>JBAMHW010000008.1:10027340-10043061 GCA_037177495.1 Rhadinocentrus ornatus | reverse complement strand
ATGGCGATGCAACATGGCAGCCTCCAGTTGGGTGCGCCGCCACCTATGTATTTATAAACATCTAATTCTAAGCTACGGGAACGATTTCATTTGGATGCGATTGTGATTAGACGTATTTATGAAAGCAATTCTTAATTTTAGCTAACAAAATACTATAAGAAAAATACACACTGTACATTTTAGACTTGAATTGGAAAAATATACAGAATATTTGGAAAAATGGATTATGTATGCACCGTGTTTCGAATAATATGACACTGTACTATGATGTTTGAAGAGAACTGTGTTGTAATACGATGTAACACCCCTGTCTGACCTCATGTTCTTATACTTCAAATAAAAGTAAAAAAAAAAGAAGAAAAAAGCAGACGAGAGGTCACTAGTTTGATTCGCACCACAGTGGGGATGGGCGTCACACAGCACAAATAAACCATACTATAATGAAAGCAGATCTGGTTCATTTAAATTAGAGTAGCAAATAGAATGAATGCATCACCAAAGGCAGTTATAAACATGTATGAAAACACTCACATCTAAGTAGTATTTTGTCCCAGTGACTCGGGCTTGACTGTCATACAAACAGTTCCTGGGACAATACAACCTGAAAAAAGAAAATCATAAGTTTGGTTTTCCATATGATTACTTTGGTGAAATAAGTAGAAAAGGTAAAGCTGTACAAAGTCAGTGTAAATAAATGAAGATTAGATGTTAGGATGTTGGAGGTGTTAGAAGTGGAGGTGTTCTGTAAAGAAATGAGTCTTTAGGAGATTATTATCAGTAAAGAGGAAGGCCTGCACTGATAGCATTTGGTGGCTGCAGCACTCTCATCAAATTAAAATAAAATTTTATTTATATTGCACTTTTCATACCAAAGACCAGCACAAAGTGCATTACATAATAACAACAATTAGAAATCAGATTAAAATAATTTCAGCATGAAATAAAAATAAGCATTCAAATATCCAAGTACTTTATACCAAATTAAAAACACACACCTAATCATTCATAATCTTTCACACACTCACACATATAATGCACACAAAGCCACAGCCACATTCCGGACAATTTGTAGTATTGGTTTCACTGTTGGGACAAAAGGTTATAGCCAGTACAAGGAGATGAAATATGTGAAATATGGTCTAATTATTCTTATGTTTTAAAAAGTGAATGCAACATGACCAAAAACCATGAGACTGTGGAAATATGGTCAGAAAGAATGAATATTCATCACAGATGACACCCAGATTTCTTACAACCGTTGTCTGAGAGATGTGTGCAATAAGAGCTTTTTACATTGACACTATGTTGGATAAAGCAATTACTGGGAATTACCACTAGCACAATTACAAATAGACATAGCCACATTGATATCAGTCATTATTCTCTTAAAGCTTTGGGTAATGAATAATTGCCATTTGTCTTTCACAGCCTAAATCTAACAGCAGTGATTTGCAAGTGTCAAGGTAGCCCCTAAAACATAAAGTGGGTTTATAATAATAAAATAAACACAATGATCTGTTGAATAGAGTAGAGTAGTATTAAAGACAGTTTGGAGAATGTTTACTGAAGATAAAAAATAATGCAATCACTTTCTGATAGGCTGCAATACAACCTGACTTCCTTTTGCAATCAGAGGAGCTGCCTGGTGTTGTGTCAGTTGAAAACACATAAGCACTGGCTTAATTTTGTAGATTTCAACATCACTTTTTCATTAACAGTTTATGAGCTAGTCAGAGTACAAGACTAGAAAGGCACACACTATTTGTGAAGTGAAAAACTCAAGAATGAATGGAAAACATAACCTCTCACTAAAGATGTTAGTAATAATGATGTATTATTTTAAGTTAGAGTCCAGCAGTGTTCCGTTTAGGGCTGCAATGATTAGTCGACGTTGTCGATAACGAATTTACCCATCGACTATTGTCAGAAAAAAAAAAAAAAAAAAAAACCCTACAGAGTGAGACATTGTCTTTTTCCTCCATCTCTGATGAGAGTTGTGTATGCGCAAAGAAAGAAAACTACAAAGTGAGACATGGTCTTTTTCTCTATCTCTGCGCACATGCGCCATAAAGTACGCCAGAGGAAAAATATGGCGGCCGACCAGGAAACAAAACGGCGCCAGAGGACGTCTAAAGTCTGGGATAACTTCACGTTAAACTTACAAAATAAATTAAATACATGTGGGATTTGTAAAGCGGACCTTGCGTACCACGGAAATAAGTCTGCAACGCTCGACATTTAAAGAGAAGGCATGTCGGAATTACATAACCTCATGCAAGATGTCAAAGCTGAACGTGAAATAAGATCCATTTAATAATTATGAGATGCATAATCTGATTGGTCAACTAGTCGTTTTAATATTCGGTAACTAATCGACTATCAGAATAGTCATTAGTTGCAGCCCTAGTTCTGTTACCTGGGACAGTGTCGAACGGGCTTCTTAAAAGGACAGAAGAGCGCCACCGTGGTATCACATGTTACTGCCTTGACTGGGAAACAAATCAGACAAAGCACAAAAAGCAAAGATCTTGCAGTTTTAATTTACAAAGACAACCTTATAAAGAGAAATGTGACTTTAAATTGTATATGTTACCTGGGACGGACTGTACTTTGAAGGAATTTGCACTTCTGTTTTTCCTGAAAATTTAAACAAAATTATATATGGTTATGGTAATGGTGGAACAGCAACACACCACAGAGGCTAAATTTGTTTTAGTATACAAGGTCTGGTTCATACCCAATAGACTGGATACCATTCTTGTATGATTTCATAAATTGCTGTTTTCTGCCCAGTCGGGTCACATCTAACCATCCTCCATCATTGTCAATGACTCCAGAGTGTAGTCCAGCTCCACACACACTGCATTGCTAAAAGATTATCCAAAACAGGTTTTGTCTTTACACATTTTATCTGTGAATGCAATTAATATATTGGAGGCTGCAATAACGGATCCTTTACCATGTCATAGTATGCAGTTCCTACTACTTTTCCAGGTCTGTCAAAGCATCCAGGTGGACACTCATATCTATCGATAGAGACCAGATTGAAGCGAATAGCACTAATGCATTGATGTAATTATTTAAATATAGCACATATAAGAAATACTACTAATAGCTGATGTTAGTCAGATGTTGACAACAACTTAAATCAGTATCTACCGGTTGCAGGTTGTTCCTTTGCAGCGATCTCTCAGCTTGGTGTCACAGTCGACTTGTTGGGCTTAAGTATTAACAGACAGAAAATAATAATATTCTAAATGCATTTAATTTATTTCTAAATGTGTTAACCAAGGAAAAAGAATTATGGAAGCCATCTTACACATCTGTTCTGTGCTGACAACTTGGTTTCTCTCAACTTTGTCATTGGTTGATGGATTTGGCGTCTGGGACCTTGTTTGGGGTTCTCTGTCCCTAACTGGTTCAGGTTCAATGTAGTTGGTCTCCTCAATCTCTGAAGCTGGACGCCTGTCAACACCCCCTTAAATTCAGTTTAAAAATAGAAATGATTTTATAATTTAAGTTGTGGCAAAATTGCACAGTAATGAGGGTTTAATCGAGTCAATAATGGCTTAGGAAGAAGGACAAACACCAGAAAAGATTGAGACCTTCTAGGAAACCTTAAATATATCCGTAACCTACCATTATAACACAGGTTGTCCCTGCAGCCACCAGCATAGCTGGCTGGACAGGCCGAACAGGGAGTTCCATATTTGTATGGTGCATGACCCCACCAGTTTCCCCTGAGAAAAAACAAGAAGCACCCCAGAACAAAATATGATACTACATGTTTGCCATAATTAAAAACAACCAAAATAATCTATAGTTTAGCTACAATTCCTCTCTGTTGGGATTTAAAGAGGGTTCTAACATGCTTTTGGTAAAAACTTACGGTGGAGAGTAGTTGCAGACGAGATAGACTGCTTTTGCCCAGATCATTCCCCACACATTCATGTTGTAACATACATTGATGGCACAGCCAATACGATTAGTAGTTGCCCACACCAACTGAAAAGAAACAAACAATAAATTGTTTTTTATTTAATTATCTTATCACATTACATGGAAAATGTACAGGTAGATTTCAACAAAGCAGTATTGAACTATCTGCGGTACAACAATGTTTTACATGATATTGATGATTAAGTCATTTTGGTTGGAGTAATCAGCAATAATCAAGAAAAGGGTGACCATGTTTTAGACTCACTACCCTAAAAATGTAGATGTGTTAAAAAAAAAGTCACATTTTTAAAATAAGTGCCTATGAAAATACCTAGTGCATGTTTAACATACAGGAAAGTAACATGATAGTCTTTTACCTGTGTGTAGTGTGTACAAACGGGTCCTGAACATCTGAATGGACAATGTGGATTACATTCCTGTGAGTATGGATAGCTGTAATACCGCACCTCGTCATACCAAGCTTGAACATGGTAGGTTGGTGGTCTGTCCCTAAAAGGAGAGAAAAATACTTCTTAATACTCTACACAAAATCCCCTGGAAAGAAATATTTATATTATGGGAAATAAAAACCTACAAGCAGCTTTACATCATAGTAGATTGATTCCACAAGAAAGACATTATAGTGGATTGTTTTAGAAGAAAGTAAAAAACTTCCAGAACAAGTAAATACTTAACCCAGTTGCCATGATAATAAAGTCACCATCTAATGTTTCTGAAAAATATGATTTTCAGGAAAATAGGTTATGGTACATGTCCAACGAAACACTCTGGTGTGCCAAATTTACAAAACCAAACTAAATCAAGGTGGTATTTCAGAAAGGAGGTTTAACTAATGCTGTGATGAAGCCTGTCTTCGAGGTTGCTAAATCCTCTGATGTCTTAACTTGCGTTGTCGGTTCCACAGCACCAGCTATGAAGTAGCTATCACAACCCTGTGTTGGTTAAGCCAGTGTGTGCACGTCCACGGCAAACCTTTCAAAAGGCATCATTTAGTCTCGAAATCACCATGAAAAAGACCAAAAAAGAAATACAGCTGCACCGGCCACCGGATCAGATTAATGACAGCTAACAAATGAATTACTTATTATTAATCTCCATTCGCGACTATGCCTGAAATCTGCCCATTTTTAATTTATTGTATCAACAGAACAAAAAAATGCTACAAATATTTAGTGTTAACTGAACTCCCCTTGAGTAAACATATAAATAGACTTCTTTATGTTGTTCTGCATCATCTCAACCATGTTCTAGACCATGATGCAGAATTCATTGAGCATCATTTCACCAACCATCTCCACGGTGATAATTTCTGTCGTAAAACACCAGATCTGACGACTGAAGTTAAACAGCCAACATTGATGAATTAACTCTGATAAAACTGATGATCTGGATAAAAATACATTTTTCCTTTTATCATTTAAGTGTAAGTGTTTTTATGCAGCAGTGATAAAAGTCCTACAGCAGCATCACCCAAAGTAAAGAACTGTGATTAACTATATCACTTGGCTGCTTGTTTTACAAGTTTTACTTGATTTTTTTTTATTTAATTTTTTTTTACATTATATGATCACTTTAGTTGTAATAATTAGCTCAATATTTCATAAAATCTAGACCTAAAAAAAGGTCTCATTTGTGCTCCGGCATGGCCCCCCTTAAAAACCTTCCTGGACCCGTCTCTGCATAGCTGAAGTATAAACCCTGTCTACCGCCAGCCAACTACTGTGTTAGAGAAGGTCCTGCCAAAAACAATACTTCGGGGTAAATATGTAATGGTGTGAACCATGAACCGCTAGTTTCCTCCTTCTCAGCTGAACCACAAACAAATGCAACAAAATTGAAAAGCTGATCAGCTGTCATCAGCCATCATGATTCAGGGAACAACATTAGAGGACACGGAGGAAGCAGCTGCTGCACAAACACGGAGACGACCAGAGAGCCTCTAGAGCGGATACAATGGTGCAAAACGCAGGATACATAAAAAAAAATTAAATAAAAAAACGGGAAAACTGCGGCTGTGAAACCCTCTGGCCGTGTTAAAACATCCTCGTTCTCCACAGGGCTGACGTCCAAAGGTTGCTCCATTAATGTTGAGTTTATTCTCCAGTTCATCAGAGAGCCAGCCGGCTCATCTTTTCCATCGTGCCTCTCCATGTCCCGCCATCATAACAGAAAAATGACAGATGTCATCTGGCTGGCTCCATGCATTGTTTGGAGGACGTCAAACCCATGAGATTTGAGGATGTTTTAACACTCACACTTTACTTGGTGAGAGGGTACAACACCCACACTTTTCACAGCTATTTTGTTACTAGCGTGCAATGCACAGCCATGCAGACATCTATGAAGATAGATCAGGTTCATGTACCTAGTAAGAGTGAAACAGAAAAATAAGCAAGGGGTGTCTTCTCTAAATCACTGATGCTGTGCAGATGTTAGAGACATGATTCTGATCATTTATGGGCCAATAATGTGGGGAGAGAAATTCAGAACAGGGTCTGAGATACAAATCAGAGCAGGGCCTTCTATATCAAAGTAGTACACATGTGATATAAATGATTCATACTTCAGATATGCAGGGGTGGGTCTAGTTTGATTGGGTGGCCAGGTAGGGGCGCTGACCAGGAAAAGGGGGGCAACAAATTAAATATATATTTCTAAAGGTCTTGAGTTTGTGTAATATTGAACTGATTATAACAACTAAAGTAAAAAAAAAAAAAAGAGTGAAGTAAAACCCAAGTGAGCATTGGCTCTTTCTGTTGATACAATACACTAAAAACGAGCATATTTCAGGCATAGTCGCGAATGGTGATTAATCATATAAAATCTTGCCATCGATTCTCATTTGGATTTAGGCCGGTACTTTGACTGGACTGTCCTTGCACATGAAAATGCTTTGCATATGCTTCTTTTTTTTTTCTTTTTTTTAACTCTGTCCTGTCCAGTGTCCTAACATACAGAACGGTGGTCTGTGTGCCATATTTTGCCGGACAGATTTGCTCTTTCAAGGGAGACATGTTATATAAATGGCTGTCCTTGATGTTTGAAATATTTTTATTATTTTTATTATAATCTTATTTTCTTTGGTCTTGATATGTCAGTGCCGAACCTGACAGGGAGATAGAGGAAGACAGAAAAAGAGAAAAGGACGGAATTAAAATGTGGAAATAAAAGTTGTTTAGGCTGCCTAAAGCACATCAGTATTCCCAAAAACAAAATAAACTACCACAGTACTACATCATAAATAAGGAAAAAAGAGTAATGATGATATAATAAAGTACAACAGTACAGTACCTGTAGAAAGACGTACCAACACAGACATCAACTAGATCTAGTTGGAAGCGGATGGAGAGATGAGCACGTTTGTTAACATCCACATGAACGTGCATGTGTGACCTTGCAAAAAGGATGAAATGTGTGCTTGCAAGGGGGCCGTGATCATGCCACACCCCGAAGCATCAGGGGGAGACGCGGAGAGCCTGAGGCCCCAAAAGCCCGGCAGATCCACAGAGCCCAGAGTCTAGGACAGAAATGGCAGAAAGAGAAGCGGTCCCACTCAGCCCAAAGCAGAGGGCCCCCCAGACCGGAGCCCCCCGGCGCGATGGGGCAGGGGCACCGAGCAGCCCAGGGCGACGGTGAACAGGCCCGACGGGCACCGGAGAGCAGGCACCCTACAGATCCAAGGGCCACCCATCCCCGCTTTGCGTATGTGTTAAACCATTTCATTTCAGGTCTAGCCATATGTTTGGGGATTATCCTTCTAAAAGATTATCTTTTGCCTCAAACCATGTATAGTTGTTTTTCCACTTAAAAATGTGTTGGTCCATCACATAAAATTTCAATAAAATAAATTCAAGTTTGTGGTTGTAATGGGGAAAATGTTTAAGGTGTATTAATAGTTTTTCAAAGAGCTGTACAACACTGAAAATAATCACCTTAAAGTGTTAAAAATAAACACTTAAACAGCTGATGTTATATATATATTTAATGCCATTTTAAGCTCCATGTTCTGTCTCCTTTCAGCTCTAAAAAAAAGACACTAAGTTAAGCTTCCTCATTAAGTAACCAGTGTTCTTTTGCCATAAAGTGATTAAAGATTTGTTTCTCAATTAATCATATAAATTTATCAGATTAATTCAGAGTGAATCATCCCTGCACAATTATAGACTAATTGTAAACAATTGCATAACTGAGAAGTAATTTCTGTAACGAATCTGTTGAAATTAAAGTTTTTTTGCTAGAGATTGCTTTACATTGAAAATAAAAAAAAAAAATTATTAAAAAAAAATCACTCTACATACAAATTTACTGCCCATGATTTTTTTTCTTAAAAATGTAGATTTGGGTAATCTGAGTTCTACCACAGGGTTTACACCAACAGTGATGATTAAGTTACTCATAAGTAGCCTTATACATCAAGCTGACAACTGACTGGTGGACAAGTCTGGAGCATTTCTTGACTAAAGAAGAAAAATAATTAAATACAAGACAAAAATTATGCAGATTCCATCTTTGGAATCAATTTGGAACAGTATGACCTCTTCTTGGTGATAGTTCGTTATATTAGTTTGTTGTATAAGATGCCAGAGTGTCTAGATAAGCCAAAGTAAAGGGAAAACAGTTCTTGTGATTTTCTTTTGTACACCATATTTAGAACACCATGCCTTAGAAGTGGATGTAAAAGTCATTTAGATGCTAATTTTATGCAACATTTTCATGGTTAAATCCCAGGGGTGTCCAGCTCTAAATCTCGACGGGCACATTTTTAATGTGTCCCTGCTCCAACACACCTGACTTGAATTAATGAGTCATCGTCTAGAACTTCATAGGCTGTTGGATCCATTCCATTTGGGTCAGATGTTTTGGAGCCGGTAAACACTGAAAACCTGCAGGACAGTGGCCATTGAGGACCAACTTTAGACACCCTTGCCTAATGAGTTTGACTTAATTGTTCCAAACAATAAAAAAAGGAAGGAGAAAAGACATTTAAAAACAAAATGTTTCCTTGTTAGGTAGGAGTCACACTAACATGATGTGTAAATGTCCAAGATGGACCTGATACTTGAAATTGTAGCTACAATAAAAAGAGAAGATACATAGTTAGTCAGAGGATTGTTTAGCTGGCACCTCTGCCACTATTTCTCACTAAAAAAAACCCACTTAAAAACTACTCTAAAAATGAAGCAGTAATCATTAAATTAAAATTTAATAACAAGGAACAACCCTGACACCTAACACATGTTTATCCAGCCCATAGGGTCAGGAACCACGGCTATTGCCTATATAAAAATAATATTTAAGAAGTTCAGATAACTTGAACACTGTAGTTAATTTACAGTTGGTCTGTCACATATTATTCAGGCAAACAGTGTTGGTGACATGGATGTGTAATACTCCAATGATTTCTACATAACATGGGAACATAAATCCATATAAAACTCTTTCAATGTCCTCTAACCTTTGTAATGGCACTGGAATGAGATCCTCTTAAAACATTATTATCCTTTTAAGTGTAAAAAAAAAAAAAAAAGGATAACTTGCTTGTTCATACATACCTGCCCCAGTGTGTTCCAAGATTTTGGCCTATTTGTGTCAACATATGGCTCGGTCCATGCTCCCATCGGCAGGTATGGGCCCAGTGCTCTGCACTCCTCTCTAACTCATAATCCCAAACCTAAGGAGCACACACACACACACACACACACACATACACATGTATTAGCACAAAAAGCAACACACAGGTTCTGGGGTATAAAGTTATTTGCTTCTGGAAAGATTAACTTATGTCAACTTTCAGTCAATTAGGTCGATAGGCTGACATTTCATTGTTATTACGTTTAGTATTACATCTGGTCAAATTGGTTTTCTCATGGGAAAAAGGTTAATGTCAGACATTGAGGGGCCAGAGCAGCAACTTTGCCTTTAGGAGATGTTTGCAAACCTGAAACTCCACTCTGGATCACTCCTGTACCCCCGATTTAAGTGGTCTAAGTGGCCACTTACCATAGTTTAACTTTAACTGCTGCTCATTACAACTTATTCATATATACAATCATTCTCTTCAAGAAAACATGAAGCCCACTGAAACCAATTTGACAGTAGCATACATTTGAACCTAAAAGATGAACCAGCTCTTTACTTAAAAAGTGCAATGGTTGAATTCATGCCTATTGCAAATTTGACACAGTATAGTCAGAACAAGGCCTCTCCCTTTACACACACACATTCACTACCTTACACACAGACACACATGAGAGACCACCACATCCATTTGCAGCTTTGTGCTACTATTCAGTGTGGATGTTTTATAGCTTGTTTCCAGTAGGTTTTGGTCTCCTAAAACAATCTGACAGCAGGGGGGGGAAAAAAGAGGGAAAAAAGCAATAATAAAAGAAAAAAAACTACCAACACAGAGAGTCTCTGTTTGGGGACTCGATGCCATCTTTACTAAAATTGAGCTGAGGTGAAGCCAAAATACCTGAAAACAATATAAACACATCTTGTTCTGAACCATGTAGAAAAGAAAATTAATGTACTGTTGAAGGAGAAGAATAGCTGCAGTGTGCTTAGCTGCTGGCATACTGTTTAGTTGGATTACAGCAATCACACATCAAGACTAATACGGAAATGCTTAAGTGTGGACCACCATAATATGTTCCATATGTTGGGTGTGAAGGTAAGACACAGTTGCCTTTTCACTGTGGTACTTCCTGTTCAGGTCTGATTAGAAAACTGATGTTTTAATTCAAGTTCTTTGGGTACAATCTATTTGAGTCCAAAAAACAAACATTCAATCCTTCCCTGTGATCTGATACTGTGTGGCAGAATTTGCATAACACTGCTTTTGATTGTGCTTTTGCTTAATTTTGCTTTTGTGTAAAAAAACAAATAACAACAACAATTTATTGTTAAAAGAACCCCACAACAACCACAATATGCATTCACAGGTTTTCAGTTTGTGACTGTGGGTCAGGTGAATGGAAGAAATAATGAACTATTCTCAGGATTTCTGTGCGATTTCACTTTTACTGTCTTCAGAGACAAAATATCAGTGCAATAGGCTACAATGGAAGGATCAGGAAACTGTAGCAGGTCTGATAAATCTTTATCAATGGAAGAAATATTCTATAAATTTCTATAAATTTGAGGGGTTATCAGACAGCTGAATCACCACAGCAGTTTACATCATGCATCATAATACCAAGGTTATAATAGCAACAATAATTTTTATTGTCCATATGAACTACAGATGCTGCAATAATAATTTGTATCCATTTCAAAACACCTGCCTAATTTTATTCAGTGTCACGGGGGGCAGGGTTTGTAGCCTATCCCAGTTGCAACCTGTGAGAATTAAAGTACACTTATACAGGACACCAGTCCATTACAGAGTCAACACAGAGCGACACAACGATGTAATCACTGACTCCTATTGTCAATTTTGAATCATCAATTAAGCAAACATGCATCTTGTTTGCTCAGTAGCTGGACAGCCTGTAGAAAAACCCACACGTGCCTGTGGAAAACGTGCAAACATCACTCAAAAAGACACCAGCTGAGATTCAAACTAAGTGGCAGCCTCCGGCGGTGAAACGTAAAGCCTATGCGGAAGTGCAAAAAAATGTAGTTCACCCCTCATCTGCTAGGGGCTGGCTCCAAAGCAGAGCAAATCCCCATAGACTCCCATGTTAAAAAGACCAACTTCACAGCAGAAATAAACATGTTTAAAGCCTGGTAATAAAATCCATTTGATTACTTTCATGACAACTGTGAATTTTTTTAAAAATAATCTGTTTGGTTGTTATTTAATCTTGAAATTCGGCATAATTAGGGGTGTGTCCTTTTGATTGACATGTATCCAATATCTGCGGCAAGAAGGAAGAGTGTATCACAAACACGTTTTTAGCCGGCTAACAGTGCGCCTTAGCTTTAGCCCGCCTACCTTCATTAGCCGGTTAGCCCACGTTAGATCAGAGTTGGCTCAGTTAGCTTTTAGCTACAGGCAGCTCGGAGTATGATGGGTGTCAATCATCCACCCCCACGCTCACAGCCCCCCTCTCAGCTTTGCCCATTTTTGTATTTTCCAGGAGCAACGGCAGGCATGGCGCTACCAAGATGGCGATGGTAGGAACCGCCCAATGAGCTTTACTTTTGCTCTTCAGAAACCTACGGGTGACATCACGGAGGCTTCGTCTATCTTTTACACATAGTCTGTGACTCAAACCAGAAACCTACTTGCTTTGAGGTAGCATGACTGGTAGCTTCCCACTTTAAAAGAAAAATCACAAATTTCAGTCATTTGAGATTTTCATAAACCTTTACCCCAAGCAAATGACATTCAGCTCCTTCCATTTAGTTAAATTGACATACGAATTTGTTTAGATACGAGCTGTGAAACGACCAAATTTTTGCCTTGATACCAACAAATCTTTAAGATACGAGCATCCGAGCCGACGCCGCCGAAACAAAGATCCCCAACAACCACTTGTGAGATACTAACATCCGAGCCGCCGCCGCTGAACAAAGACCCACAACAACGTGTGCGGTTTCCCCCGCCTCAGCTTCTCGCATCTCCTATTCCTCCTAACTCCTCCGCCTGTTTACTCCTCCCTCAACCTCTGTGCGCATCTTCCGTTAGCTCAAGTCGTCTGATAATGCACTTTATAGTAAAACCAGTTTATTTTTAACATTCTCCTTTATTACTGTATGTTTGTATACAATATTTGTCATTTATAAATGCAGGCACACATAAACAAAACAACTGGAGTGGAATTTTGTGAGCTGGAACAGATTAATGGGATTTCAATTAATTTAAATGGGGAAAATTGCTTTGAGATACAAGCAAGGTCACAGAACGAATTAACTGAGATATGAGCAAGGTCACGGAATGAATTAAACTCGTATCTTGAGGTATTACTGTATCTTAGTTTAAGAGATCAGCTTGTGTGGGTCTGAAATTTTCTGCAAATGAACAACCCTTCTTTTAAGTTAACTTCTGCATGCTAATAATATCAACTGGGGTCACAGGAGCATTAGGCTGCTATAAGATGCCATTTACAAACACCAAGTTTGGCAATTACAGAATTGCTAAGCAAAATTTCAGCTCCTTCACATTTTCTGGTTTTAGTGGCAAAAGGTGGTTTTGCATATGGCAAAAGGGGGCATTCCTGGTATGCCAGGGTGTGATGAGCATATAGGCGTGGTTACACAGCTCCTAAGAGATGCAAGGGAGAACAAGAGAGATCTGGTGCTACTCTGGCTGGATCTGGCCAACACCTATGGCTCAATGCTCCATATGCTGGTAATGGAAACACTGGAGAGGCACCATGTTCCATCAGCAGAAAGAGACCTCATTCTGGATAATTACAGTTAGTTTAGGCAGAGAGTCTCAGCAGGTTCAATAACATCTGAGTGGCACAGATTAGAGGTGGGAATCATCATGGGCTGCGCCATCTCAGTGATCCTGTTTGCCCTGGCTATGAACATGTTGGTTAAATCGGCTGAGCCAGAGTGCAGAGGCCCTAAATCTAGGTCTGGGATTCGGCAACCACCAATCCGTGCCTTCATGGATGACCTGACGGTAACCACTGAGTCTGTGCCTGGAGGAAGATAGATCTTGAACGGGCCGGAAAAACTGATGAGTTGGGCAAGGATGTTATTTAAGCTATCCAAGTCAAGCACCTTGGTTATGAAGAGAGGCAAAGTGGTTGATAAGTTCAGGTTTTTGATCTCAGGAACACCAATCCCGACAATTTCAGAAAAGCCTGTGAAGAGCCTTGGGAATTTCTTTGACAGCACCCTCAGGGATTCAGCCTCCATTAAGAACACCTGTGAGGAGCTAGAGGGTTGGCTGAAAACCATCAATAGGACAGGACTACCAGGCAAATTTAAGGCATGGATGTACCAGCATGGGATCCTGCCTCGGATACTGTGACCACTGCTCCTCTATGACTTCCCAATCCCCATCATTATAGACCTGGAGGAGAAAGTCAGCCGCTACTTGAGAAAATGGTTGGGCCTACCATGGAGCTTAAGTAACATCGCCCTCTATGGAAACACCTGCAAGCTGTCACTCCCCCTTAAATCCATTGAGAAGGAGTTCAAAGTCTTGCCCCTGAGAGAGGTGTTGCAGCTTCGGGAATCAAAAGACCCAAAAGTCTCAGGGGCAGGGGTTGCAGACTGGCAGGAAGTGGAGAGCAGAGGTTGCAGTGGAGCAGGCAGAATCCCATTTACGGCATGGAGTCTTGGTGGGGACGGTGACCAGAGAAAGAGCTGGGCTAGGAGCCATTCCAGTCCCCCACTATGATAGGGGAAATGAGCAAAGGCAACAGGTCCAGGATGTAGTGAGGGCAGCTGTAGAGGAAGAGAGGTCCAGCAAAGCAGTGGGGATGAGACAGCAAGGTGTTGGACTAGATGGGAACAAGTTGTGGACAGAAAAATCACGTGGACTGACCTTTGGCGGGCAGAGCCACACCGCATCCAGTTCCTCGTCCAGGGTGTCTATGATGTTCTTCCCAGTCCATCTGTTGGGGTTTGGCAGACACACCATCATGCCCCCTTTGCCAGAGAAAGGGGACCCTAGAGCATATATTGAGCTGCTTCCCAAAAGCTCTGGGTGAAGGCAGATACCGCTGGCGTCATGACCAAGTGCTAAAGACCATTGCAGACAGCATCTGTTACGCTATTGCCACCTGCCAAAGGCCTAAACCTAGGAAGCACACCATCAGCTTCATCAGTCCTGGAGAGAAGCCAATAGCAACATCTAGAGAAACATTAGGACTTCTCAACAATGCACAGGACTGGTAGCTGACAGTGGACCTAGGCAAACAACTCAAGTTCCCCCAGCATGTTGCCAAGACTATTCTCAGACCTGACATCATTTTGGTGTCAGAGGCAACAAGGAATGTTGTCATGCTGGAGCTCAGCATGCCATGGGAAGAGAGAATGGAGGAGGCCTTTGAGCGAAAGAGGGACAAGTACCAGGAGCTAGTCAGCAACTGCCACAAACAAGGCTGGAAGGCTAGGTGCTTACCTGTGAAGGTTGGATGCAGAGGCTTTGCAGGACAGTCCCTCTGCAGGTCCTTTACTGCACATGGCATCACAAGCGAAAGGAAGAGGAGAGCCATCTCTAAAAGCACAGAGGCAGCAGAAAAAGCCTCTAGGTGGCTCCGGATAAAGAGAGGTGGTCTGTAGGTGAGCTGCCAGGGCACATGCTGAGGCCTGATCAACCTCGGCAGGGTCAACTGAGTGAGGGTGTCTGATGTTCGAGAGACCCGAAACACCCAGTGATCTCAGGATACATCACTGATGATGTGCCCTGACTTTGCATCATTACAACTAAGCAAAATTTCAGCTCCTTCACATCATCTGGTTTTAGCAAACCTACCGAGACTGCGCAAATATATTTAGCAAATTTCACTACTTTGCCTTATGGCTAAAATATAAATGAGAACAATTTTGGGGGTTCAATGGAAATGACAAGGCTGTATACCTTCACAAAGCTAATGTATATTATTAGCCAGGGATTTTTACTACGACTAAAGCTACTTGTGTCAAGCTTAATTAAACTCCTGAAGAGGTCAGTATGCTTATAACGGCTGCATGGTAATTGCATTGCCAAAAAATGCTTAAAATACTACCCTGGGATAGGCTCCAGTCCCCACGACCCTGAACTGGACTAAGCAATATATTGAATGAATGAATGAATGAATGAATGAATGAATGAATGAATGAATGAATGAATGAATGAATGAATGAATGAATG
>JBAMHW010000008.1:9990619-10008751 GCA_037177495.1 Rhadinocentrus ornatus | reverse complement strand
TCCCGACTCTAGCGTGCAGCTAGCAGACCGGACCCTATTGCGCTGGGACAGGACCGAGGAGTCCGGTAAGAACAGAGAAGAACAGAGGCGGGGGGGGGGGGGTCAACCATTGTTGATGCGGGCGAGGTGAACAAACAAAGATAGTGAGAAACAATTTCCCAGTATAAAGTTCATTCTTGTGATGTCTTCAGTCATTGGTATTGTGTAGTTTTCTTCGATTTGGTTAAAAACTTGGGTATCAGCATCTAAATGCTTTATGCAACTTAATGGAAGAGATAGACAGCACAATCATATTAGATCACATAGTCAGACATGGCAAACTGAATGTTTAGGACACATATAGATAAAGTAAATAAATAATTCTGTGCCTGCCTCTCTGTCTCCTGTTTCATCCTAGTGGGGTGGTAATAGAAGGTACCAGTCTCAGGTATTTGCTTATTGTGTAGACATGAGGTGGGTAGTATCCCCTAGGATCCTTCATAAACAAACTTGGAATGGGCTCAGAGTCTGACACTAGTTCTCCTTTGACTGTTTTAGAAAGTGTGTCAAACAGCACAGTGAGAGACAGGGCCCACTAAGCCAACCCCACCAAGAGTTGCCCTCCCTGCCAAAAGTGGTCCTCAGGCCCTGGGTGAAGTCCTCCAGCTGCTTGGAAGTCCAAGAGCTCTCAACTGCTGTGTAGTGCTCCTTCAGGTGATGTGAAGAGTTGATGTTCAGCATTTTGCCGAAAAAGGATGAGGGGTGTAACCTGGAAAAGGGCAGATGACTCAAGCAACAGCAGCCAGGTGGGATATAATTACCTGCATCAACTAAGCCAAGTCTGTGGCTAAGAACTGCATCACTGGTTCATCAGTTTGATATCTGGTTAAGAATGGCGTAAATGTCCTGGTGATAGCGATGTAGAAATGTAGCTTTGCCAGGATAAGGGGGTCTTTCTGAGCCGCTTCAAGGTTATCAAAAGATGCAGTTCCTGGATTTGGTAGCTTCCTCATTCTGACTGCCTCCAGATACATGGTCAGAGATGACCACACCTCTGGGGCTCTATCAGCTACTGGTAAGTTTTCTAGCCATCAGTGGCTACAGAATGCAAGTGGAAATTTAGCAGATTTAGTCAAAGCAGTAAGTCCTATCTCCTTGCTGACACATTATGGAAGAGAACATGCATGGCTTTCAACACTTTCTCTAGCTGCCACAAGGAGAAACCACATTTGCAGGCATTATGTAGGGTTTGGAGGCCACAGCTCCCGACCACAATCAACTGAGTCTCCTCACACTGCTCATGCTGTTCTTGTTGAAGCAGTTCCAGAAACTTCCAGTTTACACTGGGTCCGTCCATAGAGACTGAAAGCAGCTTTTTCAAATCCAGCTGCTGAGTGCATTCCTGATGAAAAAAAATGAGTAATTTATCAAACATGTGGTCTAAATTATATCTATCATTAGTAAAATGTATCACAATTAAAACTTATAATTGCTGCACAGGAAAGCCACATCTTGTGGTAAAATTGTCAAAAATATGTTTCATATTTTACACATATTCATAATGCAAAATAAAAAGCATTATCTGTTATGGATTTCAACACAACTGCATAATACTTTTTATAACAAAAAATGCTTCAGAAAAAAAACTTTTCAAAACTAAAACAACTACAGCTAGACTACAGGTATGTTATTAGTGATTCTTACTTTAAAGTGGAGTAGTAAATCCTCAGTTCTTCCATGACCCATGAACTGGGATCCCAGGTATCAAGACTGGACTCGATCCTCTTTGCATTAACGACCATGTAAGTCCAGTTGCTTTGTTTTAGTTGTTTGGTTGAGGGTTTCGTCAAATATCAAAGTACAATTTCCTCTGTTGACATCGGCCACGAGGAATTTAATGATATAGGGAGCCAAACCAAATTTCGTTATGTAGGCTGTTTTGTCTTTACCACAAGTAAAGTTTTTAGCTATTCCTGAGTCAGTAAAATCTGACTAACTCCCTCATTAGCGCTGTAGGACTGGTGTTTTGTCACACTATGCAGATGTAGCGGAGAATAACCCTACTTTGTAGGGGAGAGCAATATAGGTCCGCCCCGGAAGGACTGAGAGGATACCAGATTTATGTCTGTACCCCCAGTACCAATAGCCCCAGTACTTACAACAGTAAGTATGTGGATGCCTTTCCAACTCATTTTTTTATCCAGGGACCACAGCACGTAGGTATGGTGACCTGACCTAAGTCTAAAACTCTCTTGGCCACAGTTAAGCTAGCACGACCCTCTTTTTCCCTTTATACCTAGCTAGACAGGTGGGGCGCCCCTACTTCAGGGCAGCTTACACGCAGAACTACAACAACTGAAAGGTAATCAACCGAGAATTTATTTTAAAAAAAAAGGAAAAAAAAATAATGTTAAACAGGTTTACCCTTATTAAACCTTTGAGAATTCAATAATATATATATTAAAAAAATAGGAAAACCACAAGTTATATATATTAGATTATCAAAATAAGTGGAACATATATGGAACAGTCTTGCGAGAACACAAATTAAATTCAGACAGTATTTTCTTTCGGCATTAAACCAGAAGCTCAGTTAACAGCAAATAACTGGAAGACACTTTTAACCTGCTGGCCGATGCACAGTCAAAATAGCACTTCAAAGCCCAACGAATCTTCACCAACATTTAAATAAACAGAATGAAAATAAAACTTGGCCCAACCCCTGCAACAAAGAGAAAAATGAAATGCTTAAGAGTCCTTCATAAAATCCAATTTAGTCCGAGTACCCTCTTTTTCATACACAGTCTTTCTGAGGATGCAGCATTAAATCCAAAGAAAATCTTTTCCCAGAATTAGCGATTGGTTGCAGTGTCGACCTTATTTGGTAGCAGTTTGACAGTATAGAAACTCTGCTGTCCTCCTCCGGAATAACAGTTCAAATAGGAGGGAAAAGAAAACTTCCTCAGTCCCGGATGTATTAAACAGAAGTGTAAACAGCAGTTAACTTCACTCACACACAGCATGAGATGAGGTGAATGGCTGAGATGTTAGGAGTCTTGTTTGTGATCAGGTCGAAGCTGAACATGAAAGCATCATCATTCTGGTCAGTGTGACAACTGAAGTAAGAAGCTCTGAGCTCTACAATGCCCATGAAAGGGAGAATGCTGAGGGTGTAGCCACATTTAGCTGCAAGTTCACATCCTAATTCTCTCGATCACCGCTGGCAACTTCCTCAGGCCAGCTCCTCGGTTATGGAGTTTTCCCTTTAACCGCTCAAGCATGCGGGAGAACTATTTCCAGACACTCACCCGCTCTGCCGCAGGTCTGCAGCACACCTAAACGCGGTCTTGCGACAGCTTCACCACCCGTCCGTTTGGTTCGTGCCTGCACCTTAACACCTTTGCCTCCGTATTTATCACGCCGGGACTCCAGTCTGCCGCAGGAGACGACCCTGCTCCACTTGCTCTCCTTCCCGAACTTTCTCTCCCCGCTCCCGCTGACTCGCCCCTCCGATAGGCTACGCTCTTTGAATATCCTCACATCCGATTAGAGGTCAGACATGCCCTTTACATTCTCCCCTATTAAACCCTGCCATGACAGCAACATATCAGCGAGCACCACCAAAACAAAACAGAACACAATAGCATGTTAACAGAATTACATGTCAACATTTGTACATAGCATATGACATCAAACAATTTAACTCATGACATAGTCATCCCTATATCTTACGGGAAGTTTGCCTCTGCTTTACCTGAGTGGGCGGCTAGGTTGTGACATCCCCTCATCCTCCCCAGGCACTTCATTACTTTCTTCCCCTGAGGCTTCCGTAATCTCAGACCGATCAGCTGACTCACTAGAGCTTTGTAGGTCCCTTTCCAAGTCAGAATCCGACTCCCCAGCCCCGCCTTCTACTACAACTCCAACACTTTGGCCTGCTGGCAAGGTCATGTCAGGGGCACCTTCGCTCTGGGTGTGATGAATAACTTGGAAACAATCACCATCTGACTCCGTTGGTGTGGATACCCGAGGTGCACTCTGCCCCCGATTTGTCGGCAACTCCAAGATGCACAACCTCAACTGATCTCTATATACAACTTTGGGTTGTCCCCCCACCTCTGGTTTGATAGTGTACACTGGAATGTCAGGGTGATTTTGTCTGACTACAATGTAAGGCTGTGACTCCCACTTATCTTGTATTTTATTTCTACCCCTGTGTTTATGGCAACTTGGTTTGCAGCCTCTACTGTCCACGTCTTCAGTCTCTCATGGTGGTCCCTGACCCAATCGTCCAAGTTGTCAACATCTGTCCCAGTTAGGTCTTTTCCCCCCAAGAAGATCTAGGGGCATTCTCGCATCCCTCCCAAACATGAGGTAAAAGGGAGAGTAACCGGTCGACGGTCGCACGCGGGAGAACTATTTCCGGACACTCACACGCTCTGCCGCAGGTCTGCCGCTCACCTGAACGCGGTCTTGCGACAACTTCACCAGTTGGGTCGTGCCTGCACCTTAACACAGCGGGTTACCAAGTAAAATGGTTTTTTGCCTACGTATTTATCACGCCTGGACTCCAGTCCGTCACGGGAGACGACCCTGCTCCACTTGCTCTCCTTCCCGAACTTTCTCTCCCCGCTCTCGCTGACTCCCCCCTCCGATAGGCTACGTTCTTTGAATATCCTCACATCCGATTGGAGGTCAGACATGCCCTCCAATCAGTATCCCACGTGGGGTTGAGTGACCTAGGTGATACCTTTAAGTGCTATAAAATATTTCTACTTTGACAATACAATGAAATGAAGATTAAAGAAAATAATTTCTGTCTCTGTTTACTTTTAGTTTAATCAGGTTTGTCCACCTGGTTACATATACTAGGCATAAATTACCATACATACATAGGGGGCGGCGTGGCTCTGCAAGGTAGCACGGTCGTGACCGGTAACGTCAAAACAATTTAATGGCAACCCCCTAATTGCTCCTCATGGGTTGTGGTGAGCGTCTTGCATGACAGCTTCCGCCATCAGTGCGTGAATGTGTGTGTGTGACTGGGTGAATGTGATGTATAATGTACAGCGCTTTGGATAAAAGCGCTATATAAATACGGACCATTTTACGGACCACATAACTTACACGTTGTCACAGGTTTACTATCTCGATCTCACATGTTAGTAATCCGTGGTCGTGACTTAGTAACGTGTGGCCTCAGATTGTGATCTGTTTAATTTAAGAGTTAAAAGACAAATTGTGGCCAAAAATAATTCTATCTTAAAAATAGTACTGGTAACTCAGACAATGGTATTCAAGGTTGAAGATTGCCACTGTACAATAAAAACACATCATGAAAACTTCCTGGTTTCCATAAACTGATAGCAGTTTATGAAAGAAAAGGTGGATGTATCACTTTTTCATAAAGGATATACAACATTATTTAATTTCCATTTTGTGTTGTTATTTCTCATACTCTCTTTACCTTTGTAAAACATTAAGGTTTAGGATTCAATAAAACTTTGGATTGACAAATACTGACTATGTTTGTTCAACAATAAAATCAACCCTGGAGAATAATGCTTAACTGTTCAGCTATGTTCTTATTTAGGACAATCGGCTAGTATACAGAACCCCACCAATAATCATATTTTTGTAATGGCTTCTCGTCAAAAATGGGAATATGGGGATGCTATGTTATTAGTTACATTATCGTAATAATAATAATAATAATAATTCTGTCCTGGCTATATCTGGAACGTCCACAGACTGATGCATGCGGACTACTGTACTAAACAGTCTCTGAATGTCTCAGTTTTCTTAGCATTATTATGCTCCAGAGTAAAAGATTCCAGCTCCAGTTACTTTTTTCATTGTGCACAATGACAAACTAAAAAGAAAAAGCCATCTGGTTTCTTCATCAAGGATCGAGATTAGCTTAAATATAACCTATTGGTTAACAGCCACACATCACATTTTACTGAACAGATATTAAGCCAAAATGCAGAACAATCATCGCTGCACATCAGTGTGACACACATCTATTTTCTGTTTTCTGTTCAGGAGCCTTCAGATGTTACACACTGTCTAATACAAATTCTGAATTTATAAATAAAAAAGTGTGTGGTTGTCGGGGCTCGTAAATGGGCGCACACTCAGATGAAGGATGGCCCACACACAATCTCACGTTTGCTCGGATTTATTCTGAGTAGATTAAAACAGCCTAAAGGTGGAGAACAAATTGTGGAGGTTTGTTGGCGGACTGGAGTTTAATCCTTTGAGCTTTTGGGAGACAGATAGAGAGTGAGGGACGAAGAAGTGTCCGCTTTCGGGCTTGGCGCATTTTTCTAGGAATTGATGGGCGCAAACGGAGTTTTACGAGAAAATGCGCAGGATCGCACGGTCCGGTAACGTCAAAACAATTTAATGGCAATAACTGAGTCGGCGCCACTCATCCTCAGGGAACAAAAATGGTGCACAAACTTTTGCTGCCCATCGGTGAGTTGATAACGGAATAGCTTTTATAACCACTATTTCCACCTTTCCTCTGCCTTTATGGTCTCATCTGGTACTTCTACTTTGTGTGCCCCTTTGTTTTTGTTTTTTAAGTGTATAACTCTTTATCTCTTGTTTCTCCCGTGTCCTCTCAGCTTTAGCAGCCAGCCTTATATCATCTGAGACATGTGTTGCCACAGCTACCACAAAAAAAGCCCAAGGTATCAGATCCCAAAACTTACTAACTTTTTTTTTTTTTTAGACTAAATGACAATTAATGCTAAAAATTAACAAGATGTAACAGCTCTAATTGTTCATTATACCTCACCTCTTCCTTTCTTTAATGTGATATTGCTGAGTTTAATTCCTTTGAGGGGGAAATTATTACTGTAAATGTCTGCTTATGAAAAACTGTGAACTTTCTTTTCTGCCTGCTACCAGTAAAAAACAACTCAGGTGTGACACCGCCTGGACAGTGTGGGGCCTGGGTAAAGGAGCCCGATGGGGGGTATTTTACTTCACCCAATTACCCAGAGAAATATCCCCCAGAGAGAGAATGCATCTACATTATAGAAGGTGAGACTTAATCTTTTTAACCCATCTGTGGCTATGTGTACAGAAATATTCCTATTTACCTTAATTTAAATAAGGCATTATTCCATTAATTTCCTGTTTACTTGTTGCAGAGCTATCTGATTAATGAATCCCACTCACTTTACCATAATTATATCCATATCATTCAAACACAGTCACTTAGGTTTCTTCTCTAACCCCAAAAGTGTGTCTTCTTTTTAATCACAGTCATACTGTGCTGCACCACTGGTCCTGGTATTTTTAAAGGTTGTGATGGAAGCCTAATCGATGAGGACATGTCTGAAACAAACAAATGAGTCCTTAAAGAAAAAAAACCAAAGTCTCTTATCATAAGTTAACCTGGCAAATGTGGAGATGGAGGTGTGGATCAACTCTGTGATCAAGGTCATATATGTCTAAATAATGCAACTTAATATGACTACGGTCTTATTGGAGTTAATGTGATCAGAAAATGCTGTTTACATTGTGATGTTT
This sequence comes from Rhadinocentrus ornatus, assembly GCA_037177495.1. Taxonomy (NCBI): domain Eukaryota; kingdom Metazoa; phylum Chordata; class Actinopteri; order Atheriniformes; family Melanotaeniidae; genus Rhadinocentrus; species Rhadinocentrus ornatus. Next base: position 10,001,227 of record JBAMHW010000008.1, on the reverse strand, counting down.
TCTTTAGAATCAGTTCCTTATTTGGTTAATCTTGGAATATTGCATGTAAATATATCCAGTCTCTCTCCATCCCTCCTGCTATTAACCTCTCTTCTTGCTTCAGCTGCACCGCGACAGTGCATCGACCTATTCTTCGATGAGAGGTACTCCATTGAGCCGTCCTGGGAGTGCAGGTTTGACCACATTGAAGTCCGTGATGGTCCTTTCGGTTTCTCGCCCATCATCGGTCGCTACTGCGGGGAAGAAATCCCTTCCTACATCCGCTCCAGCGGGAGGTACCTATACATCAAGTTTGTGGCTGATGGTGAACTGGAGGCCACTGGTTTTTCCGCCCGGTACAACTTCACACAAGGTAAGAGATGAAGGCTAAGAGCTCTATACAGTTTTCCTTGTGTTGATTTAAAACATGAAACAGACTGGTTTTTTTTTAGGAAAATGATTGAATAAATCAAATTCATATGGCTAACCCCATGTCACAGCAAAACTTGAATTATTTTTTTTGTGTGTTACTGGGCATAAAAATATCTCTCACATGTTTTAATAAAATGACAAAACAACTGATGCTTCGAATTCATGAACTGAAAAATTCTACATGGTCAAGATGGAAAAAGAGAATGACATGGTTTAAGAAAAAAATCACAACTAAACACAACATGATTGAAACTAAATTGACATCCAAGTGTGCATCCTAATAATGAAGTAGCATTATTCTAAGGCTGCTCTACCACACTGCTTTTTTTTCTTAATTTCCCTAATGAAATGTTTTACTGAAAGGAAGTTTAGTTTTATCTGTTTAATGTGTAAACGAGGATGCTACAGGCTACATATTACAAAACTCTTTGCAACAGACCTTATTTCTGAGTCTATTAAATTGATGCAGTGGAAATTGGGAGAATAAAAATGGTCAATAAAAGTGGAGATATTGAAAAAATGCAGCCATACTTGCTTTGATGTAGCTGGAAGGTGAGTGATCCAAGTCTTATCAGGGCTCTAAGCCTTGGCACTCCACCCCCTGAACACACCTTCCTGCTATGAATTTGACAGTGTTGCATGACTTATTCCAAATCTGATCATCTCTTTAAACATCTCTAATCCTTTTTGTCCTACTGTGGTCATGAAGTTCAATTGGAACATCAACTAAATTTACTTAGTTTATGTTATGCCATTTAAACTTGAAAATATCCACGGCCGTGTATAGATGTTAAGTTTTAATTATACATGCTTGCAAATAGTTGCATCTCGCAACTTAAATAATGGTCTGAATCTGCCCTCATTTCAATTTGCAATAGAGGCAAAGCAGCTGTAGTTGACAAGGGACGAGGAGGGGAGCCCACGCAAATACACACAAGTACACACACAGAGGCACTTGTTCCTTCAGCCCTCTCACACACACACACGAGTTAATGAAAGCTTGTTTTCAGGGAATGCAGCTTGTCAGCACTGAGCCGCGGTAGCAGCTTAAGGGAGTCCGAGGCAGAAATTTATTAACCACAGATTTTATAGGCCACCTACACCAACGAAGGGCAGGGATTAATCTGCATCCCTCTGTCCATCTATCCATCTATCTTTCTTAACGTGATTGAGCCCCTACTGTTGTTTCTATTCCTCATGGGGTTTTCCAGTTGTGAACTTCTCAGTCTGTCCTGCACACTAACTTTGAATATGTCAACAGCCAGAGGTGCATGTTAGGACTCAGTGCCATGTGTAAGAAAAATGCACATGTTTGGCTTTTGCATTTAGATCACATATTTTCATAAGGAGACTAAAACAGTTGAGGAAGCACTTTAAGATAATCTGGCCATTTTAAAGGGTATTTCCCATTATTAGCAGATCAGGGAAAGCTGGTTTGTGTGTGTTTACATCAGATGTAATAAGTACTTATGGTCCAGACTTAATCTCCTGTCTAATTCCACCCATCAGGAGAGGCAGAAGAGAATAAATTTGGCTACATGCATGCAAACTTGATTACAGCAAACCAAAATGCAACAACATTCTGGGAAAAGATTGTCAGTTCAGCTGTTTGCTTGATGAGGTTGGAATGAAGACATGCAGGAGGGATGGTTGCCCGTTGTTTTTGCTGTTATCCCACCTTGTTTTGCTAACCTTCCATGTTTCTTATAATACAAGTCAAGCTCAGCCTGTGCAGATGATGGATGTTGCAGCTCTTATGAAGGACGCCTAAGATGTGTAGTGTGGATATAAATGTGGAAAGATCTCAAACAATTAATATTTCATTCCAATTAAAGAAAATATTCACATGATCCTCATGTTCATGGCTGATTGCAGGTTTGAAAGGCCAAACTTTGTAGCTTGCAGTGCAATCAGAAAAAAAAAAAAAAAAATCAATCAAAAACGCAAAATCCCACGTATTTAATCAAAATATGAGTATATAATAATAAAGAAGATTTTGGAAAGTCCATGCAGCATACTTATATTAATCATCTTTCCCCCGCCCACTAATCGTTTGTAGTGGAAGATGCTAAAAATAAATACATTTTAAAGACAGTCATCTTGTCATCCAGTAAGACTTAACAAAATATTGAGTTTCAGAAACTCTGTACTGCAGCTTCAGAAAAAAAATTATTCTATAACATCTACTGAGCCACTAAATAGTTTAAAAGATTTATATTATATATCAACATGCATGTTTCTGTCTACAACTTGGATCTATCTTCATCACACAGATTTATTTGAAAAATTAAACGTCCAATCTCCAGTTATACCTTGCATATTAGTTAGGTAAATCAGTGCAGGCTGTACAAGTGAATGCTAGCATTAAGCTATTTCTCTGCATTCTCTATACTAGAGATGATAAAATCCCCTTATTTTTAATTGGGCAAAGTGTAAAAATTACTGACATCTACTGGAGAAGATGGGCATATAAATTACCTCAAATACCAAGCACCGTTGTAAATGGATAGTGGCCGTCATTGGCACTAAAACTTCTCTATTGTGTACACGTCTTCCATTATATATATTTTAAAGTGTTAGCACAAACTTTAGGACCATACCCAGCCGGTGCTGCAGTTTTAAAGCTCACAGGGTTCTCACTTCATACGCAGAGTTGTTTGTTTATTTAGAGACACCATGATAGAAATGGTGGCACAAATAGGGCAGCGTCCATGTATCAAATGTTCCCCACCGGATCATCATCATTGAAAAAAGATTGTGGTAGAGGTGTGTGTTGTCCAGTGGGTTTATACACTAAGATACTTTTGTTTAGTTAAGTTTTTTTCTTTCTTTTTTTCCCCTTTTTTTATGAGTCTGATGAACCAGTATCTGGCTGGTTGGTTCTTGTTATGATAAATTTATTTATTTATTTATTTATTTATTTTTTTATTTTTTTTTTGTGAACGCATAAAGAGCTTGGCAAATATGATTTGATTTGACCAGACCATCTTTCTGCTGCAACCATGCTGGACAAGACACGTAAAAAAAATAAAATAAATAAAAAATAATTCTCAAGACTATCGTCTGTGCTGGTGTGTTGTGACACCATATCGCCAATCTAATGCCAGTTAGCTGTGGTGAGCTGTTCATGGTGTGCATGGATGTTTTCTTTTTTAAGCTCAACATCTTTTCCTGTTTTTTTTTGTTTGTTTGTTTTTTTTTTTTTTTTTTTTTTTAAGATTTTGTGGCTCCAGTGGCTGTTATTGGGTTGTAGCTGAACAGGAAAGGGAGTGAAGGGTTGACATGCAGCAAAAGGCATCAGACCCTCAAACCCAAACCGGCTGTGTCATTAACCTGCAGCTTTGGTAGATGTGGCAGCTGCACCACCCACTGAGCTAAGCATCACCCCCTTTTCCAGCTTTTTATGAAAAGAAATACCAGCAATGCTGTAAATATATATTTTTCAAACATGTGACATATTAGTAGATTTGACAGATTTCTTTAGTTTATTTGTTTTAATTTAAATTCATAAACGTGTTGCCTATCAGGGCTTTCTATATTTATTTGGACTTTTGATTGTTGTGAAAACAAGCTATGGGTTCTTTTTCTCAATATTTAGCACATTATCACAGTTCTTATTTTATCTCAGTATTACTCTTTTTTCCTCTTGCTCTAGGCATAAAACCCTTGGCAATGTATTGCAACATCACATATGCACAAACACACACACACACTGGAATGGATGTGAATAATCTGACTAAGCCTGAAGCAGAATGAGTAAGAAACACAAGAGGATTAATATGAGTCCCGAGTCAAGTTCATCACCATCTCCTTTTACATCATAACTTCTGTCCACTGTTCTACATTACAAAGAAAAAAAGAAGAAGAAACAACACATGTGAAAGCGATTTTTGCAAGCTTAGTATGTTGCTGCTCTCCACTCTGCTTTCTTCAAAACAGTGTCTTCTGTGAAAATACTGTTTTAAGTGTATTATTTTTCACAGTAATAAAGAAGGTGCTTCTCAGAGACATTGCAAGTAGAAATACCATTTTTATCATCAGGGTGTCGTTGATGTGCCAGAGTCTAATCTGTCCTGAACTAAGCTGGTCTATGAGGATATTTAATCCACCTCGCAAGTAGATTTATCAGGTTTTTGACCTAGTATCTGTTCTCTTTGGCTGCTTTGTGTGTTTTTTTTTTGTTTGTTTTTTTTTTAATAAAGAACATCAGGGTTAAAAGAGGGCAGAGGAAATGCTCTGGCACAAAGATTATGTCTGCTTTGGCCAGATGTGTGCTTATTGTGGTTTTCAATATGCCTTTAATGTTTTTTTTATTATTATTATTTTTTAGATTTGTTTCTTTGAACTTCTTGATAAAACTGCACACACAGTCATATAAAAAGTTTGCACTCTGTATCAATGGAATTTTTTATGTGGTTTTATATAAAAGAAATACATTTACAAATCATAGTAATTAATAATAAATTAATATTTAAATTTGTAATTCCTCTTTAATATTTCAAATAAAATGTGTAATTACAAAATATTTCCTAAATTGATTTATTTTTCCATTAATTAATTGTTGAATTTAAAATTATATTTAGCTATCTAAATTTTTATTTCCCAATTACTCATCATTAAAAGCTTGTGTTGCAATCTATATTTTCCTGGTCCTCTATAGTTTTATGTATCAGGTCATAATAAAAGCACTTGCTTCTTACTATGTATTCAGATTATCATTTATTTAAGAAAATATATAAATAAATAAAAAAAAGGCAAATTATATAAGCAGTATGTGAAAAGGTAAGTACACCCTCCCTGCTTTGGAATTATTATGCTTCTCTACTGTGAGAAAATTATTGAAAGGGTAACATTTACAACAGGCATGCTCTGAAAGATAAACTGTAGAAGTGAAACAGGGTATACTTTCTTTATTACATAACTGTATGTGGTGCACAGTTTGTCTCTTACATGAACAGTGTTATCCTCTACTTCTAGATCCTGAGTTTAAAGATCTTGGGGTGCTGCCAGCTCTACCAGGTTTGTATTCACCATGTGCTACGCAACATAACATTATGCCTAATCCACCAAATGACAACAAACAAACAAACAAACAAAAAAAAACAGGACAGCAGCTGACAGAAAAGATGCAAAAAGTGTAGAGCACGAGTTATTAAATTAAATATTTTCAGAGAAAACATTTGGAATAAGCTACAACAAATGTAAGCAGGCTGGTTTGCACACCAAACTGCAAACATGCAAGACTGTGATAAGAATTCACATGACATCTTTTTACTGGATGTTTTCAGCTCGTAGTCTGTGTGTTCAATTTACTTCTTACCCTAAATAAATGTAAAAATCAATTTAGCTTATTGCCCCAATAGACTCACATTCTAATGATGTTAAAGTACCATCTTTGCCAGGCTAGATTTTGTAAGCTGCATGTATGGGTTAGCTTTACGTTTACCCCCCTGCATTTAAAATATGTTTTAATGTGTGTCATTTCTCTTTGATATATGCCCTCTTCTGTGCAAACATATGTTGAACTGAGGAAGGCTGATTTTATATGCATCTGCTAAGTCTGTAAGCCTAAGAATCCTACAAAAGAGTTTTAAATGATTCATAATGTATGCTTAATTCTGATTTATATTATAGCCAAAAACGAGGAAAAATAGGTGAATAAAAAAGATGCTAAACTTTTTCAGAAATATTTATCTTATTTTAACTATTTTTGTGGAAGAAATTCTCACCCTTTTTCTTCCTATTCTTTCTTAGTAATCAACAGAAAAGCTTTCATTTGAAAAATATGCTAAGTCCTAATATGTAGGTCATCCGTGCAGGCCAAAACATCCTATAATTATATTTGTAGAATATGTGACTAACTGGAGATTTGTTCTGAGTGTACCCTACCTCTTGCCAGATGGAAGCTGAGATAGGCTGGGATGTTGACAATTTCCATGTCCAGTTCTTTTTCTTTTATGCAGAAATCAATCAAAAATATGTCAAATGTATCATGATACCAGTTTTTTATATTATTTCCAGCTAGAAGAAACACAATATTCTAATACAGATTCACTTTAAATCAAAATTTAGCATCTATATGGTTAACTTTTGTACCAATGTGTGACGTGGCCAAGTGAAATCTGCATTATACATAAAAATATCCATTTTGCAGTAAAGGAGACAGATAATATTAACAATGAGGAGGTTAAACTTTTCCATTTGATAAAACCCTGTCTAACACAAATCCTTAATCCTAATTGAGTACTTCGGTACTTCCTCAAACAAACAGGTTATTTTTAGGCTAAGCCAACATGCTAAACACAGTGTTATAATTGGAATTAGTGACAGGAAAAACCCTTCTTAAGCAATACCGTGTATCCAAACCTATTAGCCAGGCTTAAAAAAAGAAGAGGCAAATTAATTAAAACTTGACAAATTAAAAATCCTTTACACTTTACACTACAGCTGCTACATGAAAAAGTTCCTGTTCATACCTGGTTTTAGCAGGTATGAAGTGGTTAGCTAACAAGAAGCCTGCTTCTGTAAAGGCAAAAAAAGAGTCCAGTTTTGCAAACCATCGTCTATCTGCCCTGACTCAGCAGACCTGTTGTATCTGACTACTGCTGTGATTAACTTCTTATCAAATTTATAAATTATCCTATATCACCCTAAGACTAACCAGTCTGTACACAGTTAAAATCCCTCACTTGTATTTTGTTATTCGGTAAAAGCTTTTAATATATAAATTGGTGAACAATTCCTGTGGTTACCTGAACCAACACAAGACTCTGACTGTTGCTTCACCAACATGGCACACCTGAGTAGGAAATCTGCCAATATGGTGCAGGATTGCACAACTAAGGAAAGTATCAAAGCAATGCTGGCCATCTATAACTGTTACTAATCAGATATCAGTTCATCTTGAAACCATTCAAATAGTGCTGTTCAATTGTGATTGGATCACAAAACACACGTGTTAATGCGTGAAATAACAGGGCTTGGTGCCTAGCATTATTTTACCTGTCACACAAAATAATGTTGTCCACAGTTTGTGAATTTGAGCTGAGTGGACCTGAGGGTTTTGTGGAATCTGCGCAAATAGCCAAGGAAAACCAGGCGCTACAAACGGATGCAGTGGACTGCAGGTGGTACATCAGGGCCCCACCAAAATCTAAGGTATGAATACCATGTGTTAACTATTCACACAGCAACTGAACAATGATCAAAACAAATAACATTTAGCTACATCTGGACAACAAAATAGCCCAGTCAGCAGAGATCTACCAACTATCCTCTAAGTTGATTGTTACCATCAGCACTTATAAGAAAACTGAATTGGCCAAATTTTGTGTCGATTAACAAAACGTTTGGCTTTGGTTGTTGTTTGATATTTATGCCACTAGATGTCACTGCATCTTACACACTGTACCTTTAATACCATACATTTATCACACAGACAAAATCAACAAAAACTGTCAATTAACATTACAATTTAACACTCTACATACATTTTTACTTTTCAGCCTAGTCTACCTATTAATCTCAGGTTGATCTGTCTTTGTTTGTGCAAATTGAAATAATTGGAACTTATTGTAAAGTTGATTGAATGATGAAGCTCACCAGTAGGGTTACTTGTTGTTAAACTCTGGTCCGTTCACCACTCTTTTTGTTCCATTCTGCTTAACCTTTCACTCCAACACAGATCTACATGCGTTTCCTGGAGTATGAAATGCACAACTCAAATGAGTGCAAGCGTAACTTTGTGGGCATCTATGATGGCAGCAGCTCAGTGGAGCACCTGAAGAATAAGTTCTGCTCCACGGTGGCCAATGATGTCATGCTGGTGTCCTCTTTGGGAGTGGTGAGAATGTGGGCAGATGAAGGGAGCAGGAAGAGCAGATTCAAGATCCTTTTCACAACTTTCCATGAACGTGAGTGAGTGGCAGACTTTAAAAGATGAATGTTTATGTCAAGGATGACAATTTTAGTTGGATTTGTCTCCTGTCTTCTGATTTTTTAGCTCCATGTCAAGGAGACACTTTCTTCTGTCATAGCAACATGTGCATCAACAACACCCTGGTCTGCAACGGTGTCCAGAACTGTGTTTACCCATGGGACGAGAACCGCTGCAAAGGTAGGACACTCAGGCTTAGATACTCAAGCCACCAGCTACATTCTGTATCAACATGTGGAAATACTTTGTTTTATAATGTGTTGTATCTTTAACTAGAGAAGAGAAAACCCAGTATCCTGGACACGCTGGACAACACTAACCTCACCATCATTGGAGTAACTTGTGGTCTGGTTGTCATCCTGCTCATCATATCGATCATCATTCAGGTCAAACAGCCACGCAAGAAATACATAGTTCGCAGGTAAGAGATTTCATATTCACTCAGTGGATTAATATTTTAGAACAAAGCTCTATATTACCAGCAATCAAAGATAAAAATAAAAGCTAAAAGCCTATAACTACTCCAAAACCATAGCTGTAATAACTATGCCTTTTAGGCTCTTTTTGCTTGCTGGTTTTGTTGTCTATCTCACAAACTCTTTTCCAGCTTAAGAAGAACAACAAAACATTCTAAGAAATTAATCAAACGATGTCAGATAAAAGATATAAGTTATCAACTTAAATGTCAAATAATTCTTAATACTATTATAAGGGTTAACAGTTATGGAGCAAGTGACTACATATCACTAAAACCTTATTTGATAACTTTTGTTAATGGACTTGACCTTTGAGAACCTGAGTATGCAGCTTACCTTTGGGTGCATGGATAAAAAAAAAAAAAAAATTCCAAATGAAAAAACCTTAGCATATGATAATTATGTTACTCCATTTTGTTGCTAGAGGGCTGGAAGTTTGCCGATTTGGTGCCAGGAGAAAATGAGCTTCAGTAGATCTCAAAAATTGGGCAATTTGCTGTTATGTATTTCAACTGCCAGAATTGCAGCAATCCATTTTAATGGAAGTGTATTGTATTTAGTTGACTAAATAATTGTACAAAAAAAGGAAAAAATCTGTTGGGATGCTTTTGTTACCTCTAGATAGCCTCAAACATGTCCAGCTCATTGATTGTAATTCAGTTTTACTATGTTTTGGGTTTACGAAATTGGGAGATAATCTCATCTCTACATTATTTAGATGGTATTGTTATTAATTTTTTTAACTTTGTAGATGCACCTGAGGACTTTACAGTTGTTCAGACATGTTTAGAGACTTTAAGGACCTACATCAGAAAGTATGTTTAGTCAAAACTCAGAGAAGAGTTAATTGGCTCAGAGTTAACTGAATCTCTGCGTTTTCTGTTTCACAGAGTGAGTTTAGCTAAACTCTGAGTCAGTTACCATGGTTACATGTTCCGTGAGACTAACCTACTCGCATTAACTTTCAGATTGGAGAGAATATGCACCCAGAAATTGCACGTCTTTTCCATCAAGACACAAATCCTACATAGAAATCTCCATCTGGAGAGGGTGATCTGACCCTGTTTGGATATTTTATCAATCCCCAATCATTTATTTTTTTTTTAGTATTTTAAATTTGCCTCACAACTTAATTTGAGACTTAATTTATTAACCTAATATTCACCAATCATTTCCAATTAATCAGTGTGAAATAAAGACAAATCACAGTCTTCTTGATGAATTGGCACAATCAGCTACAAAAAAGCACCTTTCCCATTTTAAATGTGTTTATCAGACAGTCACACAATTTGCAGTCATTGAGTCAGATGTTTTTTGCCTCTTTGTGTGTGCAAGTGAAAAGATAAAACATTTTATATTCGTAAGACCTTTTAACTTTTAAACCAATAAACAAATACAGAATTCTGATTCTTCTGACTGCTTATAAATATGAATTAAAATGCAATTATGTGTGGATATATAATATTTTGAGGACCGGATAAAGTGGCGACCACTTCTGGGAACTTCAACTGCGTCCCCAGGTCAACTTTAAGCTCCCAATCATGTGCCGTCTCCAACAGGCTAGGGGATGTATTTCAGGGAGCCACTACAAGCTTTTCCCCAGCTCTAACAAAACTGATGGTGTTCCTAACTGGGCGAAGGCTCTTGGTGTGGCTGATTCCACTGCAGAGAACATCCGCTACGGCCTTCAGGACTTGGTCATGTCTCTAGCGGTAGCGCCCTTCACCCAGGGCTCTCGGGCAGCAGCTGAGGATGTGCTCCAGGGTTCCTCTTTTCTGGCAGAAG
>JBAMHW010000008.1:9964146-9985198 GCA_037177495.1 Rhadinocentrus ornatus | reverse complement strand
TCTCTCACAGTGGACATGCACCTACGATGAAAATTTCAGACCCCTGGAAGATTTCTAAGTGGGAGAACTTGCAAAATAGTAGGGTGTTCAAATACTTATTTTCCTCACTGTATAAGCATTCTCTGAAGAGATCAAAGTGCTGAGATTAACAGGGACAGATTTACTGGGGGTGCATATTCTAGGTCTGCCAGAATATTACCATGTTATTATAACCAGATTATTAAAACAAAATTTAGCAAGATCAGGATGTTACCAACTTGTGCTTTTGTGTACAGCGGACATCTGTCGAGTATGTCGGTCAGAGGGGACCCAGGACAAGCCGCTCTATCATCCCTGTGTTTGCACTGGCAGCATTAAGTTTATCCACCAAGAATGGTATGTCAATGTACAAGCTGTGTATCATTAAAGATGGCTATCCATCATTTTCTTTGGCTTTCAGTGTTAACTGTCAGGTGTTGTAAGTATAATTATATGTAATAAAATTAGTAATTTTTTAACATAAAAAAAATAGTATAAAAAGACATACATTATGAAACAAGGGTTTGGCATAAATGGGTGATTTTCCTTTGAGCCAACTGGGAAGTTTCTGTTTGGTGAAAAGGGAAAAAACTCACAATGCTTCTTTTTTTTCATAGCTTACTACAGTGGCTCAAACACAGTAGAAAAGAATACTGTGAGTTATGCAAACATAGGTTTGCATTTACACCAAGTAAGTAATTGATTTTTCATGCAAATCATTTCACTACACAATGTGTTAAGTTGTTATAAGCTCCTGCAAATAACCAGATACAACTATGTGTTTTCTCACCTTTGCATTCCCCTGTTCCCTCTAGTTTACTCTCCAGACATGCCATCTCGCTTACCTGTCCAGGATATTTTTGCAGGGCTGGTAACCAGTATTGGGACAGCTATCAGATACTGGTTCCATTACACACTGGTGGCCTTTGCCTGGCTGGGTGTAGTGCCTCTCACAGCATGTAAGTTTGATTACCTCATCATTTGTTTTGTTTTTGTGAGCAGCACATTATGCTCATATCTTCACAGTTTGCAATGTAAACTGTTCATTTTTGCCACATGCTAAACAGAATTTAGGTAAATAAGTTTTGTTTCTAAAGCAGGACTACTCATTTCAGTCCTGCAGGTTTACCTGCTCTAACACACCTGACTCAAATTAATTAGTTATTATGGGCTTTTGAATCCGTTTAAGTCAGGTGTTTATTAAAAACCTGCAGGACTTTAGACCTTTACTAGTGTTAAGATAATCGTAGCGTAATGGTTGGAAACCTTTTTTAATCGCTAAGCATTTGGAAAACTCTTAGGATGCCGTAAGCTGAATTTCTAGCACAATCTGAAAACTTGAGCTCATTTGCTTAGAATAAATTAGTTGAATTACTTTACTTGCCACATGCAGCATCTTTAGGTCCTAAACATTGACTTTAAAGTATATTAACATAATGTGTTTTTGGTGCAATTTTATCAGTACGGCTTTAGATAATTGTTTTAGTTTAGTTTAATTGCAATAAGATTCCTAGAACCATTTACTGCTTTATCTGAAAAATGATAAATGATTTTTATTATTTTGTTCCTGACATCTCTGTTATTTGTTTTTGTTTTTGTAACAGGTCGCATCTACAAGTGTTTATTTACTGGCTCCGTGAGCTCCCTTCTTACTCTACCATTAGATATGCTTTCAACGTAAGTCTCTGGTCTTGATTTTTTTTCCCCTGCTCTTTCCTATTATATTGATATACTGACATTTTTCTGGACCTTGTAGTGTACCAAGCCCACAGAAAGTTATTAAGATATTTTGGTTTTTATTTCTTGAGATCTGGCTTGTCATCCATCTACATTTACAATCTGTTTTAAACCATTTATTAATCAATTTTGGCTTTTATAATGTAAATAAAGTACATAGCCTTTTCATTTGTCTTAATAACTGAGTAAAGATGATCCATATGAGAAGTGGTTTTTTTTCATAACTGCTTTTCTCATCAGTTCTCTTAATCTTCGTGATTGTTAAATACATCATGTAAAATATGCAAATCTCTTACTTGCAGGCAGAACCTTCTTGCTGACTGTCTCCAGGGCTGTTTTGTGGTCACATGTACGCTATGTGCATTCATCAGCCTGGTGTGGCTAAGGGAGCAGATTGTCCACGGTGGAGCTCCACAGTGGTTAGAACAGAATCAAGCCCCTCTGGTTCCTAATCCCCCCAATGGCCCTGCAGCAGCTAATGAGGTGAGCTCAGTTTATGCCGAAGCAGATGAGATTCCTGTTTGTCCACATTCACATATTGCAGTTTAAGGCCGATAATCAGCTTCTCTCATTGTTCTAACACCTGCTCATTAGGGTTTTGAATTCCACAGTATGATTGGACTCAGCATGACTCTTCCATGCTTAGTTGTCGATTACAGACAACATCCATCCTCGAGGGGGACATCAGCTGTTTATTAGCGAAGTGTGTGGGACGCTATGGCGACACAGACGAAACACAATTTCTTTGTGTTTGTGTGTGTGTTTATGTTATTATATTGATTCAGCAGATACAACTTAAAACTGAACAGCATGTCATTGTTATTGCATTGAATGATGTTTAGACAGGCATTTATTTAGTAACAGTTTGAATATCTTTAATTATAATGACTGAGCACCACATAGCTCAGATTGATCTTTTAATCCATATTTACTTAAAAAAATGCCCATGTACACATTAGTAATTTCATTGCACTTTTTGTTGCAATGACAATAAAGTTATATTCTATTCTTTGGTAATAAACACAATATATGGTCCATGCACAGAAATGAGAATTCCGTAATTTATGTTGTTTTATCTGCTGGACCTTCAATTCAGATGACTTCATAATATCAGCTCAGCTTGCTGGGAACCTCTGCTGAGGTGGTACTAAAACCTGTATCAGTACTATTGTTACTGAACCTTACTAAACCATGTAATAGAAAGGTTTGAGGTTACTGCTGTGATGAAACAAAATGTTTTTCACTTCAGATCTCAGTACTTTTGTTTATTGTTTATAGTCTGTGTGGTTCACCTGTGATATAATTTGCACAGTTGCAGCTTCATAGCTCTAATAGAAAAGCCATGAAGAAATAATTTCTAGTTTAGCTTTTTACAGATTTCAATGCAGACATTTAGTCAGATGTTAAATTAGATTAAAATCATTTGTACCAATATTTGAATGCAAAACACATTTTAGTGCTGAAACATCTTAACAAATAACAAAGCTTGTATTTGTCTTGGATGTTAAAGGAACAAAACTGGTTATTACTATGTCCTAAACCAATTAGTGATGCGTCTGTTGGTTATCTCACGTCTCTGCAGGATCCAGGTAATAACGCTGCAGTCAATGCCCAGGCTGCTGCAGCTGCACAGCATCCTGCAGCTCCACATCCTGATGAGCAGGCACCTGCCAACCTACGTGACGGTGACAACAGAAATGAAGCTGACTTAGATGATAATGATGGAGATGATGATGAGGAAGAAGATGAAGATGATGAGGAGGAGGAAGATGGCAGGGAAGAGGATGCGGCTGATGCCAATAATGGAGGGCAAGGTGAGCTGGTGTTTTTACACTCTTTGCCTAAAACCTCCTACATAGTAACACAACAACAATGTTCATTACAATGTTTCTTGATGTTTCTGTGCAGAAGATTTGAACTGGAATGCCTTGGAGTGGGACCGAGCAGCAGAGGAGCTGACCTGGGAAAGGGTAGGAATTTTTTTTATTAGTATTTTTAATTTTTTTGTTTTCTTACTGTGTCTACTTTTCCATTAAGTGGGTTGATACAGCCTTGGTATTAGTCAGAAAAAAAGCAGCGCACACGGCATATACATTTAGGTGGCAGATAATTTTGATGGCGCCTTTAATAATGTCCATGTTTATGTAGTATAACTATTTAGCATTCTGGGTTTGTTATATTGTCCTTTTTTGAATCAGAAGAAGTAGGAGTTGCACAAAAATATTTGTATTATTATTTTAATTCACACACTCAAGTAGTGATTATAGCAATGTTTTCAATATGTGTTACAGATGCTGGGCCTGGACGGTTCCCTCGTTTTCTTGGTAAGTATGCACTCTTGTATATTACCTCCACATGTTTTGAGCTGTTCTGTAGACTGTAGATTTAAAAAATTACATACACCTGTTGGAAATGGAAATTTTCAGTCTTGCAGTTTAGCAAATCATTTGAAGCTTTTTGTCATCACCAAAGGCTATTTGCCAGCTGTATAAAGGTCTTAAATGATAAGATATGGAGACTTTATTTGTGGAAATGTGACCCAAAGAGTTTTTTAAAAAAAAATTTTTCTCTATAAAAACATTGTTAAATTCCATTGTATGACATGTTAAGTTTATTTTCTTTAGCTTTTTAGCTTTTTTTTTTTTTTTTGGCCACAGTTGGTTTTAGTTGAAATGATCACTTGTATGCATACATACTCCATGACTCCAGACTAACTTTTAGCATTGTTTGCACCTGGTGCACCTAGGGCTAGACAATAATTTAATATCGATATATATCTCAATATACTTGAGGTATGGTAATATGAGTTTTGAACACATTTCTGATATTTCGAAATACATACAGTATATGATTACAGCATTCAAGACAGTCAGTGATTCAAGCCGAACAGAACGAGCCGCAACACATTGGCTACGTAAGTGATGACGTACACCACAGACATGGAGCCCGACGTATAAGCCCGACCAAGCACAGCAGCAGTTGGCTGTGCTCAGTGTGAGATAGAAAGCTAGGCTAGGCTAAGCTCCAACGCGGGAAGTTTTAGCTACAAAATGCTCATGTCCATAATGCAAACATGACTGAACAAGCTTCTACAAGCGAAGAGAAAGCAGACGAAATAGTTGATGAGAGGAAAAACTAACTCGGTGGTTTGGCTCAGTGTCACCAACTTAGCGAGTTTTCTCTTCCCTCTAGCGTCTTTTTCTTTCTTTTTTTTTCCCCTCTAGCGACAGATCTAGCGAGTTTTTCTGGTAGTATTGGAGGCTTTTGGAGACTGACATAAATGAACATAGTTTACTTTTGTCAATGAGTAGTGGTTTTTGCGTAGACCCCTCCCCGTCCAAAAGCATACAGAAGAGGCTTGGTCCTCATGCAGTAGCTCGCAGCTGCATCAGAGCAGGAGTTCAGCTCTGTTTCAGGCTGAAAATGAAACGTGCAAAGCTACTGCTGGCTGATCCCACACTGGCTTACCTTCAGACGGTAATGTCTATTAATGAAGAGTGTGGACAAAATATTCAAAAAGTTCAAAGTGTTGTGACGTGTTCCAGACTCCTAATTAAAAAGCAAATAATATTGACTTTTATTGTAGCCAATAGCTACTTTTCTTATTGAGCAGTTGGCAACAGTGCATCTGAAGCATTTCCACTAATAGAATATGCTGAGTCAGAAGATGTCTGATTTCTTTGAAGGCTAATTTAGTCTGGTTAAATACAAATACCAGGCGAACATGCATTTATTGTACAGTTTTTATTTCTAAAATGGTATACTGGAGGAGTTTCATAGACTTTGCAAAACAATTTTTTTACAGGCGTCTGTTGTGGCCATTTATGTTTTTCTGAGGCTTTTATATTGTTTATATTGATATTGGATTTATATTGTATCGACCAAAATTAAGAAATATATCGTGCTACAAGTTTTGGCCATATTGTCCAGCCCTAGGTGCACCTAACTTTTCAATTTGGGTGCACCAGCAAAAGTTTAGGTGCGCCTCAATTTTCACAGCATCCCTCTCAGCTGTTCATTTTATCACGTTTTAAGGATTGGTTTTTTTGATCATTACTAATAGACGTTGATTTTTATCGAAGTTACAATAATGTTTAGGAAAATGTTTTGTCTTTATTTGAAGCACAAATGTTAAGTAGAAGAACACTTTTGAAAAAAGTAGACTTGAGATGCTAGCTTCACTGAACTGAATGAAACTAAACATTTCAAACTTTGATATAGCTCATGATGCTGTGCTGCTGGGAAATTTCCATCCTTGATTTACATTTAATGTTTTTCTTGATAATTATCTTCTTGGACTTCAATTTAGTGAAAAAGCCAATCAGGAGACCATCCCCTTCCCTTCTCTGAGCTTTTTTTAAAAAATATTTTCACAGTGTCATTCTTCTTCGAAGTTGAGTAGGGAGAATATAAACACAAAATACGCAGACAGACATTCAGAAATAATAAAAGTCCTTCACCTAGACCTGTAATACTCATTATTTTTCGATCAAGAAAAAAAGTTAATTGCACTCGACAAATTTTTGATCGCACGTGTAATGCACTGTAAATACGTGATGCGAGGGCACAGCCAAGAAAAATGTATGAAAATGAAGGGGAACCCTGTTATGTGTGTCTTCTCTAGGAACATGTCTTCTGGGTGGTGTCTCTGAATACACTCTTCATTTTGGTTTTTGGTAAGTCCGGCCTACCTTTACATAACGTCATAACCTTAAACAAAAAACATTAAGCCTTTAGTCCATTATAACACAAAATCTTTATACTTATCTAAACAGTATTTTCTCTATCTAATATGTGACAGAGAGACTATTATGCAGGATAAGTATAGTATAGTTTTCTTTGTATTTTTTCCTATGAGCTTTCCTGCTTATTCCCTTCTAGCTTTTTGCCCATATCACATTGGACATTTCTCAGTAGTTGGACTGGGATTTGAAGACTATGTAAGTGCTCTACAATACAGAAGGTGATATTAGCACACTTTAGATTTTATAGCTGTACTTCTGCATTGATGGAATGTATTTACTTTTTTGTTGCAGATCAAAGCATCACATTTTGATGGCCTCATCACTACAATACTGGGGTACATCCTGTTGGCTGGAGCTCTGATAGTCTGCCATGTATCCTCTACACATTTACATAATATACACTCTATCTCACAACTGTGTGTAGCTGTTGGACCAGTGGGATACATAGTGTATGTAATGTCAAATAGTATTTTATTACATTGTGTCTTGTATAGTTTGAGTTTCCAGACACCTTTTAAAGGATTAAAATTACTATAAACTGCAGGCTGTACATGTCAATTGTTTTATAGTGTAAGTCCTTAACCTTTCGTCCTACAGACATTGGCTTCATTAGTGAAGTTTCAGCGGTCCAGACGCCTTCTGGGTGTCTGTTACATAGTTGTCAAGGTAAACTAAAAACTGGCACTCTCTCTACTAATTTTGTGAAACTAGCTATTGTGAAACAGTAATTAGGTAATTTGTGTTTATATAAACTAAATTATAAGCTTTTTCTCATTCCAGGTGTCCTTGCTGGTTGTCATGGAGATAGGCTTGTTTCCGCTGATTTGTGGTTGGTGGCTCGACATTTGTTCACTGGTAAGACAAACATTGCAAGTTAAACATTTGTCCCTGTTGTTAAGCAACAAACTGTCCCCAAATTACAAACTGACTAACAGATTAGATGCAGACATGATGATACACTGAGCAAATTTGATGATGAACAACAGACACACAAAACCAAAAATATCAATTCTTTACTGCTTGAACCAAATCTAATGAGCTTTTTTTCTGCAGGAGATGTTTGATGCTACTATTAAGGATAGAGAGCAGAGTTTTGACTCTGCTCCTGGGACCACCATGTTCCTCCACTGGCTGGTTGGCATGGTCTACGTCTTCTACTTTGCCTCTTTCATCCTTTTGCTCCGAGAGGTAAACGAAGGACACCATCTAGTCACATCAATGTACAAAGGCTTTCAAAAGATTCAAAATCTTCAGCTTTTTGAACATGAACAATTGTGTACAGGTCCTTCGACCGGGTGTGCTGTGGTTTTTAAGAAACCTGAATGATCCAGATTTCAATCCAGTGCAAGAGATGATCCACCTTCCCATCTACCGGCACCTGCGGAGATTTATACTTTCAGTGGTCAGTTAAAAATCCTCCTGCTTTATTCTTTCTCAAACACAACCCTTAATAGCATAACTACCTTAACAACTCTTTCTGCTGTTAACATCCTTAGGACAAGATGTAAAGCCATCAGAAAATCTGCACACTAAAAATTATTTTCTGAGGAAAGTTTATTTACTTAACACCTTTTTTCTAATTGACTTTTCAAACACTGAAGTACTTTTTTCACACTTGAAAACATCACTTTGTCTTAGGAGCATTTTTGCTGGTGTTCACAGTAATAGGGATGAGCACATTGGCGAGCATAGACTCATCAGGTTACAGAGCAAAAATGTCTTGTGCTTGTTCTTAAAGCAAGCAAATTTGACTATCAGTACATAGTGAATTTTACAAATCAATTTTCCAGAAATAAATAGTAATTTTCTAAAATACAATAAAAAAAAAGCTTTTCATTTGTAGTTTGTTAATTTGTTTGAACCCAACTCCAGAGAAATTGTTTTCTGGGTCTTCACTGACAGCTTTAATGTATTTCGATTACATTTTCAACTTTAGAATCTATAGCTTGAAAACACACATGTTGATTTTCCAGATAAAATAAAATGTTAGTAATTTGACTGAACTACCTGTTATTGCATTTCCAGGTGGTGTTTGGCTCCATAGTTCTGCTGATGCTTTGGCTTCCAATCAGAATCATTAAACTGCTCTTCCCAACCTTCCTTCCATACAATGTCATGCTTTACAGGTAAAATAAATCCTCAGTAAACTCTCAGTTATCAGAAAGCTGAAGTCTTTTCTCTTTCCAGGCGTAGTAAGAATGGAAGTGCGCCCTGAAGAGATTTTCTGCATTTACATTTATACTTTGAAATGAGTGTGAATCTTATTTGGTGTGTGTCCTGCTTTTCCAGTGATGCCCCTGTCAGCGAGCTGTCGCTGGAGTTGCTGCTCCTTCAGGTTGTTCTGCCAGCATTGTTGGAGCAGGGTCACACTCGCCAGTGGCTCAAACGCCTCGTTCATGCCTGGACGTTCACAGCTGGATATGTTTTGTAGGTTTCAGAAAGAAACAAATAGGATAGAAAAATTGTAGGATTTTTATTCTGATCTAAATAGAATTTTTAATATTTCTTCCTTACAGTGACCTTCACTCATACCTTCTGGGAGACCAGGATGGTGATGAAAACCAACCAAATAACCCTCCTGGTCGCCATAACAACAATCGCATCCCTGGTCTGGGGGAGGGACTTCATGCTGCCCACCAGGCTATTCTGCAGCAGGGTGGGCCTGTGGGGTTCCAGCCATACCACCGACCCCCCAACTTCCCCCTTAAGGTGCTTTAGACTTAGCAGTCAGTCATATCAGAGTCAAAGCTTGTTTACAAATAAGCTGTAGTTAATTGCAAAGTATTCCGGCACTGTGCCAGATCTCCGGTGTGCAGAGTGTTTGCGGTGAAAACAAAAAACAGAGAAACAATTTAATACCTTGATGTGTGCGCTAATCTATCAATGGTATGATAGCACAGCTTCACTCTCAAACACTTTACTAAACAATCACATGTTGAGCGGGGCTTTGGAAAAGGTGTAGTTGAGATTCAGCTGCAGAGCACTTTAGATCAGGTTCTGCTGACAAACTGCTAGACTTGGGATGTTCGTATCTTGACTGAATAATTAGAAGATTAATTGAAACACACTGTCTGATATGTGAAACCCTTATTCTATTTATGAAAACACATCCAAGGCCCATTTATTTATGTATGGTTTGTGTCTAGACCACAATTGCCCCCCCCCAGAAAAAGAAAAAAAATTAGTTTAGGCTGGGGATATTCTTTTGCTTTAACCCCTGTATTTGTTATTTTGTTTGTCTTCCTGTTTAGATTATTCTTCTTGTTGTCTTGATGTGTGTGACTCTGTTACTAGCAAGTCTGATTTGTCTCACACTGCCAGGTAAGCCACAATCAAGCACAGTCTGCATGAATTTTCCTGTTATCAGGCAGTTATTGATTGCTTCTCTTTTTTCTCTCCCTTTGCACAGTGTGTGTGGGTCGTTGGCTCATGTCTCTCTGGATGGGCAACGCGATGGTTCACGAGCTGTACACAGCAGCTAGTGGGCTCTACGTCTGCTGGCTGTCCATTCGTGCTGCTACAGTCTTGCTTTCATGGATGCCACAGGGCAGGATGATCATCATGCTCAAAGTCCATGAGTGGACGCTCATGGTGATGCTGATTTTTTATTTTTTTACCTTATTAACGACACAAACACTCCCTGTTTAATGCATGGCCAAATTGTATTTTAATGTGTATTTGGGTGGTGTGTCTATAATGTTGTGGCGAGAGCAGATCTTCAAGACCGTTGTGGTAGCCATGATGTTAGCTGGGGTGATTCCTCTCCTGCTGGGTCTACTGTTTGAGCTGGTCATTGTAGCCCCTCTCAGAGTCCCACTGGATCAGACTCCTCTCTTTTACCCCTGGCAGGTAAGAGTGTGTGTGAATATGAGAGATATGAGACTTGTCATTTTATTTTAATAAACAAAACCTGCATTTCAGTTCTCTTTTCTTTTTTCTTTTCTCCTCTTTGAGCAGCTGCTGTCTGCAAAATATGATCTGCTTCTGATCAAAAGTGCAGTGGGTCTCCACACAAGTTCTGCCTCTTCATCACTTCCGCAGTTTCCTTCATTGCAGATTTGATGTTTGGGCTGAGAGACCAACATAAACACCAACTTTGTCCAAGAAGTTAAAAAATGCTACTCCTATGTGGCTCTAGTAAAGTAACTACAATAATAAAAAAACAGAAAAATAGTACGTTTGTGGTGCTAAGCTCATCTGGTTGCGCAGACGGCTCATGTAGGTTACAGAGACTACACCTCCTTCCATGCAGCCGGAAAAGGTTTTAAATTCCGTCCTAGAGCCCTTTGCTGCAGGTCTACCCCTCTGACCCCCGTTTCGTCTCTAGTGACTGTGTCATTAAGGTATCTAGAGCAAAAATATCAATATCTGGTAAAAACGAGGTTATAAAGTAAAACGCAGAATTCAGGGGGAAAAAACGTAAAATATGAAATATGGGACAAAATAAAACAGATTTTGTAGGGCACTACTTAATCTACTTTATCATAAACTTGTGGAAACATTTTCTCCTATTTTGTCTTGCAGCGGCTGTCCTATACACCAAGTTATTTGTCCAACTCAGTGACCAGTTCATTTTCAAGAAAACTGACTTTTTTAAGTTTCTACTTGACTTGATTTAAGGCCTTAATTGTTTCTTATAGAGTCAACTTATAAGTTAGAAATGAGAGGAGAAAGACTGGTCATCTGTTGGCCCTCTACATGTGTGTGTATGTGTTCACGCAGATTAACACACGTTAAAACAAACTGGGAGCTTTGGGCCTTTAATATCAAAATGTAGAAATTCTATGGTGAAAATACATTAAAAGTGTGTGTGCGTTTGAGTGTGTGGCCACAACATTACTGTGCCTGTCACCTGCTGTGTTTTTCAGAAAATTTCTACAATCTAATAGTAAATTTCTAGAGGACAAAATGACAAAAGAATGTCATAATTATAAATAAAGCATTATTTTTTTAAAGTTAATGTGAAAACATGTATCACTATATTGTGTCCATTTTTGATCATTTTAGTGCACCATTTAGTTGAATGTGTTCCACTTCTAATGTTCCTATCAGGTTTGACAGGAACACTAGTCATGTGTTTTTAGTGTTTTTCCGCATGTTCTTTTAATTAAAATGAAAAAGAAAACTTTGACCCAATAAAAAAAAAAAGAAAAAGATATTTGGTACCCATACTGAAACTGATCAATTCCACTTTATTGTTTCTGTTGTCATTACACTGCTTCTCTGTGTTTGTTACAGGACTGGGCCTTGGGAGTCCTTCATGCTAAAATCATTGCTGCGATAACACTCATGGGCCCACAGTGGTGGCTAAAAACAGTCATTGAGCAGGTGAGTCTCACATTTTGCCAACTTCTATTCAATCAACAAAAGGAAAACGAAGCAGTGATTATTGAATACCCAGTGAAAAAGATCAAATTTATAATAATCTGCATTTATACTCCAAATGTAGTGAGTATGGCTTCTTTAGATGAAGCCTGCATCTTAAAAAGATGCATTTTCTCTCAAAATTATTTTGAATTGTTGTAAAAAAAGAAAAGCAGCACAAGCGTGCATTGCTCTCTCTCTCCTGCAGGTGTATGCTAATGGCATCAGAAACATTGACCTCCATTTTATAGTGCGAAGACTAGGTGCTCCAGTCATTTGCGTCCTGCTGCTCTCTCTCTGTGTGCCTTACACCATCTCTAAAGGCATTACACCACTGCTGGGTAAGTCTCCCTAATGGTTCCAAGTCAGGATGGAGCACCGATTTTTCTGGCACCTCTGTATATCAGTTTTCACGTTAGCGGAGAGAAAAAAAAAATTTTATGCTTCAATCATTTCTCCCAGCTACATCTTATTCTATGCTTCACTTTTCTGTGAGGGGAGTGAGATGACTTTATTAGGAATAATATAGTGGCTTACTAAAAAATCACCTAGTCATTGCATTTTGTTTAAGCCTCTTAACACATTTAAACTTTTCCCCTTAAACCACCGAGTGCTTCAGTCATTGTCTTGCTGGCAGATAAACCTTTGTCAGTCTCCAAAACACTAAAGCAAAATTTGGTTTACATGTGACAATTGATTGTAATGAAATATGAAAAAAACACTCTAAATTTATTAATATTTGGTTTTCTCTGGATTCATTGTATTAATTTTCCTAGTTAATACTCTTCCCTGTTTTTCTTACCAGCTGCCAATAAATGCAACTGTTTAGTCCTCGTTTTTCCTTACCATGACATCGTGCTTACATTGTGCTTATTAAATTAGCCTGCACTCAGCGTTCTCACGTCAGTGCCTTCTGCTACGCTGCTTATTCTGCTTGTCACTCTTTGCAGGAGTGCAGCCAGAGATGCAAACCCTAGGGGAGAGGAGAATCTACCCGTTCCTGCTGATGGTGGTCATACTGTTGGCCATATTGTCCTTTCAGATTCGACAGTTCAAACGTCTCTATGAACACATTAAAAATGACAAGTAAGCCTCTAAAAATCTTCTTTACCAGCACACAGACAAAATAAGCTTAATGTTTACCAAATAAATGAAATTTCAGCCTGGTACTGAATTTAAATTAAAGGTCTTTGCTCATCTGCTGTGCAACAAAGTATGAGAAGTAGAAGACTAAAGTTAAATAGATTACTTAGACTCATCTTAAGACTGAACTATGTTTTATAATATGTAAAAATATAATAATAATAATAATTAAAGCCGCAAGCGGCATCCATCGGCTCCGAGCTCCGTGGCCGCATCCACCCATCTCGTACACCTATTTAGCTTAACTCGCCCCAGTGTGCCTGTGTGATGATTTTTGCTAGCATGCTTATATTCTAGCTAATATACTATGTAATGTTCTTATTGAACTGGCTGGGATTCTGGTATGTTGATGGACATAGTTTGTATTTTTAGCTAACATGTTAGCATGCTAGCTAACATGCTTACATGTAAGGTGATGTACTAAAATGGCTAGCTAAGAATCTAAAATTTTGATTGACCTAGTGAGCATTTTTGGCTAACATGTTAGCATGCTAGCTAACATGCTTACATGCAAGGTAATATGTTAAATGGCTAGCTGAGAATGTAAAATATTGATTTAGCTAGTTAGCATTTTTGGCTAAGATGTAAGCATGCTAACTAACATGCTTACATGCAAGGTAATATGGTAAAATGGCTAGCTGAGAAACAAAATTGTTGATTACCTAGTTAACATTTTTGGCTAACATGTTAGCATGCTAGCTAACATGCTTACATGCAAGGTGATATGCTAAAATGGCTAGCTGAGAAAGTAAAATGTTTATTACCTAGATAGCATTTTTTGCTAGCATGCTAATGTGCTAGCTAACATGCTATGTAACGTGCTTATTCAACTAGTTAGTGAATGAAATGTGCTAAGGACCTAACAAGTATTGATGCTATCAACTTTGGTGCAGATGTATTTCTATGCAGAAATGAGCCAACTGTGTTTCATGGCGTGAAGGCTTTTTTCCGTCGGTTGCCACGGTAATATGCTTTCTCCTATTAGAAAGATTTGAATATCGTTTGGTCCCCAACTTGTTAGGAAGCTTCCCAGCGAGTTTGGAGTCAATCGCACGAAAGCCCTCAGACTAGTTTGTTCAAATACGATGCGTACAAAGTGGAAAACGCGGGAAAAAAATGGCCGTAAACGCCAAGAAGACGGACAACCCGTTGCCATGACAAGGGCTATTCGATTGACTTTTCTGCTCGTCTTGGGGTGTTACACATGTGTACTGATTTTCATGTTTGTACGTCGAAGTAGACTTTTGGTACCCTATTCATTTGGGGATTTTTTCGTGACTAGGTGGCGCTGTCGAGTCATTTTTCAATTGAATTGTATGCGGACCCTTAGAATATCTAAGTTTTGCCGGGATTGATGTGTGTACCAATTTTCACAACTTTTCCTTCCATACTTTGTATGGCTCGGACCCTAATAATGACTTTATTTTTCATTCGTCCTGCAGATATCTGGTCGGGCAGCGTCTTGTAAACTATGAAAGGAAGACGGGCAGGAGTACATCCTCCTCCTCCTTTAGCACCTCCTTATAGACTCAACTTGCCCAGATCTGGAGGCTATCAGCAGCTCCAGTGGTGAAACCTTTTCTTTGTCTCTGCTCAACTGTCAACTTCAAACGGCATACATAAACTTTTAAACATGGCCTAGTCCTTTCATTCTTCATCATCTCCCACAGTCCTAGATGTTTACGAGTGAAGACAAAAGCAGCCTCACTCCATCAAAAAGTTTTGATGGAAATTTTGAAATTTTTGTGCAAGACTCTTAAATCAACCTGCAAAACTGTCAGTATGACTGAAACTTGGCAGAACCTTAAATTCACTGGCAGTTCCTTCTGTTACACATGTTCGTTCTTTAAACTTTTTTGTAAGGTTTGGGTCAGAGTCAGGTAAGTAGAGTGTACCCTTTACCTCAGATTGCTCTTCCTTTTGAATGTATGATTAGGTGGAGTTTCTTACACATTTTTAGAGCTGATGATGAGACATTTGGACCTTATCAGTCCTGCTTCCACTGCTGGTTCCTTTCAAAGGTTGTCAGTGTTAAGGTAGAATGTAGAAAGTGTGGAAACTTGATTGTATTTTCCAAGGTTACATTTCTAGAGTGAGCTAAACAAAACAAAGAAAAAGAAGAAATTTGTTAATAACAAAATCAAGGACATGAGTTTTCTGAGTGAGAACAAGTATGGGGCTGCATGTGACTTCTAGTTTTTAAATGGTTTAAATTAATTCATCTTGTAATTTACCAGACAAAAAATTATCACACATCAGAGTATAGCATATGAAAACATATTACGCCTGTAAAAAAAACAACAACAAAACCTTGTGTTTTCCGACAAAAACAGCCTCCAGATCAGGTACTTAATTTCTAAAAAGCCATAACAACCAGGAGTCTGATTCCCTTTTAAAGTTAACATCACATATAAAATTAGTGAATGTCACAATCATTATCACTCGTCTTTGTTATTGTCAAGTGTAGTTGAAACACTGCACAGAGAAATTTGTGGCCTCTTAGTTGTAGATTTTGGATGAGTTTGTATTAAAATATTGAAAGTAGACAAATGGTCTCAAAACTTCCAGACTGGAAAACAGATTTATTTAGAACATAGACAATGACAATGCTAGGTGCTTGTAACTAAAACACTAAGTGATGTTAAACCCACAACTAGCAAACTACAACAGCCTTCCTGCAGGACATCTGTTGGCAGATGGTACATTACGTGTTTTGGGAATATGACAGATTACATGTTGGAAAAAATGTTAAACAATGGCTAATCTAGCTGTGTTTGGGATACTCATATGAAAACAACCCTAAAAAGAAACTGTATCCTTCAACCTGTTCACTCGCTCAACAGGCATCCCAGTTGATTTAGTGTGACATTAAACAAACTGCCATGCTTGTAACGACCCTTCATCTTTTGGGTTGGGCTGTCTTCTCTGTTACACATGGTTTGTGGAGTGCTTTTGGGTTCAGATGCACTTGAACAGTTCATAAGAAGGTAAATGGACTTACTACCTTGGCTGGAGTGTTTTAGGTTTTCACAAACAGGAGAGTTGAAGCTGACTTACAGATTCTTTTGGGCTGTAAATTTCCACCTGGATCAAAAATAGATAGCTGAGAAAACTGGCTCGGTTTTTTGGGTTACACTTATCAGCATTGTGTAATGTATGAAAATGAACAAGCTTCCAGATCAGATTAAACAGAGGGGGAAATCTGAAGTGGTGCATCATCAGTCTAATAGTATAACAGTTGACACTGTATGCTAAGGACAGCTAAGATATGCTGTAGTGGATGTTCTCTTGCTTTTTCAGAGATACATGGAATGAAACAGGTGCATCTGTAAGCCAGCTCTAGAATCGCAACCATGTGATGCAGAAATATTTACACATTAGATTGACCATTTTGGATGGCCAACATTTGTTTTCAAATTAACCAAGTTTTAGGGGGGGAATAAAGATTCAATATTCTTTTATTTATTAATTTTTTTAAACTTCCTTTCATGCTGAGATTTTATTTAAAACATTGATACTGTTATTGGTGAAGACTGGAAACTACTATATCAGCTCTGTCCAAAGCCAGCAGCATAATCCAGCACCACTAAAGCTCACTAATTAACATTTAAATCTGATTTGTTGTTATAAGCTCACAAAAACTAAATGTATACATGACAATTTGCCGTCTTACTGGAAGTTTGTGTGTGCGTGGGTGTGACTCAGGCAAATTGAAACCATTGCTCTCTTACCTCAGCTCCTTGTATTTATATTAACACTCTTTGCATGTGAAACCTGCATCTGGCTGTTGTCCTTCCAGTGTGTCACTTGTGCTCTGCTGCCCTTTTGTGTTGCAAAATTTCAAGTGGAGACCCAGAATTATGAAGAGAAGAACCAGACAGTTTAGACAATTCAAATGTTTGTTTGTTTTTTTTTTTGTCTTGGCCTTGAGCTTTTCTGAATGACCCCAGCCATTCTTTCAATCTTTCTAGATGACAATGACAACAGAGTCAAATCCTTTGATGTCCTGAAAAGTGTTTTCCGTTCTTCTTTTTCTTATGTTTTTTGGATCAACAATGCTCATTAAGAGTTAACTGTTTATCACATTTCATTGTGTTGCACTTTATGCCACAGTTGCAATCATTTCAGACTCCATTGTAGCACAATCATCATAGCTGGGTTTGCATTATCAGTATCCGACATCAATGTCTCTACAATCGGTTTAAAGGATGAATTTAGTTTGCATCTGTTTTTCAAAATTTTAGGATTTTAGTTAATATTAAATGCTTTTCTGTTGATGCGGATTGTACATGATATTACCTTTAGTGCTGACAGCTGTTGTGCTGCCACTGTGTGGAATGCTAGAATTCTGAATATATGTAATGCTATAAAGTGACCTTTTAGTACCTTTAAACAAGCTGGACACTGAATCTTGGTGTTGGATTTCAATTTGTAAAAGCAAATTATTTCTATTTTTTTATATGTGCAAAACAAGGCAGTGGCATGTACTTTAACATAAAGATAAACACTTCAAGTTTTATTGATTGTTGGTTCTGTCACAAGAATAAAAAATAAACAGTTTTAAAGATTGCTCAAAAGTTTTCTTTTTCTTTTTTCTACACACTGCAAATCGTATACAGACCAGATACATTTTATGATGACTTAATAACTCACATTTGAGGTGTAATATAAATTTAGTATAAAGTGGAAAATTTACAACATGTATCTTGTTATATTTATCCAGGACTTTTACAATGTCATTTAAGTCATATTAACTGTTGCACCTTGTCATTTCAGCATGCCCAAATGTTTGGGTCATGCTGCATAACGTGAATACAAAGACAATGCTAAGATTTTTAAGTGGAAACAGTGGAAGGGCAATATGTTAGGTGCAGAAAAAAATAAAGAATAAACTATTTAAAATATAAGTACATATTTTAGATGGCATGTTGTATTAGAATAGAAAAGTTCTGAGAAATGTCACAGAGCTGCTAACATGTTTAAAAATGACTCATTGATTGAAATCTCTACAGATCAAGTACAAGTACTTGAAGCAAAAAAATGGTAATTATCCTAACAGCCAAACATGCTACTAAGAGTTTAATAGTAACAATTGTAAAGTAGACTGATTTTCAATACGTTAAGTCCTCGGTGCTACCTACTTGAAAACTGCATAGATTTGTGCCCAATTTACCTTTTTCCGTACAGGAGAAAGGAGGACAAGTGACCTGAAGTCATTAAGAGCTTTTAGGTAGCCACCTTCAGGAAAAGGCAGAGCAGATCTGCTTCCTCATGTTGACCACAAGTCGTGGGGTCAGAAACATTTTGAATATATCATAGAAGAGGCAAGTTAGCCTTGCACCAGATGTTTTTTATTCAATACGGATTTTTTTTCTCAAGAGAAAAGAGGAACCTTCAAAGTTTTCTATCGTGTGACGATGAGGCAAAATTTCTCGCACATCTAAAATTATGTTAATATTTCATCATTCAGTCAAAACCATACTTTGGTGTCAGTCATTAATGACAGCTCATGTCTAATATGGGATCATCTGTGTAACTGTTAGAGTCTGCAGCTCAAGGAAACGGGTTGTAGGGTTATTTCTGCTGAATCCAATTACTTTTCTGGTAATGCACAGTCTTAACTGTAAGTCCAAGCCTAGATTAGGAGCCTATGCAGCTGAAGCCAGATTCCTCATGTTGAGCTAAATCTGATTTTTCAAACCTGCGCTTTATTTTTCACAAGCAAAATGAGATCAGCTTTTTCATGGCGATAAAATCATGGGATAAGCACCTCTGGTCTGTACCTCCTTAAGAAGCTCTGGAGAGATTAGTATGGTGTAAAAAATAGTTTCTTTCTCCGCTCTTCTGTGAAACTAGACTAAAGGAGTGTAAAACCAGTACTTTTCAACAGAAGTAGTTCAAATATGATGAAAATAATTATATATCCTTTGAAGGATCACTTATCAACATTTTTTAGGAAAAGCAGGATTTTACAAACACAGATTGTGTCTGTGCCTGAAAACATTTCAATCCTATGGGTGTTCCAGCAAGTTTAGACAACACAATGCTCAGAAAATTGGCATAAAATCAAGAAGCTACATCTCAAACTCAGCCAGTCTCAGTTAGCATGATAAATATAAAAATAAATGAGAGTAAAATTAGAAAAATGCCAGGTGGATGCATCTTTTCTCTACAAAGAACATGACAGTATGACTTTGGTTTGCAAAGTTGCATCTGAACAAACCACAAGACTGACCAGATGACACTAAAGAGGAGATGTTGGGCCAGATTACACAGCATCACATTTAGTGAAAAATAAACACAGCGCATCAGCACAAATATCTTATACCAACTGTCTAGCATGGTGGTGGAAAGGTAATGATTTGGGCTTGTTTTGCGATTGCAGGACCTGGACACTTCACTGAGTTGACTGTGAACTCCTCTCTTCATTGTAATCTTTCTGACAGCTAAAGCTTGGCTGAAAGTTGATTACACCGCAAGATAAATAACCTTAATTACAGCAGCAAAACTACCAAAGAATGGCTTAGAAAGAAAACAATCAAAGTGCAGTATAATGCTGCATCATTAGGGGGGAGTAAAGTAAATGCTCCCAAACTGGGGTTTGTTTTTTTTCTGTCCAGTTAAATGGTCCCTATTTATATAGCACTTTTATCCAAAGCGCTTTACAGTATACATCACATTCACCCATTCACACACGGATGGTGGTAGCTGCCATGCAAGGTGCTCACCACGACCCATCAGGAGCAATTGGGGGTTTGGTGTCTTGCCCAAGGACACCTCAACATGAACTCTACTTGGCCAAGGATCGAACTGGCAACTCTCGGGTTACAAGACGACCGCTTGCCGAGCCACGCCGCCCCGTTTGATGTAATGTGATGTAATTCTGTTTCCTGTTTGGTGGCTGAATCTTCTTGGTTCAGGGTGATCTCAGTCATGTTTGTCTTTATATCAGAGTTTTTCAAATCTGGTAGAGGTACTGTACAGCAAGTTTTAGATGTTTCCTAAATCAACTCACTGGGCTCAAATTAACAAGCTTGTAGAGAAATTGAAGGCAAACTGTCAAGGACATCAATTTCATTTGAATTGAGCAAGATTCAGCAGGAAAACATGCAAAACCTGCATGTCAGTAGCTCTTAAGAACCGGAGTCAGCTTTTTATAACTGAGGTCAAATGGGTGGGAGATCCAATTTAAACCTGGCACTGTTAAGTGCATCAGGGTTTTATAGCCAGAGGAAGGTGGGGTCAGCATGTCCAGTTAAACTACTGACATTAAATAACTTATTAGCATATTTAGGTCAGAACAAAAGTAGTAAACAAATGGTGTTGCTTGCAAAAACATCTCCAGAGCCAGTGTAGAAAGGACAAGCTGCTCAACATAATGAAAAATGTGGCAGACATTGCCTTAAGTCAGAGACTTCTTTATCTCCATACAGTAAGGACCAGTACAGAGGTCATTTCTGGCCACAGCATTAATCTTACATAATGATTTTCTTATAATTACTATTTTATCTCTAATAATGACTCTTAATCATTATTGTTGTTTTTATTTAATGTAAATCCTCAATGATTTATTACTATATTGCAAAAATATAATTTACATTGTGAGACTGATAAAAAAATATCCTTATTATTCCATCAGCATAGTATTTATAAAACTTGTATTTTTAACAAGGGTATTAAATTACAGAAATAATATGCTTGCTTTTATTGTTTTCCTAAAACATTTAGAAAACCTAACAGTTATAGCCTCCCCTCTATGCTTGACAGATTACTGCATGCCAACAGTAGGACTGGAGAGATCCAATTTAAAGCTGGCACTGTTAAGTGCATCAGGATTTAAAGCCAGAGGGAGGTGGGGTCAGCATGGCCAGGTAAACTACTGATATTAAATCACTAATTAGCATATTTAGGTCAGAACAAAAGTAGTAAACAAATGGTGTTGCTTGTAAAAACATCTCCAGAGCCCCTGTAATGGAAATGGAAATGGACTTGTACTTATATAGCGCTTTTCCAGTCAGCTTGACCGCTCAAAGCGCTTTACACTA
>JBAMHW010000008.1:9932063-9948410 GCA_037177495.1 Rhadinocentrus ornatus | reverse complement strand
TCTGTAAAGTCCTCTGAGACAACTTTGTTGTGATATAGGGCTATACAAATAAACTTGATTTGATTTGATTTGATTTCATCCCCACGAAGCTAGGAATTATCCTCCTTGAAACCGATCATGTCTGAAACCAGGTACCAAGGTGGATAGGTTTGAGTCCTCTACCGTCTGTGGTACTGTGAGGACAGCATAACTGCACCACTTGAGGATATGATGTTAATGTGACGAACACGTGCCGATTCCCAATCCACCCTTCCTCAAGTTTTTTTGTTTTGTATTCCAGCGTTACTTAAAGAAAAAGCTTGCATTCTTCATTAGTCCAAACAAATTTTTCTCTTTTGCCTCGCAGTGAATCTTCAGCCATCTTCTCTTCTCTTCTTCCAATGTGAACCTCCTGCAACACGCAGGCTGTGTCCGAATGTGCACCCTACTCCCCTATAGGGGTCACGCCATTTTGTAGGGGTGCCAAATGTCCAAAGAGAAAAAAGAAGGGAACTCAAAATTACCCGCAATGCATCTTGAAAAGTAGTGAGCATTGATGGTCACTAGACGGGTTAATATAGACCACAATGCATTGCAGGCAGAAGCTCAACATGGCGCAAGGAGGCGGAAAAACATTTTTTATTGAATAGATATGCAATAAAGAATAAAATACAACATAAGGAATAAAAATAAAAATATTAACTAACAACCGAATCGCCATGAGAATGAGTGCACTATGTAGTGTGCTATATAGTGCAGCCATATGTAGTGAACGAGGGGTTAGGGAGTAGGGTGGACATTCAGACACAGCCGCAGTGAGCCTTTATTTGCACATGCGTCGTTTTGCTGTAGCTTTGGAGTGTTACTCTTAAGTGCCCCCACAGCCTTGTAGAATGTACTACAGCAGTGTCATGGGGATATTGAAGCCTTTCTCCTAGTTTTCGCCACAGTTTTCACACCTGAACCGGCTTCGGTACCATGTGGACATAGCCTATGTTGCTGCCATGTGATTGGCTAATAAACTGTTACAAGTGACACGTGTGCTGTGTACCTAAATAAATTAATGTTTGCTTATGCAACCTGGATTACTTAAACTTTGGTTTATGATCACACAAAATCTGTTTAAATGTTGACATACCTGAAAGGATTGATAAAAATCACTGTATTTCAGTTTAAGTTAGAAGCTCCTCCTTCCTATTTTGTCAGGTATATAGAGATAAAAGTACGTCTACAACATGTGAAATGCATGTATACTGCTGCAGTGTAGCAAACATTGCCCCTTTGTACAATTCTCCTGTAGGAGAGGACCTGGAACAGGCAGATTTACATGGTAGTTTTTATTTTTCTTAGTTGATCCCAGCAAAGAATTTCTCCAAGAGCTCATGCTCACTGGTTACACTTATTGTGTGTTTGTGGTGGGGTGAGCTCTGTTGACAATGTACATATTTGTATAGTCTCCATGAAATCAAATTCAGTGTCATAATTTTAATACAAACTCTGTCACATTTGTTGAACTCTCTGTGTCTTAAAAACTAAAGCAGCTCCATCTGCAGGGATGGGCTTTGGAACTTGAGATAACCCATTTCAAACCCACTGGAAAACAACAAGGACCTTTTGTTCTGTAAAGAAGAACAAACTACTCAAGAAATGGGAGGTTCTTCGATGATCTGTTTATATTTTTTAGAGCAGTTGCAATCTGTTTGAGGCAATAGAAAGATTCACAATTCTCTTTTGAAAACACATTTGGTCTAGCAACAAAAAGGGCACCAACGTTATATTTCTTTACAGGTCTTAAAGTCAGGTTTTCTGCCTAAGGATCACAAAGACATACATAACTTTGTCAGTTTCCAGATGCTTACTTATAGATACAGCACACCTGCTTTTCATCCAGTGTGTGTTGTGAGGAACAGTTGCATTATGAGTCGCATCAGAAGGTAACCTCTAGGACTTCTAAACAGCAGTGGGTAGGAAGAGCCGGGGTCTGTTGTCACCTTTTATAACTCAGCCATTCTCACTTAATGACAAAATACTCATGCATTCATTGGTGCAGCTTTTGCTACTTGACACAATGAAAACTGATCAGATAGAAGGTGTGTGTGTGTGTTTGGGTGTGCGTGCATGTGTAAAACCTCAAACTCGCACCTGACGGTCTGTGGTTTGTTATCAGTGGAACAGGCGGGGATGGTGGAGCAGACATTTTGTGCACAGTTGAAATACAGACATGTTGGAAATACTTCTCACGGATGTTTCACCATTTTGAACTGCTTTGGTGACAACATAGATCCCTGGTCCCTGGTCTACTCTACTCCACATAGCAACAACATTACTACACAAAGTTGACATTTTAGTGTGTTAACCAGAAAATAAGATGTGAACAAAATTCCTACATATAGCTGTTTATCTTTTTTTCCTTTTTTTTACAAGTCTTTTCCCATAATGTTGCTGCTATAAGTGACATCCACATCTGCACATGAAAATTATATATTTATATTTATATAATATATATCCGTACTCTATTAACAGATTTGTCTACCATGAAGTTAGCCTCCCATCTCAGAAAACCTTTTTTTTTTTTTGTATTTTTTGGTACTTCAAACATAGATTATTGTACAACACAGAAATCAGCTTACAATTTTCTAAAATTTTCAGTGAAGTGAGGCTCCATCCAATCCCTTTGTGGTTTTTTTTTTCTATTATTTTCTTCCTGCTGTCTGTGCAGTTAGACAACTCTCATCTCAGTAAAACAAAGTTTTAGAAAAACCAAAGCATTTACAAACTGGCATCTTTAGAACTGCTGTTCAGCTGAAACCCTTCAGCTTAACTTGGACCCTTGAATGCACCCTTAACACTCCCTCTCCCCCTTTAGCTAAGGGGGGGAAATAACGCTTGTTTGGCACAGTTATGTACACAATGAGGGACAGGACCCCTCGAAGGAAGGGACACGGGAACAAAAAGAGGATTTGTTGTGTTAATGTGGAAAGATAGGCGCCAAAACACCAAAGCTGAGCCTCAAAACAAAATAAAATCTGGCAGAGTAGAAGAAGCTGCTCAACTTAATTTAACCTCTTTCAGCTATTCTGGAAGCTGCATTGTCTGCTATGAGTAGGGCAGTGAAAGGAGCACCGTGACCTAGCAATTCATATCTAGTGTTTCACATTAACAACATGTCGACATCCATGATGTGAGTCTTGCAGTTATTGTGTGTTTGGAGGGGATAATCGGTGAGGAGGTGAGGCGGACTCAGTGGCGAAGGGCCTGACATGACACAGAAAATAGTGCAATGTACAGTACACAATGCATCTCCGTAAATATACAGTGTACATCAAATACTATACAACCAGGATTAAAAAAGTAGAAACACAAGAAAAGAAAAAAGCAACAACAACAATAACAAAAAGAAATCTTTTACAAATGTCCAGAAGCGTTCTTCGCCCAAAGGAGGAAACGTCCCGCCGAAGCCATGGAGAGAAACCAAAGTTTGTGTGACAGACAAACGTGTCCTACAGCTCTGCTTCTTGTGCTTGACATTACTACAAGCCATGTTTCTATACCACATATTTACAGGTTGCACTCAGGTATCTGACACGTTTGGTCAGCAATACAAAACCTCCCATCCTAGACCACTCATCCATTTTTTTTCTCTTTCATTGTCCCTTTTAATCCTAATGCATTATTTATGCATTTCCTTCACATACCCAGCCCTGTCAAAGCCATCTTTTCTTTTTACTTTCTGTATCCAAAAACCTTCAGGATCCCGGAGGTCTTTTTGCCTGCAGGGCCCTCTCTTCCAGTTGCTATTTACAAACTTAACACAGAAAGAAAATGTGTCTGTCAGTTTGGGTGGTGGTGTGCATGCACATGCGTGGCAGCTCCTCCGGTTGCTTCTGTTCTTCTTTTGTTCCCTCTCCCATGTCCCTCAGACGTCTCTGAAAGGAGTATAAGGTCCTCTCCTCATGTCTATCTTCTTGTGCTGCTTCCTCCTCCTCCTTCATCTTGCTATCTATAATGTTACTCAGGAACTACAGGGGAGGATGAGGAGGTAGGAAGGAGAAATGTCTCTCAGACAAACTAACTTCTTCCGCACTCTATATTCCATAATTCATCCTATCCTCCTCCTCCACCCTCATCTGTCTTCAGACCCAAGAGTCTGGTGAGGCTGGATAGTGACTGGTCTCATAGTTTAGCTCACTGTAGGGCCGCGAGGCTGAGTAGAAGTCTACATAGTTGCCGGTGGACTTGAGACCCTGCAGGTGCATGTTGAGTTCCCCCTGTGGGGGCCGCCCTCCTGCATGAACCTGGTTCTCGTAGAAGGCCTGGTCCTCATAGTTGCCGCTATCTGGTGGGGGAGGATTTGGGAAAGGGGGGTAAGGCTCTGATGGCAAGCCTTGAGAAGAGACCTGTAAAAAAAAAAAAAAAAAAAGAAAGGGCAGAAGCACTTTAAGATTGTGATCAGTTAGCTGGTACACATTTCCCTACAAGACTCCTGAGTGTTAGCAAACCTGTGCCTGATATTGGCAAGTTAGCTGAGGCCACACAGCATCCATGTTCCAAGTGTGTTTTTGCACAAATGTGGCCCAAATAAGTGCATGAAGGGGCGAGCATGCTCTCAACTCTCTCACAGCGCGCTCAGCTGACCACCCCATGGATACTAGACTGCTGTAGTTTTGAGACTTTGGAGGCAAAGACTAAGACTGATGTGTTGTATCCTCTGATTGATCAGTTTCTGGCCTCTATTTTTCACCCTGCTCTTTGATTCTCTGGAGGCATTCGGATCTGCTCTGCGGGGCTCATTCTACCCTACTGGAGTCTTCTTTTTAGCTTTTTAGATTATTTTCCTTTTTGTTTAATTATTTTGTTTTGCTCATGGTGTTTTGGTTGTTCTGTGTTCTTTACTGGTCATATTCTGTCATATTCTATGTTTTTAGATCATCTGTAGCTGGTTTTTAACATCTATTTTGTGGGCAGGTACTGTGGACCCAAGGCAGCATCCCCTATCCTGGTGGTGGTTTTCTTCACAGGTGCACTGCATCTGGTGTGCAGTGCATGAGTGATTTAGTTTGTGAGTTTTTCCTCCCCTTTTTGGTTAAATGCTGCTGTTGGTCCCAGTCCTATACTTTTACTTGGCCTTCTTTAAATGTTAATTTTATATAGGCCCTTTTTATTTAGTTTTGTTTTAAATTTTTTTGTTAAATAAAATTGTTTTGAAAACTGGAGCTGTCTCTGCCCTGTGGTGTAAATGAACCTGTGTGCCTAACCATTGCATTTGGTTTAGAAGTTATTCAAGAGTGGAATTCCCCTGGGTGGTGTGTTTTTCTGCACGGTAAGCCAGTCCCCTCATAACGACACACTTTGTTAGCACCTACTTCAGTCAGGAATCCAAGCAAGCTAAGTCTAGCCAAAAATGTGAAGTCTAGTGATTAAAGAATCTAGAGCTAGGAGCTAGAAGGAACGACCCGAAATAAGAGGGCCTACAAAGAGATCTCCGTGTTGATAGTTGCTTTTTCTGACAGGTACCGGCGGATTTCAAAATACAGAAACATTAAACATAAAAAACACAAAAAAACAAAACAAAACAAAAAACTAAGAACTGACTACCGCCAGGTTATTCAGCCACTGGACAAGATGATGTGAGTTTTGTCACTGCAAGCATCTTTTATTTATTTTCAAGCTCTAATAATCCCTCTCAATCACTCAATTGTAGTTCTTTTTTTTTATTTTTATTTCTTATGTTTGCTGGTGTGATAGATATCTAACTGAAGAGGCTTTTTCTCTTAACACAGTGGTTGCCTGAGCATATAGATATAACTGTGATTAATGTCTATGAAATAGTAATAAAAGTGCCATGGCTTATGTTTAAAGATACAACTGTCCTCTGATATTGCTGCCAAATACTGTTACAGGTAAGAAGACAAGCTTTTACTGTATACAAATAAAAGCCATCCCTACTTTAACACTTTAATGCCGAAATTGATTTCTACATGGGGTTTAAAATTTCACTGCTATATTCACACGTTCTGTGTACCATCTTTATCTATAACTTATTAAAAACTGTGCAGCATATCATTCTCTTAAAAGTGAGATGAGTCATTAAGAATTAAAAGGAGCTTGCAGTGCAAAATGGAAAGTACTAATACCCAAAGGGAAAGTGATAGAGAGGTCTTCTAGTCTATCAGGTTTTTATGATTGCCCTCATTTCTAGATTTCTGTGTTAAAATGAAGTCCCACGACTCTCGATATTTTCATTTTTACCTCCTCAGCAAATTGAGAACTTATTTAAATGACATGTACTGATAGTTATTCATCATAGTAAAGGAAGATAACTTATACTATCAAAGCTGGTATCTCAGCAAGGTCATGCTACTAATTATAAACAGTATTTTATAATTATGGGAATGCTTGCAAAACAAAAAGACTAACCTGATTATACTTTAGATCATCAGTGGGGGACACATATGCTCCTCTGTGTAGTGTTGAAGAACCACCAGAGATTTGACCTGCAGACACAATGTGGATGAATTCCTGCTCTACACCACTTAAGTTGATATAGATTTGTTGAACTATTGTTGTATACAGTACTGTGCAGAAATCTCCAAGTATTTATATTTGTTATTCTGTATATACAGAATTTTTCAATTTTCTAGAGCAATAGTTCTTCAGACTTTCTAAAGGCCTATCAATGTTTTTCTTTGGATGTCTGTTGCCTTTTCCCCTCATTTAGTCCAGCCCGTGTACCTGATCATTGTGAGACAAATACAAAGGTGTGTTTTGTTGCTTTTTTTTTCTTTTCTTTTGTCTATTTTGTACCATTCAGCCACCAACAATGACCGATACATCATACAGCACCTAAATCAAAGGATGAGCAACTGTCTTTTTAACATAACAGATAGCTTGGCAAAGAACTAATCTTAATCCCTTTGTGCACTTAATTACCAGTAGCCTGTTTATGTTTAGTTCTCTTTAGTTGCATGTGTATGAAATAACAAAGACAGACATGAGATTTCTTTTTTAATTAATAAGGTGGTCTAAAAACTGTTAGATGAAAACTTGGTATATCTCAGCATGATGTCCTTTAAAAGATTTTTAAGGAAATTGGACAAGTTGAGGAATAACAAAGAAGCATCAGGCCTAAAACAGAAAACCTGCAGCAGATGAAAAGTGATGCCCTTAGAGATTCATCTGGTCCATCTAGTGATGGCTGAAGTCTCATCAGAAATGGTCTTTATTAAAAAGCTGCTGTCAAGAAATCATTCTTAAGAAAGGGAAATAGAAAGAAAAGGTGGAGGCATGCTTATTGGCACATAAATTAGAATTAAAATAAGTGGCAACAGGTCTTATGGGGTGATAAGTCCTCTCCAAATCCAAGACCTAAACATTAACTAAACATTACTGAAGT
Source organism: Rhadinocentrus ornatus (assembly GCA_037177495.1). NCBI lineage: Eukaryota > Metazoa > Chordata > Actinopteri > Atheriniformes > Melanotaeniidae > Rhadinocentrus > Rhadinocentrus ornatus. Next base: position 9,941,038 of record JBAMHW010000008.1, on the reverse strand, counting down.
AGTGTGGGATTATCTTGACAGAGAACAGAGCAAAAGGCAGAAACATCCAACAAAGACCTTTGGAAAGTCCTTCAAGAAGCCTGGAGAACTATTCCTGAAGACTACTTAAATGACAAGAAAATTTATTTCATGCACATTAAAATTGCACAAATTCTTTTTAAAAAACTTATATACTGAATTTCTATTTATGTTAGCACATTTCAGAAAATCTTGGTATATATTTCTCGTTTAATTGGTAATATATGAAGAAATGAGATGCAGCTCATGACTTATGCACAGTACTGTACTGGTGATGGAAAGCTACTAAGAGTTTTTTTCTCCCAAAGCCATCACTGCAGCTGGCAACACACCCACTTCATGTGAGAATTTGTCTTTGCGACGGACATGCAAGATGGAATTCCTACCTGTCATGGCGTCCTTTCGGGATGTGTGCTCGCCCTTGTTGCCATGGTAACTAGCATTGCCAGTTAAATCGTAGTCTGTCTTCCTCTCCTTTAGTGCCATCATCTCCCTGGGGGACGCGGGAGCACTTGCTACACACATAAACACACACACATACACACAGGGAATATCTTTACCCTTCAGTGCATAAACCCTTTATCAATACACATGAGGGAGAGAGTCCAAACCAAAGGGCAAATGTTTACATCACTCTGGAGTCCTTTAACAGCAGAAATGCCAGAAAACATTGTATCTCTTGAAGCATTTGAGATGCTGCATTTCTGACTGACTCTCAGCCAATACACAACACCCTGCCGAATATATTATTTTGTCTCACATGGAATAAGTTAAAAACAGCAGCAGTGTGTACAGTCTGTTCCATGACTCTGGTTGGGAACCATTCCAGATAACAGATCTTTAACTTTGTGACTACAATTTGACTTCAGATAAGTAAATATGGAGTTGCCCTCCTCCCTGCTGGACTATAAAATAGTGTGATGTGATGAGTGGCAAAGACAGTTTAGTTAGAGCTGGCCACATTTGAGTAAAGTTGGCTTTCAAATCAGCGTCAAAGGGTTTCCTCTAATTCACAAATTATTAGCAACAGCCTTTCTCATACAAGATGCTGGCTGCTGTCCAGCCGGCCAGCCAGTCTAAGTGGCTACATCTGCTTCTGTATGTTATAATGTAGTTAACATTGATCCAAAAGCTCATTAATGCTCTGCGAATATCAGCAGTCTATTGTAACATCAGTCAGTCATGAAATGCAGCCTATAAAGACACAAAGAGTGCTTATATGGTAAAAGCTTGACGGACCATCTGCGATTGCTTACATACTTGTAAACTGAGAAACAAATCAAAACAAAAAGGGTAAATTAGCTTGTTTCTAAATGTCAGCGATTACACTAACCTGAACTAATACTAATTCTGCTTCACCAGGGTACCATACAAAGCCCAAATGCTTGACTCGGTCAAATCAATACTCAGATGTGCTGGAAATTCATTCAGCTAAATAAAAATGAACTTGAAATCATTATCTTTGAAAACAAAGACGAGCATCCAAAGATTAATCAAATGGTGTTAAAAATAACAGATCAAGGCAGAAATCTTGGTGTCATTCTGGTTTCTGAGCTAAAATTTCAATAATCATGTAGGAGCCAAATGCTGTTATTTATTTCTCACTTGAAGTATGTGTGCACATGCGTAGTGACATCACTGGTAATTGTGGGTGGCCCTTTGGGTGTGTTTTAAGTTATTAATGAGTGTGCTCAACTGTGCTGGTTTGGAGGCCTGGAGCATGGAGACAGGGTGAGCTTGAGGTGATATTTTCTGTTAACCGTCTTCGTCTATGTGTATGCCTATATTTAGGTGTTTATTATTGGCTTTGTTATCATTGCTAATGTTATTGTCCATAATAAAATATCTGACAATTGCATGGTTTAGCGTGATGTGTTTGGAATAAATTCTTAAGGGTTAGCCTGTCGTGGCGTTTGATCATTGCGCCGCAAAAAATCATATTGCAGCAGTAACCAAATCAGCCTTTAACCAACTAAAGAATATATCTGGAATAAGGGGAACTGTTGCCTCAACACGATTTAAAAAAAATTATTCATGCATTTGTTTTTAGTAGACTTGACTAAAGTAAAGAAGTTTTTGTAAAAATAGAATCACTAAGACAACGGCAACTAAACCAGAAAGCTGCTACTTGTGTCCCCTCAAAGACCAAACACAGGGAGCGCATCACTGGTTTTCATATCTCTCCGCCAGCTACCAGAAAACCTGAAATCTGCTCCAAACCTTAGTTCATTTAAATCTGCCACACTTTTTAATTAAGTTAGATTTTTTATTTTTGTATTCATTTTCTTAAATATATATACACTGATAATGATGGTGATGATGAATTTTCCACAGAGGTCTGTTTGTATCATGTATAACTCTCTGTATGTTCTCTTGTTTGTTTATTTTGATCATATAGACATTGGATTGCCTTGTGTATGAAAAGTGCTATATAAATAAATTAGCCTTGCCTTGCTTTACCATTCTGATTCTGCTCCACATGTGTGTACATGAAAATAATTCCATTACCATTACTGAAACACTCAAAGATGGTGAACATGACAGAAAATGTCTTTATCAGTCTAGAAACAATAAAGCCTTGGAAAGCTCATATTATTCAAACCTTAACTTTGACAAGGCAAGGGCGGGAAACTATCTTAATGGGCATGGTGCAAGGATTTTACTTGACAGCAGAGTAATTTATCAGTCGTCACTGTAGTGTCAAGGTTAAAGCAGATTTCAGCTAAAATGGAGTGATGCTTGTTTGACTGGACTCTACTGGTGGAGGGAGAGAAGGCGGTGTGGACTCACCTGATCGATTGTTAGGTGAAGTCCGTACCGGAGAGATGGATGGTGTACGAGAGGAGGAATAAGGTCGCTGTCTGTCTCGCTCTATCGTGGAGGAGGAGCCAACAAAATGGTACTGAGAGTAACCATCCTGAGAAAAAAAGGGGAGACGGGAGGGGAGTCAGTATCAGAAATGATGACATCCATTGCAGTTGTTTTGTTTTTATCAAATTTCACTTTTCAGTTTGGCAAAATTAGAAAAAACACCAACATGACTGACAACAGGTTAATAAAGGTTGTACCTTTTTATAAAGGCTGCGTAGGTCTCTGTACTGCCACATGCTGTTCAGCACTTGAGATGCTGCTTTCACAACTTTAGGACTATGTCTGGGAATTCAGCAGAGAAGAAAAACACAGTGTAAAGCTTAACTGTCCTTTAGATGCTTTCTGCAGCTTAATGCAGAGAAATGAAGAAAACATGTGGAAACAGACACCGCGCCATCTATATCATCAGCTCACTACACTTCAGAGAAAGGAAACAAAATAAAAACCTTTGTTTTCACCTTCTCAGCCGCAACGCTTCATTTAAACTGAAAATAAATTGCATAAACGTCTTTTCCGACTAATTCATTGACTAAATTTCATTCTGCTTCCTTCAGGGCTCAGCTGACTAATGGCTGTGGGTTTAATTGGCTCACATGGCTTTATCAGTGTCTGGGAAATTAAACTTTATTTCATCAAGACATTTCAGTAAATGCTATTGTTCTGGGCTGGTCTGTTATGGCTTTGTGACAATGCAAAGCAGGAAACCTGTGAAAAATATTTGTAAAACAAGAAAATCATAAATATATCTGCCTTTAGTTTCTCTGAAAGAATAATAATCTAACCATCATCTAGTTTTAGATGACAATTATCACATATAGAAAACTACCACATAAGTTGGGAAAAATAAGTGTAAAACAAAGTGTATTTCTTTGCTAAAACATATAAATACTAAATAGAAATCAATAAAAAAAAATATTCAATTTATGGGCAGTTGCAACTAAAGTGAGTGTTTACAAAAATACATGAAAGAATAAAAAGAAAGTGCTATCATTGAAAGGCTGCACACAAATGTGAAAAATGTCTCCCACATAACCTACTTTTTTTCTTTCTATGTTTGATTTGGTAATCATTTGTTTTAATAATTAATTTTAAATCCTTTTGTGCTTATTTTGTGCCCAAATTTGTTTCTCATCATGACATCATGACTTCAGCTTGAATCCTGTTGTTTTTTGTGTTGACTCACAACTCAAAAACAAACTCTTTACCTTCACTTGGGCCTAGTCTCTGCTGTTCCCTCACACTTCTCCTCCACCACTTCCATGTTCCAGACCTTTCTTGTAATGTCTGCTTCCGGAACAATAAATAATGCAACTAACATTAAATTTGAACATACTTGTGAATAAAGTCAGTTTCAGTAGGAAACTGAGGATGGATTTATATGAACCAGGCATCTTTAGGACATGATCCTGTTTTGGTTGTATGAACAATGCAATATAACAGTTGTTGAATTTTTTTTACCTAACCTTCTCCTTGTGTCTAAACACACATCTTCTCATCCTCTTTGTTTACCCCCTCTTCCACCTGACAACATGCTCCCATTCGGCTTACTTGTCTCCTTTGCTGCGGGCGATGCTGATCAGCTTCTCAATGCCGCCGGCGTCCCTCAGGGCTTTGGTGTTCTCCATGTTCTTGGTGATGACCTCATGCAGGGCGCAGCAGATAGCTGTGATGGTGTCGTCAGACATGGTCTTTCCGACCAGACCGCTGCTGTTGGTGCTTCCTCCCCCACTGCTGGTATTGTTGTTGTTGCTACTTCCGGGTAAACGGTGCACTAAGTCCCTCATGGCGTATTTACCTGTGGAGGTCAAGGGTGGGGAGGCAGGGAGGAACGATTTAGTTAAAATTCAAGTTTACATCCTCTGAAAAAACTGTCTTCCATTCCAAATATAAACCAGTATTTACAGGATATTAACAACAATAATACATTCTATCCACTTTTTATGGGGCATGGAATCGTTTTAATATTAGAAACTGCTTAGTTTACCATTTGAACTCTGTACCTTTTTTGTAGGCACTCCGTTCAAAAAATGATATACCCTAATGAAACAAGTACGTCTCTGCAGCCACAAGGTCTATGTGAATACTCCAGGAGTCATTGTAAAGGAAACACATGTGAGTTTTGTTAAGATGTCAAAATATTAGTGTGTGTTAGTAATAAAATCATAAATAAAAAATGGCACATAGCACAAAAGAAAAAGTTTCAGGCTTGCACAAAGAAAACTTTTTCAGGATGAATCCTTTTGGAATGATGCAGCTGTAGCTTAAATATTTGTAAAGTCATATTACAACACGTGAACATTATCTCTGCAGATGATAACTAGGTTATAAGATTAGTTTAAGTACAGATAGCTCAGGCGAGGTCTCCAAAATGGCCAATTTTGCACAGTTTGGCAAATCTGTTCTCCAAGTCCCCCAATTTAGGGACCCCGATTTAAAAGTTTTTAAAAAAATATAATGAAAACACATAAAAAATAATTTATTATTATGAGCCGAACATTTTTAAACACAACTAAAGGGGATATTCAAAATGACATAAATTGTAAGATATTTTTCTTCACATTGATGCCAGAATGGACCTAAATGTTCACTGTACACAGAAATCACAATAAGCTAATTAAACAAATCTGTAATCATCTCAGTTAAATATTCAATCATGCAGTCATTCTGATTTTTGAATATAAAATTTGAAGAGCACTGAAAAGACTATTCACTTCAAATTGTTTTTTTGGAAGTAAGTGTAAACCTCCTATTTATCTTAACTTTGACAGCTATTGCTCATTACAAAGAAGTCAGAAATTCATCCAGGCTGGGTAGTTGTCAGACACAGATGGAGACATAGACACGTGATGAAAAACAGACTGACAACATTTCCCATGACACCTTAGTACTGCTGTCACGAAATCTTGTTTACTCTGCCCTGTGGCCCTCATTCTGATTGGGCCATGGTGATGTAAGGTGGGCAGGAGAAGGGGTGGAGTTCCATCATGACTCACGGACAGTTTGATTCCCCACTTAGTGTTTTCCTGCTGTGTAAATCCTGCTGTTGCCTATAATATATAAGTAGGAACTAACTATTATTACATACATGTTTAACAGCTTGTTGCTTATGGATGATGGATGTGTGTGCTAAAATGTAACAATGAAAATAGACAAAATTCAAGAAACTAATGCATCTTAAGCTTTTATACACAAAAAATGAGTTTGGCTTCCTCGACTCTCTGTCAAAGCTATAAAAGCACACAAATATCTCCAGATAATAAAAGCAGATTGACATTCAAACTGGTTTATTGCAGTAAAACATGGCTGAATGCTGTAAATGACTTAATTCAACTTGTGCAACAAGCTTTCAGTATTTGCAATTTTCACATTATCAAGTTTGTGACACTGAAGCAATAAAACAACAGTTGGCTCACAGCAGATCTGTCAGTGATGACAGTATTGATATATGCTGCTGAGAGCTCTGCGGGTTCAGCCACACAATTTGCTTTGTTGCTAATGCAATTCCATCATGTTAACATAATAATACAAAGGGAAACAATATTTTCTAAAACGTACCTGCTGCACTGTAAAAATATTTGACATTGCAGCTTACATGCACCACACATATGGATGGCTTTATTCATTTACTGGGACATCATGCAGTTTAGCTGAAAGCCGCAGCTCGGATGTAAACGGAGCACTGTGCAAGAGTAAGCACAAGGACACGTGTGGTTGTTGCCATGGTGACCAACTAAAAGGTTTTTAACAGGCATAACTCAGTCTCCCAAAAACAAATTAGTATTGAATGATCGGTTAGAGAAAAACTACTAAACTCACAGACACTACTTGGAATAAAACAAAATTTATTTTATCCACTTCTCAAAAAGTTTAAAGATGAGCAGCTGCTCACACTGCACTCATTTTCAGTCACAGGAGAATAACTTTAATTTGTAAGAATTTATTCCATTTGTATAAAAAAAGACTAAATCTTACAACTTTACTTCTTTCAATGTTTTTTTAGTAATTATATTTTGCAATGGCAGCTTGTTTTTGTGTATACTCTGAAAGGTGTGATCCTTTCCCTCACTGCATGCGCTCCTGTGTGTGATTTCTCATGTCTGCTGCAAGTGAAGAATGTACCGATGAGCTCTTTGTTCCTGATGTCCAGGGCCATGTTTCTCAGGGCTGTAGCCACAGCGCAGACCACCCGATCGTTGTCTATCCTCAGTAACTCCACCAGGATAGGAAGTCCTTTTTCTTTGCGCACCGCAGCTCGGATGTAAACGGACCACTGTGCAAGAGAGAGGAGTGGGGATAGAGACCGCACTGAAGATGTTTTTCATATATGTGCTGTTCATATTTCATGTCAATCCAACCAATTCTTTTTAAAAATAAAAAAGTAGCATAGACTAACAGAGACAAAGCAGTGTAGTTATTTTATATTTATAGACCCCACTTAGACATACTGAGTGTCAATGTTCTCCCTTCAAAATGGAAACTGCAGTTTGACAGAAACTGTGCGTATATATACTAGAACATACAGAATATCTGCTGCCTTTTTTTATCATCTGACATTTTAATTATCAGAAAATGCAATCATTTCAAATGGAGTGTTTCAGTTGCCATTACATCTAGTGCTGATTTCAGAGACTGTTTCAGCCCAGCATGAGTAGTTTGTGGCTGGTAAGAGAGGTTTGCTTTCATTTAGGATGAAACTACAGAATTTTTGGGGAAATATTTATGTCAGACCACTTACTGACACATGCTTGAATTTCAAGCCTCTACTGCACCTGCTCTTCAGTATGACAATGGCACAGGCGCCGTACAGGTTTTTTTTACCTTCCAGCTGCCAGCAGCTAGGTTCTGCAGAGCCCCAGCTGCTCCCTCCAGGGTGTCTGGGTTGGAACACTCAGACAGCAGTGTGAGGTAGGGCTTGACGATAGTGGGGTGCCATAACATCTGGATGCCTTTCGGGGGCTCCGCCAAGTCTGGAAATGGGCCCACGCCATCCCACTGTGGGAGATGAGATATAATTCAGAAAGCAAAAGAATACTGAATTCTATATGAGATAAGATTTGAGGGACACCAGGACCCCCCCATGAGAAAAGCAGAAATGAAGAGAAAATTTGACATTTTCTTCTGTAGTGATAAGACACACTGCACATCAGTGGTGAAAATGTTGCATCATACAGTAGCAGTATACACCCCTCAAAAACAATACGTTTGGGAGACATTAAGATCATTCAGTAAAATGTCTTATGAATAAGCCTTTCTGTGTTGCGTTTTCCCAGTGTGTGCGTGGGTTCTCTTCTGGTACTCCCCAGCTTTCTAGTAAAGTCAAAATACATGCATGTTAGGTTAATTGGTCAGTCTGAGTCTAAATTCTCCTTAGGTACGAGTGTGAAAGTGAATTGCTGTTTGCCTTTGTGTGTTGGCCCATTGATAGACCGTCCTCCGGGGTGTACTCACACACCTCTCACACACTGGTCATACGTTTATTAGCTTAACAGGTTACATATGCTGTCTTAAAAATGTCTTTGTCATTATCAAAAACGTGATGTCATCACTAATGTTTGTTTTAAAAATAGAATGCATTAAGAATGGAGTATAAATCCATTATATTTGAATTATATTTAAAGAAACACTGACACAGTTTGTATAAATAGAAGGATGCTGTGTTGCAGCATAAATGGAAATAAATAACAATGTCAAATTTGTGACATATTGTTTTGTCCTTTTAGTAGGACAATGCCCAGTGTCCCACTTCTTTGTTTTTTCTTTAAATGTTTTATTACTAAATACTTTGTTAAGCTGTTGATGTTCCGCAAGCTCCAATTTTGTCATTACATAATATTTTTCTACAGTTAGTTTTAACTAAGAAGAGTATCAGTTCTTATGACATAATATGTAATGACATCAACTGAGTCTTTATGTTGCTGAAATTTTAAATTTGTTATACTTTGTCTGACTTGATTATGATAAAGCTTTCCTTTTTTTTCTTCTCCCTTTCTACTTCTTACTTTTGTGTTATTTAGCGAGCCTATCTTCCTCTCCCCTCCAAATCTAGGATGTGTTATTTTAGTGTTCCCTTTATTTTTTTATCTAGC
>JBAMHW010000008.1:9873271-9887316 GCA_037177495.1 Rhadinocentrus ornatus | reverse complement strand
ATGTCATGGTCATCATAAATAGTTATAGTAATATATATATATATATATATTACTATAACTATTTAACATATAACTATGTAACTTATTGTACTCATAACATCACAGACATGAGGTGCATCAGCTTGCACCTGAGCTGAAATGTCATTGAGAGACGCTTCAACTTTAACGAGGCTGCTTCTGTCTTTGACAGCTGCTCTGTTTAGTCATTAGTCAGAAAGAGGGGGCTTAGACGTAAAAAAAATCCAAGACATATTTGGAATAGTGTTTCAAATTTGATTTTAAATAAGACAAAAGAAAAAAAAGCAGTTATCAGGCTGACAATGTATGCATCTATCTTGTTCATGTTTTGTTTTGTGTCAATGTCTCTACCCCACACCCCCACACTAGAACACAGAGCTCTGCTCCACTACAAGCAGACTTTGTGCAGACTTTCCACATCAAATGTCTCCCAGCTGCACAGAACATGACTGATTGCCACTGACAAAGAGGTACTTCACTCATAAAGGCCACAAAAAAACTTTAGAATTGGTTCAAGAGGTGTGTGCAGGCATTCAAACAGCAGTGAAAACAAGCCCCAAAAATAGGCAAACTTGAGGACAGTGAAAGATGTGGCGTGATGTGTGCTGTATACTAAAGCCCAGATTCAGCCAGATTTACTGCATCTGTCAGATCATGATGGTTAGCCTATTGCTGCAAAGTGGTAACAACACATGGCCTTGTCATTAATTTGTGGTTAAATGAATGCTTAGTTTTAAAGCTTAATGTTCTCTATTGGTAATACTAATAACTTATAGAAAAATTACATTTATTCTGGTAAATCTGGACCTCAGTAAATTCAGTGAAAGTGGAAAGGGAGCAAAGAAAAGGGCTTCATCACCAAGCCAGAGCTAATACCTAAATACAAATATGTTCCTTCTCACCTTGGGTCCTTCTGAATGCTGTCCACTGATGGGGACCGGCCCAGAGCAGCTTCAGGAGGGAGGGCAGGGCCTGACTTGCTGTAAGGCGACTCGGTGGATGGGCAGAACTGCAGAGTGCGGTATGGATTGGCATAGTCGGCAGCTCCGCCTCCTGTCATGAAGCTACCTCTCTGAAAGGTGCCGGCTGCGCTCTGGCTTCCTGTTCGCTGCAAGGGGATTGGATCAACACCAGGGGAAGACGGGGCTAGAGTGGGAAGAGGAGTGTAGGGATAAAACAGATAGTTGAGGACTTCTTGGTACAACTGGTTCACCACTGGGGTTTGAGTTGCAGGGTTCGAGAGAGCGGGACGGGGCAGGGGAGTGAAGGAAGAAAAAATCCCAACCAAACATGATCCCCAACACAAAGGATGCATGTACACAAGCAGGAGTAGCAGAAAACAACAACACCAGCACCAATGGAACAAAGGGAGACAGTAAAAACACACGAGTCATGGAACAGAAAACCAAAACAAACCATAAACAACGTCAACCGAACAGATGTGGTTATTTTACATGAAAAGGTCAACTCACCAAATGATTTTATTTTTCATTTGAAAGATATAATCACAGTAAATTACCTTGAACCGACAAAAGCTGAACAATCAAACAAATATGTAAAAATAAAATACAAAAACATAGGACATGACAGGCTCACGTAAGGCTTGTTTATGATGGCATGTGTAAACAGCCTTACAACACAACCAGATTATCCTTTATTTGAGCTGGTTCAACTTAATAAACCAAAGTTGTTGCCTGCTGGTTGAACACATTCAGATACAGTTACATGGCTGTAATCCATGTTTCAACACAGACTGTGTTACGTGTGCTATAGATGTCTTACATGGACATCCTAAGTTTACAAAAATGCAGCAACTAAAAAACTGTCAGAAGCAAAAGTGTTACATCTGCCATTAAACTCATTTTTCTAGAGGTTTAAGTGGTTTTAGCTAGCTTGTTTCTAACAAGAAGATCTAACCTAACATGACTGTTAAAGACCCTCTGTCTTGTTATTTCTCTTTCCATCTTAAAACAATGCTCTAATTGTAATTAGTCCCAGTTTCAACATTAATGCCTCTGTTCATTGTACATCAATTATATGTTTACTGTGGGATTAGTCCTGACAAACATATTAAAATGTCAAAATTTTAGTGGCTCAGTCTTTTTGTGGATTCCCACTATTCATCTTTCTCCATGTGACTAAAAACATTTGCAGTTGATCAGATTTGGGATTCATTTAGCTGTTTGTTTTGTTTGTTTGTTTGTTTGGCCAAGTTTCACTTAAAACTGAGTAATTAGCATAACTAGCAGATCAGGAACCAACTGGGCTTTGAATAATTTCTCTGAGACCTTATAATTTGGAACAGAATCTTGTGAACAACAGTAGCATTTCTCTCTCCTGGTGCACTGCTGGTTTTGTGCACTCCGTCAACATTTTAGGACATGGTTGATTCATTGCAAAACACCCGAGCTAACACCCATGGGATTAATTGAGATTAATTTTCAGTCTTGAAGCTAATTAGTTAACAAACTGTGACTAAGAAACAAATTGTCATTGAGACCCCAATTGGATTTGCCTACCTGATTGGATAAATAGCACTGCATGATCAGATGGAACATGAAAATATCTTATATACATTAGCCTTGAAAATAGCTTGACACCATTAAATAAAAAACGCATCTTTTTCTGATCCTTGTTTTTTCTAATCCATCACTTTTTTTCTGGGTATTATAAGGTGAATAATTCTTGCTAATTTCCAAATGTAGATGGAATGATTTGTCATTTGGAACACACTAGACTACTTTCTCTAATTGTTCTTGAACCAGGTTGCTTTACATCTAAATGTTATCCAGGTTGACAAGATAGAGTTTCTTGCTCAGAGTAGATGGAGGGGTTAGTGGAATCTATTGTAGATCTAGCTTTGTAGAAAGCCTACCAGTAAAAGACAGTCCTCAGGGATTTCTGTCAAACACCTATCAACTTACCAGCCACAATAGCAGCTGGTTAGCTCAATTGGTAGAGCGTCAGTCTCCCATTTCGGAGACCAGCGTTCGAATCCCCCAGGGAATGATTATTAACACCTTCCAGTTGGGTCCTTAGGCAACACCCTTAATGCTACTGCCTAACCATTGTAAGTTGCTTTGGATAAAAGCGGCAGGTAAATGATTTGTAATAACTCTGAGTGAGTTTTGTCTCTAATATTAAGTTACACTGCAGAGCAATCATAGAAAGAGTGAGAAGAAATTACTCATTTCCTTATTTCCCCATAATATTTTAATATCCCACAAATAAAAAAGAAAAGATAAGCAAATATTGCAACCTCTTTTCAAAGACTGCATCCAAATTTATATAAAAAATTTGATACTTATCAGTGATAAACAATATTAATCACGTTCTACAAATTCATGCTGATCGATTTGATGATAATCTAGCATGGTAGGTGGGATATCTTTTTATTTGTTTTTTTGTTAAATTGATGACTCACAAACCCATCAAAGAGAAGAAAAGTGCTCATGGTGAGATGCATCTTTATTAAGTAGACCAAGGATTACTGTATTATCAGCAAATGCTTGTGCTTCTTTTCACCCTGGCTTCTACAATGATTGGTTTAAAAGAAGACAGACAAAACCAAGAGGAGAAGGGGGGTTAGGTTTCTGTCAAAAAGTCATTTACTCTCAACATCTGAGTCCCACACTGTGGGAAATCTGCAATTTAGCTTCTAAAATCTACATCAAGATTAAAATCAATAAGCAATTTCCTAGCTGATATTTGTGACTAGATATTAATAGAAGCAGATAAGACATTCAAAAATAGAAAAATGGCACACATGCTAAAACCCTTTAGTATTTGCACAGTAAAATGTTATTGAGGCATCTTTTACTCTTACTCCCTCTCTCCACCAAAGCAGGGGTGGTTTAAAACACAGTAACTCTGAGGAGTCCAAGGAACTGACTCCTGATTTTTACACAAATTTGTTTGTTCACTATTTCATGGACTGAAGAACGTCAGTGTTGCTGTGCAATGATGCACAGTAGAATGGGATGCACATTGTATGCACAGCTGAGTTCATCAGGAAGTGTGTCACACTTTTTTAGGGCAGCTTACCACAGATCATTACTTTTGTAAAGGTTTAGACCATGTCTCAATGTCTCAACTCCGATCCTTGAAGTTTACTAATTACTAATTTGACTTGAATTAATGGGTCATCATGCAGAACTGCTGGATCCATTTTATTTGAATCAAGAACCTTATAGAAGAGAAACATCTAAAACCTGAAGGACAGCGACCCTTGAGGACTGGTGTTGAAGATCCCTGGTTTAAGGCCATGTCCAAATATACACGGGTATTTTAAGAAAACATTAATTTTTCTGTGTTTGCAAATTTCGCCCACATGCAAACGCACTTTTAAGGCTCTAAAAACAAACATTTAGGAAAATGACTTCCAAGCTGAAAATCATTTAATTATCCAGCTGTGCTATTTGTGTAGATGAAATAACCAGCATTATTTTCTTATTCTGCTAGTACTAATACAGTTAGCTGTTAGTTAACTATACAGACAAAAAAGGCTATCAAATCCATACTAAAACAGCAAGATTTGCCAGAAAAGCTAATGTTTTTGCCCGTCTAATAATTGACCAACATAATTTGCGAGGAGGGGACTTGATCAACACCTTTGCTCCTGACAGCATTTCAGTTTTGTCAGCATTTACATGTGATTGTTATTGTTTTGCACTGTGCTGTGTGGATGTGATCTTTTCTGAAAAATACCCAAGTCCATGTGGACATAGCATAAGAAGATGGTGTTATTTAGTGAGCAGTTTTCTATTTTTTATTTTATTTTTTTTTACTGTCATGTACTGTATTTGGTGTTTTGGGATTAGACCAGCAGAATTGCTAGTCATGATTAATCAGCAGCAGGATATAATAAGCAGCCACAGTTTGTGCAACACTCTGCTCTTCGATTATCTTTAGTTGAGAAAATAGGAATAAAAAACTGAACTGTGTCATGCAAAAGTGGTGAGGAGAAATTTTTTTTTGTATTATATATTGAAATTTTGCTATTCTATGACGCCAGTCTGAGTAGCCATTCGCTCATTAGCTTCGCATATGAAATTCTCATGATTCTGAAAACTGAGATTGCTCTGATCGCAAAAATTTTGAAATGCTAAAATAATTCCATTTAGGGTTTGTTTGGTGTGAAAGTGTTCACTTTCTGCTAGGTCTCTGTCAAACTACCTGTCTGTTCCCCAGATCTTGTGGGGTTTTGTTTTATACACTCAGAATTTATAGACAGTATCTCTCTGCCCTCAACATGGCAACTCTGCCAGCTGATGTATTCTAACCTTGTCCTCTTAGGTTGGGTTTGGTGTAGACACGGTCCTCATAGATGGGGTCGATGTGGTGTTCGGGAGACTGAAGGGGTCGCAGTTCAGAGCCCAGGTGACTGTGCTGGCTGCTGTAGGAGCCTCTGGAACCTGGACAACATACGGCAACAGAGGTTGGATTTAGAAAGTTTCTCAATGAACAGCAAATTAGGCAAGTTCTGGGTTTATTAACAAAAATATAAGACCATAACAGACACATTGTAAATATTAGTAATTATATGTATCTGACAGCAATTTAACTAAAAAGAGAAAATCTAATTAATACATTTTTTACGCTGAAGAAAGCTGTGAAAATAATAATATGATAAATATGCATTATGCTTTAATTTAATTTGGGTTTCTATGCAACTGCAAGCACTGCTATAAAAAATATCTGGAAATAACACAACTATGGGAAATGAATTAAATTAATTCCATGGGATGACCAACAATCACACATAAGAAGATGTAATAAAATTATCTTGACCTCTACCTGCCAGGCTACCAGGCCTTTGCAGGGTTGCGTTGGCGTAAAGCTCGTGGGAGATCTTGTAGCTGTCTGTTCCGACGTGATGCAGCATGCGCTTGGTGGGCGATAAGGTGGCGTAGCTCCCCACTGCCGAGCTGAGCTGATGGATGGGCGATGAGGAGTGGTTTCCCCCAGGGGAGGCAGCCATGGGGAGCGGAGAGGAGGAACCAGGGCCACCTGATGCTACCATGTTGATGGGCGATGACGTGCTGCAGGAGAGGGGAATGCCATTCAAAACCAAAATAGCCATGAAAGGGAGAATTAATTTTTGCACAAATAAGGTTATAAATTTGATGGCACTGGGAGATTACTGGGATAGAAGGTGGACACAGACTCTACACTTACAGGAAGCCTGTGGAGGAGTTTGACACATGTTGCTAAATGTGGTGCAGCTAGGTTTAAGAAGCACTTTGGTTGAGGTTAGAAAAATATGAATGAAGTAAGCACTGCCTCGTGGTTCAGCTTTATTTTTTCAATATCTACAAATACTATGATCTTCCCCCTAACACTGAGTAAATGCTGTGCCTAAACAACCACAAATTTTAATTTTTGGCCTAGATATCATGTAGCAAAGGCTGATAATTTATTAAAGACAAAACTACTTCCTGCTGATCTGTTCTTTATGCATTTCCTCTAAATTAAGCCTGCAAAATTTGTTAACTTTGGAAACTTTGGGATATCTGCTTGAAACTAAATAAAAAATCTGTTGGTTTGAACCACATTTGGCTACACAGTATGAGCTTGTAAAGATTGGTCCACCAACAGTCTGCTGCTTAAGTATCTGTGCTGGTGTGAGCAATACATGCAAAAGAATTTTGTTTCAAAACACTTAGAACACAGAAATTTCAGGGTAGGATGTATTATTTAAATCTAAACGTATAATCTAAATGTTGAGGTAACTGCATTCGATAACCTTATTGGCCTTCCATTTAATTCTTTTGTGTCTTGAATTTAATGTGGGGCTGGTGCAATTAGGCTGTTTTGACTGAGACTGAACCAACCTGTAGGATTTGGCGAGTCGGCTGGGTGACTGTTTGGGTGAGGACACTCTTTGTAGCGTGGCGTAGCTGGGCATGTCGGCGGAGGCTGATCCCAGGCGCTGCAGCTTAGTAGGGGATCCCACTGCCTGCAGAGGAGAGCTCACACGCTGTAATGCAGAAGATGATTTGTACTTCATTATGGGAGAATGTCACTTTAAAAATTCATCTTCTCTTCTTATTCATATCATTATTTTCAGAGAGATGAACAACTCCCCCTGGAGCTGGAAAACCAGAGTGCAGAAACTCTAATCTCTGATAGCCTTCTGATGAAGGGCTAGGGGTTATCAGACCAAACATGAAGGGATGACTTTAGACTTTAATAGAACCAATGAACATGAAAAGCAACTGTGAGGAAAGATGAAGCTCCATCCAAATTTTAGATGTGACTTTTCATCTCATGTCTAATGAAGAAATAAGTAAGATGACTTGCAAGGGCTCACAGTTGCAGAGCTAAAAGTACAGTTTTTATCCTGATTTCAAATTGCATAAATGTGGGCAAGCAATGCAGAAAATATGATGCTTTTAAAATGATCTCCATAAAAAAGATAATAATCTCCAAAACACTTCCAATGGCCATGTGCCGGTATTCTATACTACAACATATTCATCTGCAAGATACCATCATAAAAATTTTCCTTCAGTGTCTCAAATATGAAACAAACAAATGAAAGTCATCTATACGGTTTGGTTATTAAAGAAATGCAGTTTCTGCAAATATTTTTACCTGTGCAGGCAAAGTGGCACAGGAGTAATACATGGATGGTCCAATGGGTGTAGATCCACCGTCTGTAGGCATGTGAAAAGCGCTGCCAAGGGCCTGCTGGGCATATGAGTCTCTCTGGGACTGAGAGGGAGAGTCTGTGCCCACTAACTGGGCAGCTGCACGGCTGGATGTCACCTAGAGAGGTTGGAGGAGAAAGTGGGAAAAACATGAGACAGGTGAAGGGAAAGACAGGGTCAGCCAGGGGGAGGAAGGGAGGAGGACAGATTTGTAAATACGACAATAGTGGAGAGTGGGCAGAGCAGGAAAATGACAGCACAAAGTGGGGTGAGAAAAAAAATTAAAAGATGATGAATAAAAATAAATAAATAAACATGATGAAAAAAGTAAAGAAGTAAAAGCGGTTGAGGTAAAGTGATGTAAGATGAAAATGAAAAAAAAAACACGTACCTGGTTGTAGCTGTGAACGGCCCCTCCAATCTGCCCGCTACGGGCTGAGGCTGTTTCCCCAAGTGCCAGCCCTTGGTTACTGTGGTAACCAGCTGCTGCATAGGCATCCTGACTGTTGAGGTGCAAAGCGCTTTGGGAGAGCAGTCCTTGTCCTGATGGGATAAAGGCAAAGAGGAAAAGATTTAGAATAGCATAAAAAGGAGAAACACAATATCACAGCGTATGATCATTCTTTCTTTTCTGTGAGAGCAACTCAGTTATCAGAGTAAAAGTCATTCTAGATTTCTAAAAACAACTTTTCTCTGCACACACTGCTTTGTGGTAACGTTAAGTTACGGATATTACTTGATAGAGAAAACATTTTAATTAGTCTTTGACATATAGTATTAGCAAGGCTGGAAGGCATAAAATCAACTTATCATGGGCACAAAAGAAGTATAGAGGAGCTTAACTTGTGAGAACCAAACTTAAGTTATGTTGTGGGTTTGAGTAAAACTCTCTGACCACAGTCAAAAACAAAGGTGAAACGTAGTTTCTCTCCTTTTGAGTTACCTTTATGTAATTAATTTCTCTGTAATCTCTGCAACAGTGACTTTATGTAGAGTTATTCTGTTTGTGGCCTTGAAGGTGTTTTGTAACCCAGTTTACATCCCACAAGTTATACAATGCATTTCCTTTGTATGAGAAAAAGAATGAGCGTGAATACAACTGGTGTGTCTGTAAGTTTCTAACAGACCTTGAAATTCAATGAAATAAAGAAGAAAAGAGGGGTAGAGAAAGCAGATTGAAGGCAGGAAAAAAAATCTGTGTCATACCATTTGAGGACACCCATTTGCTTTCTAACCACTATGTTATTCCAACCTTTCTCCATTCTTTTTCGCTCATGCTCCGTGATCCTTAAATCTTACTTCATTCTTGAACACCATCTAAAACACACTCTTTCCCCTCTCTGTCTTTGCCTATGTCCCGTCCTGTGCTACTCCCTTTTACCTGTCACTTCTTTTATACTTCTCTGTAGGTGGCTGGTTAGCACAATTGGTAGAGCATCATTCTACCATGTGGGAGACCAGGGTTCAAATCCCCTGAGGGGATGAATGGTAACTTTTTCCAGTTGGGTTCTTAAGCAACGCCCTTAAGGCTACTGCCTAACCATTGTAAGTCGCTTTGGACAAAAGCATCAGCTAAATGACTGTAATGTATAATTTAGCAGAGAGAACATCACAAAAGTTTGAGTATAAGGTCAACAATAGAATTTTCGAAAATCCGCTTGGTTCCCTAATGCACTCACCTAATAATTGTTTTTCTTACACTTGTGTGTAAAGTGTGTAAATTCTGGCTTTATGAATACATAAACTATCTATCACAATGATAGCTAACTGATAACTAATCCATCAGTTAGCTAATGCTGAAGTTGGTTAATGGGTCTACCTGTACTGTTCCTCTACAGTAGTATGTGTTTCCAGGGCTCTAATTGAACTTATTTGATCAGCAGCCAGTGTGGCTGATAGATTTCTAAAGTTACAAGCCAATCAGAGATTCCACTAGCCAAATTCTTTTCCAGGAAAAATAATCCAGATTATAAGGACAACTGACTATCTTTAATCATATATATTTCATTAAATGGTTTTCACTGACACTTTTGTCATGACCATGCCAAAGAACAAGATCCTCCTGAATTTGTTGCACTTTGATCAGGCACCAGCGCATAACTGAAACCACGCATTGTAAAGTAAGCACGCAGCCAATGGATGAATGATACATCATGACACAGTGTTCATGGCCACGATTACATGGTAATTTTTTTTTTTTAATTCACAAATAATTATTCAGAATTAAATATTTGGCTAAAAGTATTTACATGGCAATAGTAATTCTGAATTAAGGTTTACATGGAAAACATGTTTATTCGCCTTTATTTAATTCCACTTTAGATGTTAGGATTGTGAAGGGTTCTGATTGGACAGGGGGCGAACGTATTTACTTCTACTGAAAGTAAACAAACTCCAGTTCCTGCTTCTTTTTGTTTCGTTTACAACATGGACGACCACATAATAAAAACTATATTCACTTTGATTTTGATCTCGACACTAGCACAGGACGAGATAATTTGTAGTCGGCGGGAGAGCAACTATATCCAAATATTAAAAATGGTGTCCATGAAGATAAGTGTTGAGATGTAAAAATGACATATTTCTAACTAAAGCACAATTGTTTTCTAATCCTATCTAAACAGTATTGACCTTTAACCAAGTCGAGAGTTCACTAATACTCAACCAAACAATGCATAGAGGAAAAAATCTCCAATTTAATAAGTAAATACAGCACAGGAAGTGAAAAGTGCCATAAAAAAAATAACAGAAAAAGGAAACAACAATAGAATTAAATTGTACTAATTGCCTAACTTGTTGATATTCACATCGTTCTACCACCAAATACAGACTTTAATGCTCAGGGCAGCCCACTGAGTCTACAAGGTGATCTTATCTATGGGTATGATGACAGCCATACAATTAGCTGATGAGATTTGAATCATAAAACCACGAACAGCAAAGTAGCTGATCTGAATTTGAATGGGAAAGTGTATTGCATTTCAGTTCCTTTCTTTCACTTGTAATTTTCTGTCATCTTAAATGTCAGGATCTCTCATAAACACATGGAAACTTTCCTTTAAAATTCAGTTATTTACAGAAAACATTCAGTATTTAAGCACTTTGTCACAAGGGACTGAAAGCCATTACTTTAAACATGTGTAAAGGTGATGTCAGTGGAGGGTTGAACAGAGTTTACTTTTTAAACACAAGTAATATGTCAGCTTCCTCTGATTTTGGACTCTGTGTTTCTCCATTTCCTCATAAGTCACCACTCATTTAGCAAATGAGGTGAATTTGCATGTCCAACTACCAATATTTGGAGCACTGTATTTGTTTTTGAGAGCTTTAAGCTTATCACTCACTACCTCATGTCATGAGGTCATCCATCATCATGCTTGAGCTTAAGTAACTACAGTATCTGTGGTTCACAATTAGAAATGCTGCTGCAGGTCAATTAGGCTCGTGAGGGAGAACTATTTCATGGAAAAGGAAAATCTTGATGTTTGGGAAGAAGCTAGCTAGTGCAGTGATAAACAGCTGGTAGCAACAAATCCTCTGATCAAAATAACCAAATGCATCTTTTGTTCATACACTTACTACAGTGTTATGCGATGTCTGACTCCTGTGTGTGTGGTTCAGCCAGCTCAGTGTGTGTGTGAGCGCGAGTGTGCACGCGTAGGGAAGAGCGCATGGAGAATGAAGAGACCGGAAGTGCAGTAAAAAAAGAAGAAGAGATGTATATTCCTCAGGGTTTTTCTGGAGAGAGATGGGGGAGACAGAGCAGGTAGGAAGAACAGTAGGGATAATAAATAACAGTGCAGTCCTGCAATAAAGCTGTTTCTCAGCGCAACTGCTGCCTTCCTTTTCTTCGTGTTTTACTACGTGAGCAGCAAGTGAAAAGAGTAGTTAGGGAGTTAACCCCGAAGAAAGCTCTACTTTGGATCTGGAGAAGACGGATCTCCCCCATGTCTTCCGACCACGGTCAAAAGAGGGAAACGGAAATGGTTAACAACAGCCTCCTATGAAGTAGCCTCACCACTAATATAAGTGGCAGGACGGAAAATACATTTCCACATCATAACAGAGATCATTCTCTTTAAAAAGCCAGAACAGTCTGACAAGAGGGTAGGTGGCACAATTACTGCATTACATTCAATTAATTATGTGTTTTCAATCGTGGGATACATCTTTAGGACCTACATATGACGACTATTTTTAGCTATTCAGTTCAAAGCACAATAAAACTGATAAAACATTTAGTCACTTCTTGGTTGAGTTCAGGAATTAGCATAATTTGTTTAGGGTTAGAAATTAAAACAACTTGGTTTCTGATGGAACTTATTCACAACGCTTAGGGATGCCTTTTTGCTGGTTGCCTTGGTAACAAGTGAACAGAGGTTATGACAAAACTACTTTTTCTTGTTACGAAGCAGAGGTTCGTTACGTGGACTGTTTAATATTTATTACAGTACAGTTTGTCTGTGCACATGTTTGCACTTTAATCCAGTTTTGCACTTTAAAAAAATACATAGTTGCACACGTTTAATTTGTTGTATTTATTGAACAATGAACTGACATCTGATTCTGTCTTCCAGATACCTGAGAAAGAGAGCCGTTAGCAATTTGGTGGAAGACAGGAAATATTGTGTGTGTATATGTATAGAGCAAAGGGTAAATTAATAGTGTGATGATGTTTAAGGAACCCCTTTTAATTCATTGACAGATTGAAAAGCCCCGCCCCTTCGAATTCCCACGGGCTACTCGACACGCGCTGATGACATGGCATGCAGAAACAATGCTCAGAAACATTGCTAGCAACACTTCCGTGTCACATGATCAACACGTGATCGAGCAAACTGCTCGAGCATCACATCCCTACATTTGGGTGTGGCTGCTGGTGGAGACTTGACTGCTCTGCAACAGGAAGGAGTAGGTTCCTGTCA
This sequence comes from Rhadinocentrus ornatus, assembly GCA_037177495.1. Taxonomy (NCBI): domain Eukaryota; kingdom Metazoa; phylum Chordata; class Actinopteri; order Atheriniformes; family Melanotaeniidae; genus Rhadinocentrus; species Rhadinocentrus ornatus. The sequence continues at coordinate 9,874,721 of JBAMHW010000008.1, read as the reverse complement.
ATCTATGCCTGGTAAAAATAAAAAAAACTTTTTGCATTGGCTACTGCGGTCATATTCTCACTGTTTCCAGCCGCTCACAGGCCAGGGTGTTCACAAGTGGTGTTAGAAGTGGGATCCATGCAACAGTGAGGAGTATGATGACCAGAGGGGCAAAGAAACTGGAACAAGAGGAGGAGGACGAAGTTGGAACTTCGGCTGAACAAGGAACCATGGCTGATAATCATTACTTATCAGAGTAATCACAATGGATGATAATGCCTTCTGACTGTATCAACAGGGGTGATAATAATTGAATTGGAAATATTCAAAGTGTTTCATGACTGAAGTATGTTGCATTACTCTTGTGTGACTTGATGTATATGGTAGCAGAATGTATAGTACAAAAAGTAAGGCCGATGAGGCCTGCTGTAAATATTTGTTTGGCCACAAGCAAAGTGTCTTAAGCCTGGTTTACACTACAATATCTTAGGCCTTATTTTCAAATTGCACACAAACATTGGAGGTCACAGACATATTACACACACCTGAGGCAAATCAACTGTTCAATTGGCAGTCAATTGTGTGTGAAAACCCTTAAAAGATGTGATTTAACAGGCTTGCACATACAATGTATCCCTGTCCCTGGCTTGATATCTAGTGTTTGATATGTCAGTAGGAGAGGAGTTCTTGAGCAAGTCATCAGAAAGGCCCCAGTGCAAGAGAGGGGGATCATGTTATGCAAAGAAGAACAACTCTGTACTACTGTTTGCCAGCATGATTATTGAGCATTTAGAGTCTCAAAGTAGAGTAACTATTCTGCAGACAAAATATATAAATTGATGCTTTTTTAGTAAGCATATCTCCTTCTAATTTGTGTCAGTATCATAAATGCTTAGAAAAGTAAGAAATGGAGGAAAGGTAAACTAGAGGATGTTAGCATTAGAGCAGCATTAGAGGGCTGGCAACACAGTGCAGGCATGTCATTCAGCTGAAGCATAATGACACAAAGTGCCTATTTGAATGCTGCTAATTTTAGTTGCAACCTCATTTCAGGTTCAGTTTTTGATTTGGACCATTTCATTTCCAGTGAGAGCATGCCAACATATTTAGACTGTGACACATGATAGCACGCACAAAGATAAGCTATGACAAAACACTGACAAAGCACAAACAGTTTTATGGGCTGTGAACTCTGAATGTTCCATTAAGTCTGAAGTGACATTAGTTGAATCATTTGGGGAGGACAGGAAGCTACCTGTTCGTGAGACAAAACACTCTCATCACTCTTATTAGAGTGCTTTTGTCATTTTTTTATGCCTTGATTAGTTCACTTTGATTGATGTGCTTAATATGCATCTTTAATTACAAGATAAGATTTTTACCCAAAATGCTACCTAAATCAAATCAAATCAAATCAAGTTTATTTGTATAGCCCTATATCACAACAAAGTTGTCTCAGAGGACTTTACAG
>JBAMHW010000008.1:9856657-9866894 GCA_037177495.1 Rhadinocentrus ornatus | reverse complement strand
GCACAATACAGCAACCAGACTATCATTCTGCTTGCTATGATGCTGGACAAGACAGGTTTAAAAAAATAAATAAAAAATTGTGAAGCAAGACTATGGCAAATTGTGCCAAATGCACTAACACATCCAAACTAATGGCCAGATTTGGAGGAACATTTTGCCTAAATGGACAAAAAGATCTACAATGATACATAGTTCAATGCTCTCAAAGTAGAGTTACAAATTTATCACAAGACCAGTAACACCACCATCACAAAAGCACACCATAGAACTATGAAGAAAAGATAAAATCCTAATAAATTAACAAAGCTTTTTTTCCATTAACAATGCCACCAAAAACACAAAATTACTACAGCCATAATAATAAAAAGCAAAGAAAGATCGGTGTAATGTCTGAGCACCTTTGTCTGACAAACTTGAGTTTTTAGTCAAAATCGAACACAACAAACCATCAGAAGATTGGTGATAGGATAAGGCTCTAATCGTCTATGTTAATCATAGTCAATGATAAGCAATCAATATATTAGTTTAATAATGTTTATATGGGTCAACATTGTTGTAACAGACTGTGGCTGTGTCCGAATGTCCACCCTACTCCCTAACCCCTCGTTCACTACATAGGGCTGCACTGTATAGCACACTACATAGTGCACTCATTCTCTTGGCGACTGCCTATTTTTCCATCGCCACGTGACTACCAGCCGTCACCATGGCAACCACAATGCGTCAAGATGTCATTTTAAATCCAATCCAAAGTTGTTTGTAAATATTTTTATTTTTATTCCTTATGTTGTATGTTGTATGTGCGCCATGTGGAGCTTCTGCCTGCAGTGCATTGTGGTCTAATTTGACCCATCTAGTGATCATCGATGCTCACCAGTTTTCAAGATGCATTGTGGATAAGTTTGAGTGCCCTACTTTTTATCTCTGGACATTCGGACACCCCTTACAAAATAGCGTGACCCCTATATAGGGCACTTTGTAGGGAGTAGGGTGCACATTCGGACACAGCATGTGATTACATGTAACTGTCATGTTAAAATTGTTACTGTGTTAACAAAATCAGTTCATCTGAGATAAAACTATTCTGTTACTGTTGTTGTGAAATTTACAGTGCCATTGAGCATATTAGAATCTTGATCAATGTAGTGAACGATGACGCATCCCATTTAAAATCTCTGATTGGCTGGAAGTTAAGGGGGCGGTTTTTATCATGTTTTCTATTTGTGTGGGAGTGTGGTGTGTGGGAGGAAAAAAGTGTTAGTGGGCTGATGTTATTTTTACAGCTGTTAACGGCTAAAAGCGGAACTTTTTTGTTTGCTTTTGGTGTTGTTGCGACAGCAGTCTGTGTCTCCTGTTACCCTTTGGGCACCAAAGTTGCAAAATTGCTGCAGGCACCAGGCCATATCTCCAGAAATAGAGCTTAAACCTGTTACCACTTTTCACAACTAGATGGCAGACTTGTGAATCTTCAATGTAACAGGCGAGGGGAGGGGTTCTGTTCAAAGTTCATGAGGAAATTGCAAATACACCATAGGGAGCCGATGAGGCAACGCTCATGGTCAGTGCTTCAGAATGAATTACAAAGAAAACACGCAACAAATCGAAATGCTATCTGGAGGGAAATATTTGCCTTCTGATGATAACAACTGTTCATATAGCAACAGTGAAAGTGACGCTTCAACACAGCGCGTCCATTAAAATGGCAACCATGACTGAGTTTTTCATATTTCAAGCTTACTCAAGTCAAACCTAAATCCTGTAAAATGGCCCTACATAATTTGCTCCTGAAGACTAAATTCATAATATTCTAAAAAATGGAAATGGGGTGTTCTTCAACAGTTAAGTTTTAGTTTTTCTTCCAAAACGCTATGTTTAGTATTTATTTTTGACCACTTAAGAACATCTAAAGACAATGAAAAAATATTTTCCTAAAAGTCCAACAATGACAGGTTAACTATATGTACTGCTTTTGTTCCACGCAACAAAATTACATATTTGGTTTTGTTATCAAACTACCCAGCATGGTTTTTTTTATGTTCAATTTTTTTAAAACTCTATATATGTGTTAAAAATGCAAGTTATTGTAGCAGTTTTTGCTTATTTATTTATTTTCTTTAGGTTTTAAAGACAATGCTCATACAAAGAACAATAAGTAGCACAAGTTGAGTACCTAGTGTGTTGCTTTAATTGCATAGTCACCTGAAGAAACGTATACTTGACGACTGCAGTAGTAGTGATTTTAAGTTATCTATGTCAAGGAAATCAGAATTTTGTAATGATGCTGCTGAACAGCTGAATCTGCAGAAAAGCTTAAACTTTCTAAGGTTCAGCTAACTTAAATCAGCTGGTTTGGCAATCAAAAATTCACTGCTTATTTACTTTACTAAAGACCAATTTACTCAAATTAATGCATTAATTAAACCCAGCAAGATTAGCCATGTGTGTTAATATATAGGCTACAATGCTGTACTGAGCAACAGTCAATGTCCACTCAAATACATTTACTACCCCACTTTAATTGCAAGTAATACTGATATTCTTTATGGAAATATATCCAACATTTATTTATTTTTGTTAATTTATATTAGTAGCATATATTATTAAATAAATAGTAAAATAGAGGAAAAGTCCAGGTCCTAATGGCATAGTAGGCCATATACTAAAGAACTGTGCCTTGCAGCTGGCAGACTTTCTGTTTCTTGCTTAATATGTCTCTCCAGACTCATAGGGTCCCTCAGCCTTGGAAAGAGTCTGTTATTATTCCTGTCCAAAAAAAATAAAGTTGCTCAGTCCCTGAATGACTTCAGGCCGGTTGTCCTTACTTTGTTAGCCATGAAGGCATTTGAAAAGATTGTTCAAAAGGTCCTTTTTATCTGAAGTTAAAGATCGTTTGGATCCACCTCAGCTTGCTTATAGGTCAGGCAGGGGGTTAAAATATGCTATAGGAACTCATACCAAGACTTTTGCAAAATTGCTGTTTATTGATTTCTTATCTGCGTTTAACTGTATTTGAACCTATGTTTTAGCAGATAAATAAATAGTTTTTTAGGTATTAACTCTCATGGCCTCATGGACTTTTTAACTAAGTGGTCTCAGCAATTGAGGGTCAATTGTTTTTTCTGTCTTCTTCTCCTTTACCGGTTCTCTACAAGGATGTATTCTTTTGCCCCTTTTATTTATTTTAGACTGCTCAAAAAATAAAGGGAACACTTAAACAACACAATGTAACTCCAAGTCAATCACACTTCTGTGAAATCAAATTGTCCACTTATGAAGCAACACTGATTAACAATCAATTTCACCTGCTGTTCTGCATATGGAATAGAAAACAGGTGGAAATTATAGGCAATTAGCAAGACATCCCCAATAAAGGAATGGTTCTGCAGAAACAGACTCCATGACGGTGGTATGAGGGTCCGAAGTCCACAGGTGGGGGTTGTGCTTACAGCCCAGCACCGTGCAGGACGTTTGGCATTTGTCAAAGAACACCAAGATTGTCAAATTGGCCACTGGCACCCTGTTCTCTTCACAGATGAAAGCAGGTTCACACTGAGCACATGTGACAGACGTGATAGAGTGGAAAACGTTCTGCTACTTGCAACATCCTCCAGCATGACTGGTTTGGCAGTGGGTCAGTAATGGTGTGAGGTGGCATTTCTTTTGGGGGCCCTACAGCCCTCAATGTGCTCGCCAGAGGTAGCCTGACTGCTATTAGGTACCCAGATGAGATCCTCAGACTCCTTGTGACACCATATGCTGGATTTCTCCTAATGCAAGACCATGCTAGACCTCATGTGGCCAGACCTGAATCCGATTGAGCACATCTGGGACATCATGTCTCACTCCATCCACCACAGGCTGTCCAGGAGTTGGCAGATGCTTTAGTCCAGGTCTGCGAGGAGATCCCACAGAAGACAATCAGCCACCTCATCAGGAGCATGCCGGCATTGTAGGGAGGCCATACAGGCACGTGGAGGCCACACACACTACTGAGCCTAATTTTGACTTGTTTTAAGGACATTACATCAAAGTTGGATCAGCCTGTGGTGTGTTTTTCCACTTTAATTTGGAGTGTGACTCCAAATCCAGACCTCCATGGGTTAATAAATTTGATTTTTATTGATCATTTTTGTGTGATTTTGTTGTCAGCACATTCATTTATGTAAAGAACAAAGTGTTTAATAGGAGTAGTTCATTCATTCAGATCTAGGATGTGTTATTCTAGTGTTCCCTTTATTTTTTTGAACAGTGTATATACTAATGATTGTCGCAGCCAGTTCGCTGATAACTCTGTTATCTTGTCTCTCCTCAGCAGTGTTTACCCTGATCACGGGTCAGTGTCTGGTATTTCACTGACTGGTGTGAGTCTTCCTTCTTACAGAGACAAAGCAGATGATTATTGATTTTAAGAAAGAAAGTCCAGTCATCATTTCAGGTGAAAGTGTGAACCAGTACAAGTACCTGTCAACTGTACTTAAAGGCTTTGAAGCCCAGCTGGAAAGGCTCATCAACAAATGTATTTTTATCAGAAGCTTCATGTTTTTAATGTGATTTTACTTTCATGAAAATGTTTTATTCCTTATTAACTTGTAACTTTATCTGCTGGTTTGGTCTTTTAACATGTAAAACTATAAACAAGCTGTTGGGGATTGTCAGGGTGTGCAGCAAAATTGTTGCACAGCCTGGAATAACCTAACTGGTCTGCAGAAGGTGAGGTCAGTGAGAAAAGCCAGACTGATCCTGTCATATCCAGACCACCCACTACATGACAAGTTCAGATTGCTTCCTTCCAGGTGTAGATACCTACTGCAAAGGTGCAGGACTAACAGACTAAAAGATTCAATTTCTCTTGGTATCATCTCCTAGACTTAATGCAAAACTATCAGAGTAGAGCAAAGAGGCACAGGGAGTTATTAAGGATCTAAATGAGAACTCTCTTTAACAACAACTATGCACTCTAGATATAAAAGAATACCACTGCTCTCAGCTTTATAAAGCTGCCTTAACACAGAAATATAAACAATTAATCAAAGTACGCCATGTGGAAACTGCAATAGAGATGTAAGACCCCCCAAAAAGAAACATAATCAATAAAAGCAATCTTATTGGGCATTCCCACACATTTATTACAGCTGTTTTCTTAAATTTTATTTAATTGTTCCTCTTCCAAGTTATTGTTCTATATGGTTTCTGTAAAGAAAACTATTAGCAGAGGTGGAGATCAGTAAGTTTGAAGAAAAAAAAAACAAGAAATCAATCCAAAGTTCCTTAGTGCTCCTTGGCATTATTTTACAAGTCTTTGGAACTCTACTGGAGGGTATAAACACTTTTATTCCCTCTTTTGGTGTCTTAATGATGGTGGAGTGTACTTCTATGAGTCAGTCCAAAATCTCTTTTAAGTTTTCAGCTGGACTGAGAACTGGTGACTACTAAGGCCACAAAAGACGATTCACGTAATTTTCATTCTCATCAAACCATTCAATGACCCCCCTCTGCTGTACGGATGTTGGCACTGGCATCCTGGAAGAGGTCATTACCATCAGGAATGAAAAGGCTTCATATAATAGAAAAAGACAAACAGTCACAAAGTGACACTCAGAACAACTTTGCATTTTAATCTACAAGAACAAATCTGCCCTAACAATGCCAGCAAAATTAATCCTACTGAATAATAGTTATCAGATCTCCTCAATAAAGGGGTCAAAACTTTAGTTTTTTATTTAATTTGTCACCTCTCTGTTGTTTTTTATCTTATTGCTCTTTTTTAAACTTTTTTACCCAAATTATCAATCTTACTGTCGCCTGTAGAAGTGTCCTGGGAATCCAAGATGCCCGATTCCTGGAGTGACCTAATACATGAGTCTACCAGCTCCAAGCCTGTCGTCAGCTCCTCCTCTATGTCCTTCTGTCCATCTAAACATACATGTAGAGGGAGAGGAAAAAAGGAAAACTTGAGTGGAAAGAAAGACTGTTTCTCCATGTCACCTACAATTGCTTCTGTGCCCGTTCTTTGTGAACCCAAACATCTTTTAGTGGGTTAAAACAACTTTGTAAGTTTTAGAAAGCTCCGTGTTTAGGTTACTAAAGACAGCTCATGGTGACAAAAATAATTATACTGTTAAGTTAATGACTATAATCATGGTAATAAGTAACATTGATCATCAATTTGAAAGTGTAAACAAAAGGCAATCCTGTGTAAAAGTGTGCTATAGACCCCTTCATTAACCCAGCCTCCAAGTTGACTGTAGGTCTATAACATAATTCAATTACTCCTCCTTTTCTGCAACGATAATTATGAAATGCTGTCCTTATTAATTAAACAGTGTAGTAAAGTAAACATGTGTAGGTTATACCCGGCTAGTAGAAAACAACCAACATGGTCATATTTATTTTATTTTTTATTATTCATGGGGGCACAATCTCATGAGGTTTAAGTGAATTTTCCTCTGACCATATCAGTAGCACAGGAGAAAAATCCCTCTATTGAGGGAGTAATTTTTTTTTTTTTTTTTTTTGAGGAAGTAATTTTAGTAATTTTAAGTTTTTTTTAAACAGAGATGTTGCCCTGAAACCAAAAGTTCAGCAGTGGCTCATAATTCATGTCCTGCTGGGTTAATGTTGACAAATTCTAATTTGCCATCTAATTTGGATAAATGCCAAACAATGATTTCGACATTGGGAACCTAACATGCTGACAGTACCGAGCTAACAAATCTCATAGTGATTGTAAATTTTGCTGATTAAATGTTTAATATAGGAAACTTCATGTGGAAAGCACATTAGTAGAAATGTCATAAAGAAAAAATAAGTAGAAAAAGTCTATATCTTTAGGAATACCATGATAAATTGCGCCTAAAAACAGGACAGAAAGAAATACACTCAGTAACTTTCCAGCATTTCTTAAACCAGCTGACAAAGTCATAGAAAAGCCCCTTATTAACATACAATTAGACCACACTGTAAGAAGCTGAATCTCATTTAGATGCTGATTAGTTACTAAAGAAGTGGTTTCACATTTCAGCAGTATGCAGAGCCGTATGCAAAGGTAAAGTAGGTTGCGGTACAAACTTAACAGGTAATCCGGCAACAAATCTTGGGGGATTGAGGTCCACCTTGTAATAAGATACAAGCCATTTGTCTGTCACATATAAGTGGATAACGTGCCAGTGTCTTCCAGTTAGAGAGGGCTGCCAAGGAGGATAAAAGGTTACAAATGAGTCTTAGGAGAAGCATTAATCTCTTACAGAGATGGAGAGAGAAACGGTAACAGTAGCAGCTTTCATGAGAGGATTTAAGAGGCCTATTTTATTGACTTTGACTGATGCAATTGCAGACTGATGATACTGATGCTGAAACATTTCCAGAGCCTACTGTAATGTTACTTTGGATTTTTACTCTCAGCCAACCACAAGAGAAGCCAAAAGACATTTTATTGATATCAGAAGAAATGGCTTTTGCAGCAATTTGTGAGTGATGATGAGATCAAAAGATCTGATTGGAATGGGAAAGGTTTTTCCTGTTAAATAAATTTAGTTTTGCTCAGGCTGAGTGGTCAAGCTGGAGCACAGCAGTGCTGAAAGTGAAAGAGGACACCGAAAGCCCACAACATAAAACCCATGGGTTTCATTGTATTAGCCACCTCTTTGTTGGCAGAGGTTATCAACCCTGCACTTAAAAAATCAATCTCCCCTTAATATCCTATAGATTTAAAAATGAATGACAAAGAAGCATAGAAAGTGACCTAAGTCAAAAGAAATCCCCATCTGGACAAATGCTGACAAGGATCTGATAATGTTGTTTGACCTTTTTTCAGCTTGTTGAAGAGTTGAGAAGTAAAAAGGGGATTTGAGAAAAAAAAGAGCTTTTTGTGTGAATAAACCAATTTTACTAGAGTTTCAGTGTGGCGAGCAAATATTTTGGTTTCAACACTTGCAGCAACCACGTTAATTTAAAAAGTTGCACAAGTATTTTGAAAATACCTAATTAAAACGGCTACCATGCTAACAAAGACAATTAGCAATGTGTAAAAAGTATAGGATCAGAAATATAAAGCATTACAGTATTGAAAGTAATACATTACCTTGGTTATTCCAGCGAAACTTCTCCTCTGCTGAGCTGCAAGGGACAACAGAGAGAAAAAAGAATAAGAAATTAGACAAAAAACCTATTTAATACTTAGCACATTTAAATTTAACAATATTTTCCCTACTGGAGCATTAGTGGCATCACAATGTAATAGCATTTTGTAACATCCTCACAGGCCAAAAACTGTCCAACTTTGATCTTCCCCCCCAGCTGAGGCTTGGATCGGCGACCGTATTGCTGTGAAGCAGGGGTGCCAAAAGTCTGACCACTGTGCAGTCCAATTGTAAATTATTGTTTAAAAACTTTGCATTTCCAGTTCTTGTGTTTCTCCAGTTTTAACCTTCGGGTGAAAGATGATAAACTACAGAGTGCTGCCACTTGGGAGCATTTCTTAATTCCTCAGCTGCAGAGAGCGTTCTTTCTTCAAAATACTTATTTTTTTCAAGGTTAACATGACATTTCTTTAGGATATGTCTTATGTTTCATGTGTTGGACATTGGATGTTTATCCAAGAACAGTGTTAACTTGTCATGTGAAAGACAAGGGGTGAGCACAACAAAAAGAAACAGTATTCATAAGTGTAATGAAATAATTTTCTATGTAAAATCAGGCTGTGGAAAATAAAAGCAAGAACTGCTCATTTAATTAAATTTTATACCAATTTTCTTTTATTTATTTGTTTGTTTATTCTATTATCACCCACCTTCTCATCAAACTTAACAGAATCCTAAAAGTGTAAAACTAGAGCATCAAACTGAAAACTGTAATGATGAGGAAATGTAGTGACAACATAAAAGGTCTACCATTCCAGAAAATATTAATAAAACAATTCAAAGTACTGCCAATGTACTAGAAATGGCCATTGTGTCATTCTCAAAGGTTTCACATTTTACACAAAGTCCACAACCACAGTCACCTCAGTTTGATATGCTTACAATGCTTACACATTCCACAACTATTAAATCTGAAAAATTCTGATAAACACCAATGGTAACACCAACACACTTATGTTAAAACAAGGTAATGCCATTCACTGATGATGGTACTACATGCTGTGTAAATCCTGCACTCTATGATAGCATCAGATCTCTGTTGTATTAGTGTTTGTCTGTGGAGCAAAAAACACAGACACAGTTTAGAAATTTCCCGCATCTTCCTCTGAGGTCTGATGAGTCACACAGTATCAAGTTGATAGAGTATTGTCCAGAAACATGTTCTATTTCCAAATTTACCTAAAGCAATAGATGACCTGCTATTTCTAGGTGATAAATTTTGATGAGGTGGTGATGGTTTCAATATATAAACATTTTTTAACTGTGATAAGAATAATAAAAAAAAAGATGCAGCAATTTACAAAGGAAAAAATAAAAATTGAAGCCACTATCACGTACATGAACTATATATTAAATTTCAAACAGACCGTGATTAGCTTGCCTATTGCTTGATTAGTGCCACATAGATGCTACATGACAGCTTGGTGAACTACCAAGTACTCTCAAGTTGAAAAAATACTTTTACCTAGTGGCAAATCTCAAACTCGCTGTATTTTCTTAGCATATGTAGCGATTACCCCTGGCAAAGCATTAATGAACCTTTGTTTAATCTCCTGACTGGATTTAGAAATTAAGAATTGTTCTCCTCACAGACACTTGAATCTCTCCAGAGAGAGGAGTGGGGATGTGACTGTGAAAGACCCCGTACTCAAATTTATGACTTGGCCACAGGGCAACAAAGGTCCACTGGCCAACCAAGACTGGGGGAGTAATCTTCAAGGCCTTGGGAATTTTTGGAACTTTAACCTTTGGACAAGATACAATTCTAACATAACAAACTAACATGTTTTATGAATGGCAGATGGAATTTGTCGCTCAGGAGAAATTCTACTTAAAACAGTTTTCTTTCAGATTGATAAGACAACTCCCTCTTAAGGTCTTTGAACCAACATCTGGAGATTGACCAGGACTGGTGATCTGACATTCCACAGAGTCATAAACGGATCGTCCCAGCCTCGGTGTCTCACCACAGAAAAAGAATTTCTTTGTCTCAAAGAGTGAAAGATTCTGCTCTTACCGTTTTAAAGTTATGTCATTTAAAATGATATATATATATATATATATATATATATATATATATATATATATATATATATGTG
>JBAMHW010000008.1:9823436-9835580 GCA_037177495.1 Rhadinocentrus ornatus | reverse complement strand
TGTCCCTTGGTTTTCAGTTTTCTTTGTCAGATCCTTGTTGGTGTTTGGTTTACTCCCTGTTGTGTGTGGATCCTTGTTCTGCGTTTAGAATAAACCTTGTCACGTGCACCATTTTGCCTCCTGCCTGCTACTGCCTGCATTTGGGTCCACACCACCACCCGCCACACATGACAAAAATGAGATAAAGGGCTGAGTGTAATGAGAATATTGAGTATTTATGTAATTTAATGTCTGAAAGCAACAAAGAAATGTAAAATAGTGATGCACTCTTTTGTTTCAAGAGGAAATTCATTATGAAATTCACAATTATAACATTTCTTTAACTTTCTTTTAGACGTTTTGAAAATGGATTGGACATCAGCTGAGAAGTGATGGTCTTCAACCTGAAGTCTGCCTGCATTTTATCCACGGTATATCCGTTCAGAGCTCTGGCATTTAGAGAGGAACGTGTGATGTGGTTTTACAATGCTGATGGAGAGATGGAGTCTTACAGTCCAAATATATATATTTAACAAAAAGAAAAAAAAGGAACATATTGGTTTTCTCAGGAAGACTTTTGCTCACAACAATTAATTTTACTGCAAACAATTCATTATTAATGATTTTCATGTCACAAAAACATATTTTTTTCTATCTAAACTCAGTTTCTATTACCAATTTTAAAAAATAAAAATAATGCCTTTGTTATTTTGAATTAGGATTTATAAGCATTTATTATCGTTAAAAAGTCAACAATACAATTTCAGTTAAATGTGGCTAATATACTGAGTAATTATAACTTTGTGGTTGCCTTTCTGCTTTTCTATCCATTTTCTTTACCCACTTAATCCAGTTCACTGGCTGTAATCACAGAAACATGCAGTAATCGGGAGAGAGCGGGTTTATTAAAATGAAGAGACGTTTTCTGTCTGGAAGTTAAGAAAGAAGAAAAAGAAAAGACATTTCTTTTTGTCTGTCAATACCCACACAGATAGGCAGAACATCGTGACTTTTGGACGGAAAACTGCTCCCAAAAGAAAATGAGAAACGTTTTTAGCAATGGTAAGACATGTTTTCCAACTGTTTTACAAACGTGAAGCATGAACTGAGCATTCTTCTTCCTCTGGTTTAGTAGATCTTGGTCATAGCAAGATGAAACTTCCAGATGGGGAATCTGTGAGATGTGACCTTTCCGTGTCTATTCAAGTTCTCGAGTGGAAACGGGGAGACATCATCTGTGCGGACATATTTTTTGGACTTTGTGTACCTGGTCTTTAACTGTTGTCTTAACTGTGTTTGGTGGTCGCAGAAATGGTTTTGCTAAGCTGTTAGCTGAGATTCTGGACTGTGGATAACACACAACTGACGCTACACCCGGAAGTACGATGTTAACCCCTTAACTCCTGGTAGTGGAGAGAGAGGAAAAAAAAAAGAAACTCCCGGTAGTGGAGCTAAGAATGCAAAGTTAGAGAATTTCTAGGCAGAAATCTGGATAATGAAGCACTAAAGGTGCATGGATGGAAGTTATTGTGCATATTGTGAAAATTTCTCTCTCCTCACCATCTAGAAGCTGTGAGATTGTAATCCTGCTTTCTGTCTGTTCACCTGAAATTCATCAGATATTGTTACTTCTGTGTTTAGAAGAAAGCAGCTTCAGAGGTTTAAATTCATCCTGCTGACTTTTTATCTTTTAGTTAGTAAATCCTAAACATTTCATCCTTCTATCTCAGAAATACGTGATTTTTTATATATTAAGAAATATTTTAACTGTTGGTGTTTAAAGAAAAAAAAAATGTTGCTAAATGTGTTTATGTGTTTAGTGCAGGGGTCTGCAGCTTTTACAATCCTAAGAGCCATTTTTTCCTCAGCCAGTTAAATAAAACTCTTTTAGAGCTGCAAATGCTACGAGTCCTTTTCAAAAATGCAACTTAATATACTGTGTATATATTTTTGATTAAGAACCACCATAGGATATTTGTTATTTTTTAACAACATTTTTATTTCCATTTTTTGGTTTTAAAATAAAGAAAAAATAAAACCTTTATAAAATGAGCATAGACAGACTTTCTTCTAAGGGATGTAGATATTTGATGTAAATTTAACAAAAAAATAAAAACAGTCCATACTTTCCAACCTAATGACAAGCAAAATAGACTAAAAAAATATTTAGCCATGTATTTAGAGGCATTGTGGAAGGTCCAGAGAGACACTTGCGGCTCCTGAGTCGCAGGTTGGAGACCCCTGTTTTAGTGTTAGTAAACAAAAATGTACTGCATTTTCTTTATATAGCCGTAGGCCTTCTTTTAAAGGAAAGAGACATTTTGCGGGTAACAATGTAATTAATCGTGATTAATCGCAACATGTTATGCGATTAATCGCTATTAAATATTTTGATAGTTGCCCAACACTAAATATAACACTTTGTACACAACATTTACTGTAAATGGTGATGATTTTGTAGTGCCTTATAGATTTTAAAAGTGATCCATTATAAGCAAGAAGATGTTCATGCTTTAAAAACAATTGTTCATTATTCCCTTCTGACTGTAAAACAAGTTTGCTGTGCAGCATGGTATTTGTACAAATAAATATATAAATAAATGTTCCTCAGATTTTCTAACAATGCACTCTTGCTAAAAACTATTTTGAAAGCTTTGTTCCATAGTTCCGCACTGACACTTATTTCCTCCTGATGACCCATGCATTTCTTTGTTTCTCTTTCTGATTGTCTGTTTTTATTACTTTAATTGAATCAAAATCAAATTTAGTCATAAAGTGTCTATTCGTATCCAGAGCTCATCCATAGTTTAAATGTGCACATTACCCTACAACAATGAAATCCAGCTTCATATGCAAAACAACAGCACCCTGTATGCCTTTCATCACTTTTGCCATTGTATGATGTTTAAGAACATAATGTACAGAAGTCATATTTGAACAGATCGGATTATGTGTCAGCAGTCTGGTCTTTAGCCCAAAAAATACCGAAGAATTAATTGGTTTGTTACGGCCGAGTGACTGATTGACTGGAGGACTGCAGACAGTCCTAATGAAGATTGTCAGACGGATCTCATCTGGGACCCGTGCTCCCTATGCCAGGATTTTTGTGCTAGTGCCCCTGTTCTGGAGTGACTGACCAATCCCAGGAGAAGTGCCCCTAAACCTGCACCGGCAACAACATTCAGGGCGACTGTGGGCAGTGGGGACACAGTTTGCCAGCCTGGGAGTGGTTTGAGCCTCGTGAGGTGTAAAGAGTTTCCCTGAGTGTGTTAAAAGTAGTGTTATTTGAGTTCTGAGTCTAACTTATTGTCCCTGCTTGAAGTGAGGAGACTTTTTGTTTTGGTTTATAGGAACAGTTTTGGTTGGAGTTTGTTTTGTATTCTGCTTGTGTGCGTGTAACACGTTTTTGGGACACTTTCTGTCCTGTTTTGATTGTTACCCCTTGAGGGACATTTTTGGTTTCATTTGGTTTTGGGTGTGTGTTTTTTTGCTTTTTTTTTTTAGAGGGATTGACAATGCTCGGTATTGGATAGTGCTTTAGTTGTGTTGATAACCCATTTTTTATTTTGCATTTTTGAGCAATTAAATTGTAATTTTTTATTGTAAGCAATTAAATTGTAATTTTTTATTGTATCCAGTGTCCGACTCTTTATGTTCTGTCCTTATGCCTCTAGACAAACGGGGACATAACATTTGGGGGGCTTGTTCGGGATTTTTAATATTTTTTCTTTTAGGAGTGATAAGTATTATTCACGGATTTCTTTTGTGACGCTTGTGCGACTGCCTGCGGCGTCGTGTTTGTTTGCTTCATCTCAAGCACGGCAAGTGGAGTAGATTATTGGCATTGTACATGTTACCGGTAAGGTTAATTGTGATATATTGTGGTAATGTCGTTGAGGAGGGCTCTGTTCGATCTGGGGCTGTACGTTCAGGACCCGTCTCTGGATCATATCAACGCCTGCCGTAAGGACGATTTTACGATTTTTATGTTCCGTCTTTATTCCCCTGGACAAACAGGGACTTAAAAGGCTGTTTTTACTTTTGTGGTTGTAGTAGTAATTTTAGTAGTTTTGTAGTTGCAGTTGGAAAGGCCAACCCTTTGCCATCTGTCTTTATAAATCAGACACGTTTGAACAGAGGTCAGTTATAGATGATGAGAAAAATGGGCAGAACTAAACAATCAATAAAAGTTTGATTACCATATGGAGGAACTTAAAGCAGGTGCAGCAATATAAATGTGGACATTTGTCCCAGTTTGGCACTACTGGTCAGCCAACACTTCTGTAACAACGGTGAAATAAATCTGCTACAACAGTGCAGCTCGTTGCAACAGTCACTGACCAACAGGCAGCATGATGAGTTTATTATTATTCATCAACTGTGGGTTCTGTATTGAGATTTCACAGTCCTATGGGAAAGAAAGCGCACCCTCTGTCAATTATATTATTAGATATTCGGAAATAATTTCAACCTCATCAAATCTATTGTAATGACTTTTTGATAGTTTAAGAATACTTTTTGACATTTAAAATTCATAAAAATAATGGTTTTTATTGTGGAAACTCACATCACGCAATCTTACTGTCATTTACAGATATAAATGTAAACATCTAAACAAACAAGATGACAAAAATAATATTTATTTTATTATTAAGGGAAATATTATATAATATTATTAACTAATCAATAATTTAATCCAATTTTATACAGGTATTAACAGTATTGAACTTGGCTGAGTTTTCAGTATTGAAATAACTGAGTGAAATAAGGATTTATTTAAAGATTTATTTTAACAGTTTTTTATGTTTATCTTTTACATTTACATGTTTTTCATGTTTTTTTATGTTTTTTATTTATAATCTTATCTATGTTATTTAGTTTTTTTAATGGGCTAAAATGGTAAACTAACACGGAAAAAAATCTATTATATTACAGTTTTTTAAAAGTGTACATATCCTAAACTAAATGCAGCATGTCAACACAAACACCTCATACCAGTTGTTAGGCACAGAGGTGCAGGGGTGATGATATGGGCTTGTTTTACAACCTGGACACTTTATAGTCTTTGAGTCAACCATTAGCCCCTCTATATATCAAAGAGTCAAGTGGTAAGCCATCTGTTTGAGAGCTGGTTAAAATAATCATTTAATCATCAATGGAATTACATGTACTATAATGCATGTTGTTGAGGCAATATAATTCACATAATTTTGAGCAGATGGAGTCTCACTTAGAGTGATAGCACACAGTCATGCACCCCACACCCTTTTGTTTTGTGCTTTTTGAAGTGCTTAAGTAGCAGCATATGTCAGGGCAGATACTGTGACCTCTGGTGACTGATAGACCTAAAACAAAGGCAAAGCTGAAGAACTCATTAGCACCTCTGTAAATCTTTATTTTCCACAACACAACAGGAGCAGATTTGTGAGATGCCAGCACCCCTACGGCTCCTATCAATAACTTTTTATTTCAATTCATCCTTGCCCTTCTGCAGACAGCGCCCCATTACGTGCTTCATTTGCTTGTTCTTTTATAGAGATTACAAAGTTAAGCAATAAATAAAAGAAAAATAGGGTAGCTAACTTAAAACCACTGAATAAAAATGGCTATGATTCTCATACTAAGCTATTTTTGTTTAAAAAAAATGTTTTTTGATATTTGTTTTTCCACTTTATGATAATTATTTAGAATATTTTTTTGTTTAACTTTTCAAGTTGCTATTGTCTGTCCCAGGTTTAATCTACCATAGACCTAAGATTTTACACAACACAACCCACCTCTCTCTTTATCCTACTTTTTATAGCAATTTTTTTATGTACTTGTAAATGTTGCACAGCCATTATATTCTTCCTACTCATTACTTTTAGTTATATCATGTGTCCTGTTCCTCAATCTAATAACTTATGAATAATTTGGAAGTGGAAACTATACATGTTGCTTTTGAATAGACTATATGCATATCTGTGACTGATTTGTCCAACATTAATACAGCTTCCTACACAGAACAGATGGACAGTTCCAGACAACTTGAAGTTAAAGATTACCAGGATTTACATTGAATTATCATCCAAATTATACAGTAAATGTGCTATATTTTTTCTTTTTAAAATTCTTTATAATTCTTGTCTATTTGGATTTTAAGGAGCAGAGAAGTTGTTACTGTTGTTTGGCAAACTGAAAAACCTTAACAAAAGCCAACGTCTATATAGCCTGAATGCTCAATGTACAGTATAAGAAAAATCATATGGATTATCATTATGTTTATTATATTTGATTGCGATTTATTATTGATTCATTATTATACTTTGAACCAATCCTTTATTCACTAAGTTTTAGAATCAACTTTGTTTTTACTCTGTAACAGTCTTTATATTTTAATCATTAAGAGGCAGAAAAAGTACTCAGCAGCATTCTTTGTGCAAGTGTGTCGTGGTTTATGCTGGGAACCAAGGTCGAGCTGTGGATGAGATGAAAGGACATGATTGTACTAGGAGGAGACCGGACACTAACCGACCCATGCTTCTTATTCTCCACGTCTTCAGTGGAAAAATACTGAAACTTGATACTTGTGTAATTCTGAAGTAAGACTTAAGTGAACTTAAGACTGATGATTTAGTACATATTAGAACATTTAATAATGCAACCCTTGCTAAAGAAGACAAGTACACGTAAATAACACTTAAGCTAAACTGTATGTGAGTCATGCTAACATAGCTATGCTAAGCTAGCTAAAGAAAAGTTAAATAACTGAGCAGCTACTGGCGCCCTTCTATCAATGCGCCATACAGACTTAGCTCATTTAAACTATCATAGTCTGTGATATCCTGGTCCAGCCAGGCACCACAGCCACCACACCCTGGATCCCTCTTCATTAATACCTGCTCCCACTTATCACTCCCCAAACCAGTCACACCTGTTTCCCATTCACCCGTCCTTCCATATATACTCCAGCTCCACCTTCACTCCCTGTCGGACCTTAACCTACACACCCTCTTGGACTTGCTCACTCGCCATTCCACGGTTCCAGTTTTTCTGAGTAAGCTCAGTCTTTTTGTGTTTAGTCTAATAAACCATTTCTGTTAACCATTATATTGTCTCCGAGGAATCCCATGCGTAACTGTCTGTTGTTCTGCTGAAAACAGGGAATCTTTACAGAACATCATAAGTACAACAGAAATTTTTTTTATATACAGCTACCCACCCTAGAGCAGATTTATCACTCTCGTATCACTATCAAGAGCACCCAACATCATCAAGGACTCGTCTCACATGTTTATACCGCTGCCCTTTGGACAACATCCCCAAACAATTAAAACAAGAAGCGGTAGATTGAAAAATATTTTTTTCACAGAGCAGTTACAATGCTGAATAGTAGAGTTTTTTTCACATTGTTTGCAATTTTTCATACTAAATATGTTTTAGATTTGTGCAGCTTGTGTTTTAAACCTATATTTAGTGTAATGGAGCCCTTTTATCCTTACATCTTTTGTTCTTTTCCTAATTTACACTGTACATACATGTGTGGAAAAAGTAGCTTAATTTTATTAACCTGAATGTTTATAGGTTTTAATCTATTATCTTGCATGGACCAGGCAGTTTTTCCAAATTTTGTTCTATGTATATATGATTATCTGATTCTGATTTACTTCACTTAAAGTTTTTTTAAACTTTCAGAATTCCCAAAGTTAGGCAGAAAGCATCTTGCCACTAACAATCTTGTATTTGGTCTTGCTATCAAGTTGAAATTAAAGGCAACAAACTCTTTTCTGAAAGTTACCAAATAATTCTCAATGACACCATTGACCAATTTAAGTATTATGATATCATCACTTTTGCATCCAATATCAGACTTTGTCATCTTTTCGTTACTCTTTCTGCTGATTTGCTTCATTTCCTTATGGCTGAATTACTAAAGATACAATTTCACAGTGCAGGTAACATATAGAACATTAAGACAACATGTCGAGCAGCCATCACTTTCAAGTTATTTTCAAACTTATAAACCAGGTCTTCTAATGCAACATGTTTTGTTACATCTTCATGTAAAATAATCAGTTATAGAGAAAGTTTGAAATGACTCCTCTTATTCCGTTCCCATTGCAACCTTAAACCTCCAGATGATAACATCTGTCTTCATTGTGTAATGCTCAATCACCATCATCAGAGAAATCAAATTCTACTAAAACATGTTGAATCAAAACATCCACTTTTAAATTCAAAACACATATATGTCAAGTAATTGCGCTGGCTGCTATGTAGCAAATAAATGCAAGAAGGCAGGTGGTAGTAATTACAGGAAGAAAGTGGCTACCTTAACATGCCACGCAATCTTTGTTGTGTTAATTTCTGTAAAAAGAAATGCCAGATTTTTTACAAAGTGGCCATGTGGAGACAAAAAAGCTATGAAGACCAAAACAATTAATCATATTTCAAGAAAAACCAGTTCTGTATGACATTATATAAAAAGACAGCAAGCATCGCTTGGTTTTCTTTTTTCTCCCCCATCCAATTTGCCATAGTGTATACATTATGTAATACCACCCTATTCAGCACTTGTATCTACGTCTTCTTGTACACACATAGATTGCACGTCCTGTCTGCCAATTACTGTTAGCCTCTTTGTTGTTTCGGACAATGAGCACTAAGCAGAAACTCCTCAGCATACCAGCAATCATAATTTTTCAGAAGTATTTAAATGATAAATCCTTAACACATCAGACACAATAATCCTCCAGCATATTGCTTTGTTTACTGGTTTGTTTGTCAACCATTTTTCCATTTAGTAATTACCTCCAACTTGAATCAAGTGAATCAACCTATAAAAAAAAGCAATGGAAGACAGTGCAATCCACAGGACGCTCTACCGGTCACTAAATAATAAACCGATCTAATTGAGTTATCAAGGCTGCAGCATTAACTCCATCTGTATGCAGCTGGCTGGTGATGTGAAAGACATGTTTTTTTGACACCAAACCTCTTCCATCATATGCTGCTGCCATTTTAAATTGGGGGCCCTGCCTGAATGCAGCTCAACCGAAGAGCTAAACACATGCACTACTTTATTAGACTGCTGAATGAATAGGTTTTAGACCATCTTCCTGCTCTTCGTCGGTCCACCCCTCAAATTGAAATGACAGCTGCAATAGAAGACAGATAATTAGTAATTAGTTTGAGACAGACAGAATCCTTACACAAATAGAATCATAGACAAAAAAAGATGATGGATTATGCAAGTCTGTTTATGAGTAAGTATGGGAGAGGGGGTAAGGCAGAAACAGAGACCAGGAATTTAATCGTGTTACATTGTCTTGAGAGACAGATTTAAGTATATTACAACTATTGTGTCAAGAGTGCTGTTTTCACATTGGGAAAATGCATGTTTAGAACCTGTAGACTGTGGTCTTTGGGCTCAGAGCAGTGATAAGGCTCAGCTAAAGATTCAATCCGCAGCAGATAATATTACAATGACTTCACATTCAATCAATCATCAATCAATCTTTATTTATTTAGCACTTTCACATACCACAAGGTACCCAACGTGCTGCACAGATAAAATAACAATACATAAAAACATCAAAACAACAATAAAAACAAACAATAAAAGAGAAAGATAGTAAAAAAAACCTGGCCTAATGATTGTGCTCTCTGGAGTTAAAAGCTAATGTAAAAAGATGAGTTTTTAAAAGAGATTTAAAATCATTCAAGGTTCTGGCAGACTTCACAGAAAAAGGGAGATCATTCCAAAGTTTAGGGGCTACTGAGGAAAAAGCTCTGTCTCCTTGAGTCACGAGTCAAGTCCTGGGGACTACTAACCACATATTATCATCTGACCTTAGAGCCCTACAGGGATAGTGGTGGTGCAGTACTCAGACAGATAGACAGATATTGATGACTTTTGTTTTATTTTAATTTATACACAGCAAATTCATCTCCATCCATGTTTTCACATCCCGCAAGAAACTCTGTAGATTTTCAATGCAATGATCTCCAGCAGATTTCAAAGGCAGATAGATCTGGATGTCATCTGCACAACAATGAAATGACATGTTGTGATTTTTAAAAATGGACCCCAGAGGAAGTAAATATAATCTAAAAAAAAAAAATAGGGCCCGGAATGGAGCCTTGAAGTACCCCGTAATTAGGTGAGGCCTCAGAAGAAGAGAACTGCCCAAGATGTACAGAAACACTTCTATTTTTCAAATATGACTCAAACCATTTGAGTACTGTGCCATTAATTCCTACAGACTGTTGCAAACAAAATAATAAAATGTCATGATCCACCGTATCAAAAGCAGCAGTGAGATCGAGGAGAATTGAAACAGCAGAGGCTCCAGAATCAACTTTTAAAAACAAATCATTGCAAACCCTGAGAAGGGCAGTTTCAGTGCTGTGACACAACCTGAAACCAGACTGGAACTTCTCATGGAGGTCATGTAGTTCCAGATGATCCTGTGACTGAAAGTAAACAACTTTCTCTAAAATCTTAGAAAGAAAGGGAAGATTAGAAACTGGTCTAAAGTTTGATCAAACGTTAGGATCCAAATTACACTTTTTAAGAAGAGGCTGCACAGCAGCATGTTTCAAAGCAGGTGGAACACAACCCAAGAGAAGAGAGTCATCAACAAAACTAACTATCCAGGGACCTACAGCACAAAATACCTCTTTCAACAATCTATAAGGAATAGTATCAGCAGGACAGTATGAAGGTCTCAGATGTTGAACTATTTCAGAAATCTGAGAGAAAGTCACAGGTTCAAAATGTTCAAAGACGACAAAAGATGCAGGTAAAATAGCAGCATCAGGGGTGCAAGGTGAAGGTAAAATCCTGACAGCACTCACTTTCTCAATAAAATTTTTTAAAAACCTTTCACAGAGTAAAACAGAAGGAGTCAGAGGAGAGGAATCATACGAATTCAAAAGCGAGTTCAAAGAATTAAAAAGATTTCGAGGCTTGCTAATATTTACAGAGACTAAGTTAGAGATAAACTGTGTTTTGGCATTTTTTTACAGCAGCCTGACATTCAGTTAAAGCATTTCTTAACATCTCCAAAGACACATGGTGTAGAAACATTTAAAATTAATTTGAACGACTGTATGCACCTGCCTTAAAATAACTATTCCTTAAAAGTTAGCACACTGATGAAAGAATTAGTGTGTTTGGGTTACAGGTTTTTAACAACCTTTGAATCAAGTTAAACAGTAAATTCTATATCAGTAATATGACGGTCTTTGTTTTTTACAAAATCATGTCAAATTTAGATTGTGTCATAAATTCTGATGTCAATTTTACTTTAGTTTTCTTTAAAAATCAAAATAAACCATGTACTCACACACCTCTGTTCTCACATAATGTCTACTAGTGAAGTTTTGACAGTCCACATACAGTATGGTTCACAAATAACTCTGGACTGAGCAACACGTGTCGTAAAATGACAACCCAGTTTTTCCCTTTCTTTGTCACCTCACCAGTATTATTCTGCATATTTAATTTAATTTAATAATTAAATTAAAATTTAATAATATTGAGCATACTGTAATTACTAGAATAAAATGCAAAAATGTGATGGGTAAAAATGGCTCATGTTTATTAACTGAAACTCATAGATTGAATGTTTCTCATAGGACAAAATCGATCAAAAGCAACAAAGCACAGAGTTTAATTAAATCATCAATATGTGTAGGCTTAAATAACTTTATTCCAATGCTTGTAAATCCTAATGTTCAAACTGTGTCAGTACAACTTATTCCAAACAAGATAGCTCTCTGGCTAGAAGCCTTGCATTGCTAGCAATAGGTTTACTTGGTATATTAAAAATACATAAATCAGTATGTTAACATGTATAAAATAACCAAGCACAAAGTGAATGTTGTCACTTCAGAATCTGGCTTAATTATTCTCTTAATATTTGAGAAACTAAAGAAAGTATGATATTTGTTACATAACACAGACAAACTGAAAGCCAACAGAAAATGCAGTTCTTTAAACTCTATAAAGCATCTGTCAGCTTTTTTAGTTTTACAACTTTGTAACGCTGCCTTGGCTCACAATGAACCATAGTATAAAGCCAAGTGGAATTTTTTTTTTTTTTCACAACAAAATTAGCAAAAGCATGCTATCTGCTGGGCTCTGAGCAGAAAAGTTAATGAGTAGAATCAGAAAAATAT
>JBAMHW010000008.1:9811749-9823336 GCA_037177495.1 Rhadinocentrus ornatus | reverse complement strand
TATAGTTAAAGGTTCACATCAGAGTTGTGAGGATCAAAACAACATGATAAAAACTGAACTTTAATTTGTTAGTTTAGCAAAAACACAAATCAAAATTAACACTAGCATATATATATAGCGTGTTGTTATTATGTGTAAGTAAAGGCAGACATCTTATCAACACTGTGTTTCCTTTAATAGTGAAAAGTTAACTGTAGCGGGAAGCATCATTAATTTACAGTTAAGGTGTTGCAGACGAAAATGCAGACCTTTATTTTCCATTATTTAATTCTTTGTTTTCATTTCACATTTAATTACAAAGCTTCGTTTACACTTATTTCTGTTTGCCTTTTATATTAGCTAAAACTGCACACTTCTTTTAGGGTTAAAAACCCCTCTTGAAAAGAGGCTTAATTTCTTAACTTGGCTTTTTGTGAAACATTTGCAGGGATACCATATGTGATGACGACTGGATGGGATTAAGGGAGGACAAAGCAAAGTGGATCAGAATGACTGAATCAAATGGCACTGTTGTGTCATAACACTGTTAAATATATTGAATGCAAATCTTGTGGAGCCGTACAAATGTAAATGATGCTTAACTGGCATGCATATTACTATACACAAATGACACTAGGAGGGTATCCACTCTTGTGTTTTCTCAGGCCTTCATTTGGCTCGTCATAAAAAGGAACTATTTATTGGCCTTTTTTTTTTTTTTTTAATTTTCAGCGAATATAGTGACATATTAGCACCATGAAAAGAACTTAGTATTGTTAAAATATTTTTAAATATTTGACTGCCTTATGAAACAGCACAATCCCCAATCAGATTTTTTGGCTTTTAATCACAAGTTTATAGGCTAAATAATTAGGATTCTTTCTGTAAAAATAATTTAAAATGTTCTAATTTGTTGCGAGGGATAAAAGGAAGCTTCCCTATAAACAACCTGTCTCTACATTAACAATGTCTTTGTCAAGCTTTTCTCCTTTCAAAATAAGAGTTACGTGACGGAATAACCGGTGCACTGTGTAGTTCTTTCCTACTTCATGGTTCCTTAACCAATTAAATGCAACTCCCCACTGTTGCCAAACAACAGCCAGCGTTTGGTATTTTATTTTGGCAAAAAGAGCAGCAGCCTGCAGGTATGGAAGCTAGTAAAAGTAGCGGACCAGAAATAGTTTCAGAAAAACCTAAAAAGCCTCAGCATCCTGCAAAAAAAGCAAATGACCAAAAATAGAATATAACGAGGATCAATATTGGAGAATCTATTGCAAAGTGGTGAAGTCTAAGAGACCAAATTAATTTCAAGATGGATGCAGAGCTGGCAAAGTTTCTCCTCAACAAGTAAGCACCCAAATTTTGCTTAAATTAACAGAAACGTTTATCTTGATTTACAAAGATTTTAGACTAATTTATTTCTTTGCACTCATTAAATTATTATGTGTGACTGTATTAATATATTAGTTGAGTAAACTGGTTGCCGTTATAGTTTACAACAACAAATGTAATGATGTTTTGGCCAAGTGAATAGTGTGTTTTTGTCCTTATAAACTTGAAATTACTATCAAATTAATTTATTAAGTGAGACTAAGGGAAAACAGCCACTGTGTGGCATTTGTCGATTAATGCAGATTTTGTTTACACTCTATTTTATGCTAACGTGAAATTAGCACGTGCAATTAGCGCTAGCATTGCAAAGCATAGCAACTTACTGTGTGTGAATCATCTTCGCTCGTCATCATGATGTTTGCTGGTGCAATGTTCTCCGTCCTCCAAAGACTGTATTTAAAGAGCTCCTCTCACAAACCGGCAACGCTAAACTCTCCGAGGGGGGGAGGGAGGAAAAACGCACCACATGCTGTTTCTCTTTTGACTGCAGTTCTTATAGTTACTTATTTTGCCTTTAACCATTTGCAGTAAAATGTGATACAATGCATAGCATTAGAATCTGCCAAAGCAGCTAAGCATAGAAAAAAAAAAAGAAAATCAATGTTGCAGCTCTACCTCGTCACCATTGCAGTCAGTGCATGGAATGAACAGGATCTGGTGTACAACATCAAGCAATTTTGAAATGTGGTTTCCAGCACACATCAAGAAGTATAACTCTCATCTGACCAGCTGTATATCCAGTTACATGCAAGAACACAGCTGATATACACAGGTAAAATGTGCAGAAGATCATTCGACAGGTGTTAGAAGCACACACACACACACCTGATGCTAGTCATGCTTCCAGTCTCAGAACCAAGCTTGCATCTCTCCAGCTGACTGGCAACAATCTGTCGTTCGGCTTCTAGCTCCCTGGTCAGACGTTCAAACTGCAACTCCTGAAGAAAGAAGGAGAGAATGTGTCAAAGTAGTCACATTTACAGCCATCCTGAACATTATTTTGGTTGTGTTGTCTCTGACACATTTTTAATTGTTGTGAAATAGACTTTGCAGTCTGTGATGGGAAAACAGGCCAAATATTGCTGTGTCTGCCAGTTTCACATTGCCAGATACTTACAGAGAAGAGTTTGTTTTTCTCTTTTTATTTGAACATATATTAATTAATTCTGATAAAACATTTGGGTAACACTTTACAATAAGGGTCCCTTAATTAGCGTCAGTTAGTGCATTATTAAGCATTAATTAAATGTTGAATGATATATTATTAACTAATATTATGTTTTACTTAGCATTAGTTTGCATATTGCTTAATGTATTAATACACAGATAATTAATGTTTACTGCTCAACCTTTACTTAATACATTAATATGTGTTAAGAAAAGTTGAATTATATAATTATTTGTCATTGTGTATGCATATCCAGCATTAATTGCGATGTTAGTTAACCTGTTAGTAAGCCCTTAAAAATTTCTCAAGTCATTGTTTACTAATTGTGTAGATTTTTAATGAATAAGTATTAAGTAACAGCTAACTAATGCATCTACGGATCCTTCCCTATACGGTGCACATTACCTGGATCGAAACTAATCAACCTTTATCTATGTCATAAGTAATCATTTACTAATGCTGATCTGTGTATGTCATCAGGTAGGACTTACCTGATCTTAACTAAGGTATTACTTGACATTAGTAGTCTGACTTAAGCCTTAATAAACGACTCAAAAGCATTACTTAACCATAGTTAAGCATTATTGAATGCTTTTTTGGATCCTTATTGTAAAGTGTAAAAATGTATCCCCTCGGAAATGCATAAGAGTGGTAAATAAGCATTACTTAGCCAGAATTACTTAACATGTAGGTAAAGAAATCACATTCAAAGTATTTTATACATTTTATTTAGAAATAATCAAAACACATACTGGATATACAGATCAACACACAACTCAAGAACTGAAAAAAATATGAACATTCAACCTCTTAATCTACATGAAACATTATGTCAACTATGCCTGGATATTTCCAGTACACATGTATGCAATGAGGAGTTCTGTAGTAAAGATGTTCTCCTGCACACTGTTTTCCATCTGACGTACTATATTACAATCTCAGTTTTGTGATAACACAAGCTTAGTGGGTAACACATTCATACACCAAACAATACAAATGTATGATTAGTCAACCCTGTACACAAATCTCATCCAGTTAAACAGAGAAACCTTCAATCTTGTAAAAATGGACTTGTACCAAACAGACTTTTTCACTCTTTTGCACCTGCAGTTGCGTTGCTGACACCTCCTGTAACAGAAAATAATTATAGAGGTGAATATTAGCATATCTAACAGATTCTATACAGGGTCCAGGCACCACTGGTAGAGGGTGGTCATATGCAGTCCCAAGAACACATTCACCCATACATTCATCTAGAAACAGTACAATAGTACAGTAAATAAAATGTATAAAATGCTATGTATTGATTTCTTTACCTACATGTCAAGTACTATTGGCTAAGTAATGCTTATTTACCACTCTTATGCATTTCCGAGGGGATAAATGTTTGCACTTTACAATAAGGGTCCAAAAAAGCATTCAATAATGATTAACTATGGTTAAGTAAAGCTTTTGAGGTTGTTAAGCATTTATAAAGTGTTAGCAAAGGGATAAGGGTTTACACTTTCCAATAAGGGTCCAAAAAAGCATTAAAAAATTATTAACAATGGTTAAGTAATGCTTATGAAGTGTTTATTAAGGCTTAGGTCAGGCTGCTAATGTTAAGTAATACTTATTTACTAAAAATCTAGCAAACAATTACTTTTAGGGGCTTACTAATAGGTTAACTGACATCCTAATTAATGCTGGGTAATGCATACACAATGACAAATAATTATATTCTTCAACTTTTCTTAACACATAATAATGCATAAGTAAGGTTGAGTTGTAAACATTAATTATCTGTGTATTAATACATTAGGCAATATGCAAACTAATGCTAAGTAAAACATAATATTAGTCAATAATATATTATTCAACATTTCATTAATGCTTAATAATGCACTAACTAACGTTAATTAAGGGACCCTTATTATAAAGTGTTACCAACATTTGTACAATAAACATGTATGAATTTTTGTGCTGATGTTGCAGTCATTTGGCTGCTATGAGAGAAGTGAAAGAGGCTGGTTGTGCTTTTTACCCCTCTTAATGACTCAATAAGTAAATGCAGTGTAGCAGACTTGAACCTGTCAGCTCCGTTGTGACTGCAAACTAAAGCTGGTAGCTTATGCCCTGATGACCTTTTTGTCATATGCAAAGGGTAAGCAATAAAGAGAAGAAGATTAATTTAACATGCAGAAGCTAAAAGACAATATTTAAAAAGAGAGGTGATGAGATACAGGGACTCCTGTTGGTTCTCTTAAATGACAATCAGACACAGGATTGACCTGAATCTATGACAGTACTATAATGACATTGTCTGAACATATTGTTTGAAAATGGCTTAAATCTCAAACTGACTATCATTATTTTTGCAGGGGAGAAGATTGCAACAAGGTCACATAATTCATGCAATTTCAGTCAGAAGTTCAGTCAAGCTTCAATTAAAGAAAAACAATGTAGAAACACAATGGAAATAATTATGGTCTTATCTCAACCACAAAATAGAAACTGGAATGGATGTTTCCATCCCATACCTAATCATTCATTCATGATCAAGTCTTTAAGTCTACAACAGAAGCTACTGGATCTGTACCTTCAGTAAATGTCACACCAAAAGTAATAACTGGTACTCAACTTTTTACAACCACTTGTGAAATTTGGTCAAATCTATGAGGGAAATTTTCAATAACTAGTAGATTAGCCAAAGTGCGTGAGCCTCGACATGAAATGGCTGAAAATCTGCCTTGTGGCTCCAACCACCGAAGGGCATAAAACACGTGACTGAGTTTTGCACCGCATACACATATGCACAAAAAAAAACAGGGCATAAAAATGCCCAATGAATATTGAAAGCATCTTTAAACAGAGCAGGTTCAGAAAAATGTTTTCAGGTAGGTGACGCTGGTGGCAGGTAAGTGACGCTAATGCTGCAGGTGACGTAGTTCCAGTGAGACAGCAGATTAAAACTAGGGGCTCTCAAACATTTATTCAATTGTTTTTTTTGTCAGTCTAATCAAAATATTCTTAAAAGTAGGAAAATTGTGTCTTTTCAAGCTACACTCTGGAGCACAGCGGGGAGGATTTGGCCAGCCTGACAGAATTTAGATTCAGATTCAGATTCAGATTCAGATTCAACTTTATTGTCATTGCGCATGTCACAGGTACAAGGCAGCGAAATACATTGCTATGACAGAATTGTCATGGAAAAACCGAGCAACACGTCAACCCCCTCCACTTCATCTAAGGCCAAGAGACAGCGAAACGAGGATTCACCTGGAGCTATTTCATCACCGGGAAACGGCTCAACGGATGTTCTGATCTCTATAGATAAGGAATTTAGCAGTTTGGATGCGCATTTGAGCCTGGTGGAGATTCTCCACAAAGAGTTCCAGGCGCTACATGAGTCACTGGAGTTTAGCCAGAAACGGATAGAAACCCTCGCTGTGGAGAACGCCAGCCTCAGAGAGTCAGTAAAATCCCTCAATGAGGGCTTGACCCGACTCTCGGAGGAAAATAAGAAGATCAAAGAAACAGTGATGAATTTGCAGGCGCGGCGCATGAGACAGAATCTAGTGTTTACAGGGATTTCAGAGCAGACAGAGGAGGACCCCAAGACCACGGCGAAAAACTCACCTGAACTTGAAAACATCTCCTTTTACAGAGTCCATCGTCTGGGTGGGAAAAATCTGGGTACAGTAGACCAAGACCCATTGTAGCCAAGTTCATCACCTTCAAACAGAAGGAGCAGGTGAAGAACCAGGGCTGTGAACTGAAGGGAACAAACTTCGGAGTAAACGATCAATATCCGAAGGAGATTTTGGACCAACAAAGAGTCCTGTTTCCCATAAGGAGAAAATTCATCGCTGAAGGCGCTCGCGCTGTCATCGCAGTCGATAAATTATTTATTAATGGACAGCTGTACCGCAACCCGAACATCACTCCGTGGCTCTGCTGATGTGTTTGTATGTGCTTTCATTTCTCCATATTCTTACTAAATCATGTCAATGCATAAAAGTGCTCTAAAAAATAATTTCTTTAACAGTAAATTCACTGCCCGTCTTCACAACATTGCCCTTAACATGAATGTGTTCTTTAATTTTTTTTTTTTTCTTTTGGCACAGTCGATCTTTTCACTTCTCACTCTTCTTCTCTCCGACTCTTTCACTGTTAGCGGTAATCCCACCTGTCATTATATTAAAGACTCGTGGCGCATGCACATGCTTAAACATCAGGCCCAGCTTGCTGACACGCATCAGCACTTTGCATGACTCACACAAACGCGCAATTGATGAGGAAACAGCGCAAACGCACATGCAGACTTTTAATACACAGATTCAGGTCGCACACTCAGCAATATGCATGTAGCTCTCTTTTTATTTGTCGGATGTCGGACACTTTGAGGTGTGTTACTTAAAATGTGCGCGGAGCTGGTACAGGGGAGAAGAGGTTAATGATTTTCAATTGGCTGCAAGAGATTAAAGCAGACATTGTCCTTATTCAAGAGACTTATTTATCAAACTCAACAATAGATCTTCTCTCAACAGCTCCATTCCCACATGTGTACTCAGCTTGTTATATGTATATACCTATGTATATATATATGTATGGTCCTATTGTTGATGAACCTTCCTTTTTTTACTCCCTCTTCACCTCACTCTATGGTGACTCAGATAATAAATTAATTGCGAAGGGTGATTTTAATATTATATTGAACGAATTTAGTACTACAGGAAGTTGAGTCTGGAAATCCTCAGAAACAGTTAATAACTACATGAAAGATTTTGGTCTTTGTGATGCTTGGCGCTCTCACCATCCCACACTAAGAGAATACACCTTCTTCTCCAGTTCACCATTCCTATTCTAGATTAGATTATTTCTTAACTAGCAGCTCGCTTATGAGTGACATGTCAGAAATCAGAATCCATCCTATTACCATCAGCGATCACGCACCAGTATCATTCACTCTGAAAAATAAGAACAATAAACCAGTAACTAGAAACTGAATTAAACTTAACAAAATAATAGATAGAAAGAAATTTTTGGTACAAAGACTTTGATTGGAGAACTTTGAACATGGCAACAAATCTGGAAGGTTCCTGGCTAATTAGTTAAAAATAAACAAGGAGAAAACAATGATCTCCTCTGTCAAAGATCCAGAAGGTAATATCAGCCTGACAAGATATATTAACACTTAAAGAGAATTCTATAAAACTTTATATAATTAACAATTAAACAAAACAGAAGAGAATATTGACCAATTTCATAGTAACATCAATCTTCCAAAATTAAAACAAAACTAAAATAGCCTTGGATTCACCTCTTTCAGTCGATGAACTCGATGAACCCTTTCAACATATGCCCAACAATAAGCCCCAGGTCCAGATGGTTATCCAGCAGAATTCTGTACAATGCTGGCACCCACTTTCTACAATATGATATTAGAAATAAAGGAAAAACAACAAATACCTATAAATATCAACCTAGCTAACATTACTCTACTATTAAAACCAGGGAAAGACCCAACACTTCCATCCAATTACCGTCCAAACTAATTAATAAATGTAGATCTTAAAATAATCAGCAAAGCTCTGGCCAGAAGGATAGACAAAATAACCCCTCTAATAATACATCCTGACCAATCGGGCTTTATTAAAGGTAGACATTCCTCTGCTAACATGTGCAGATTAATTAAGATAATAGATTATTCTACTCTACATAATCTGGAATTGACAGTCATTTCCATAGACGCAGAAAAAGTATTTGACTGAGTAAACTGGACATTTTTATTTGCAATATTAAACAAATTTGGGTGTGGGTCATTTTTTTATAGACTGGATAAAAATATTATATAACAACCCAAATGCATGTGTGAAGACCAATGATCAAACTTCTCCAAACTTCTGTTTACAGAGAGGCACCAGACAGGGCTGCCCGCTTTCTCCTTCACTTTTTGCTATTTTTATTGGCTACTGCCATAAGACAAAATAAAAAGATTAAAGGAATCCATGCCAAAAATATAGAGCATAAGATAAGTCTTTATGCTGATGATGTATTACTTTTCCTCCAGAATTCATTGACATCTCTCCCCCAGACAATCACACTTAGAAAATTCTCATTAATATCTGACTACTCTATTAACTGGTCTAAGACTGTAGTTATGCCCATTAACTGTGACCTACAAAACATACCTAATACTACATTACAGTCAGGAAACATTAGATATTTTGGCATAAACATTTCTCCCAGGTTATCAGAACTAACAAAGCTAAATCATGTCCAGCTACTTAAAACAATCGAGTATGATCTTTCACAGTGGATGCGCTTACCCATATCACTCATGGGGAGGGTTGCCACAATTAAAATGATGGTGCTACCTTAAGTCAACTACCTGTTTTCAGTGATACCCACTAAACCATCCTCCAGCTGGTTCAAGTCACTGGACTCACATATATCCAAACAAGCCATCCCTTATCAGTCTAAAAACTAAATGATGGAGGTGGATTGGACTTACCAAACTTTAATAACTTTTTATTAGCTAACAAGCTGCAATATATCTCCACATGGCTTAAACCTAGCAGTCTGGATGAACCATGGTTAGACGCAAGCATCGTGTGAGGATCTAGTTATCTCTGACCTGCCATTCATCAGCTCAGACATCAAACCACATAAGTGTTTTAAAAGTATTAATATCAGTTCCTCAGTATTGGCTTGGTGGGAATTTCTAAAAATAACCAAGTCTTTACTTTTTTCATTTAAGCTTAAACCCATCTGGAACAACCCTGACATCCTGCAGAACAAAAAGACGATTGATTTCACTCAATGGAAAAAATAATGGAATAAAACAGTTAGAACATATAATAGAAAATGGAAACGTCTTGTCATTTAAGATACTCACTTCACAATATGGAATCAGCAGCACAAACTTTTAGAATACCACCAGCTTAAGTCTTTTATATGTAAAAAAAATTTACCATTAATCAATAAAACTTGCAGCTACCTACCAGGGTGGCAAGAATTTCTTGAACTTCCATACCCCAAAGGCAGCTGGTTAGCTCAATTGGTAGAGCATCAGTCTTCTATGTGGGAGACCAGGGGTCGAATCCCCCAGGGGACGAACATCAACACCTTTCAGTTGGGTCCTTAGGCCAGACCCTTAACGCTACTGCCTAACCCATTGTAAGTTGCTTTGGATAAAAGCGTCAGCTAAATGACTGTAATGCAATGCAAAGCTATTATCAAAAACATATAGACTATTATCTAAACAAGAAGACTCACTTTATACACTAAGTGATAATTTTTCTCTTTTTTTCTGTGAGTTTGTATCTGATAAGTGTGATAGATTTGTGATATGTCTTTTTGATTTGGTAATTATTTACTTCTTAATCACTGGCTTTTCTGGTGTGTTTATGTACAAATGTAGTAGTTTGTTGTCTGGTGCTAGTGTGGATTGAAGGGTAGTTGTCTTCTGTCTGTGGTGTTTTTGTCTCCTCTTTTTCTTTCTGCTTTCCCTTTAGCTTCTTTTTGCTGTCTTCTTTCTTTTTCTGTGCCCTCCGGTCAGGTCCAGCAAGATTACATTGATTCCATGATTCAACGTAAATAAATAAAGGTAAATAAATAAAGTAATGAGACTATCAAGAGGAGACTTATACCCATAAGCCTCCCCTTGGCAAAGCAAATTTGTTCGGCACAACACAGCAACCAGACTAGCATTCTGCTTGCTATGATGCTGGACAGGACAGGTTAAAAAATAAATAAATAAAAATTATTCATCTTATACATAAACACATTATACAAGAATGATGCATGGAGAGGGGTTTATGAATGGCACCATAAATGCTTACTGACAAGATTGCTCCAAATTAGCAAAAATATAGCAGAGAAGGAACATCACAATATGGTGAAAATTCAAAGCCTATTACGTGAATCACACAAGAGTTTCCAGAAGCCTATTAAGCTAAATTTGTTGCTTTGCTGGAACCCAACAGAGCCGTTGGGGTTTTTTGAATAGAAAAACACAACTCTTACAAAGTGCAGCTAAAAAAAATGTTTATTAAAAAAATGTACTGACTTGTTGCAATGATGTAAACATAATAAATGTAGACGATTTGTTTTTAGTTTAACTTCAGAAAAAATGTCTTAAAATTCAACCGAGGTACCACAGTTTGTGGAAGTTGATAAAAATTATTTGACATAAAAGGGATTTTGCACTGGGATACAATATAGACCCACCACCAGTGACTTGTTCATAAAAGGTTTCCTGTTGACTTTCTGGCAGTTAAGTGCACAGGTCATCCATGGTCGCAGAAACATTAAATGTAACTTCTGGCTGCAGTTGTGAAAGGGGGAAATGTAGCATTGTCTGCTAATGTTTGTATGCACAGAGCCTGAAAATTCTAAAGCAACAAGAGCAACAAGCAGAATCCTCCCTATTTCCATGGATGTTTAAACTGCACTGAAAATAAAAGACCCAACTTCTAAAGATCAGTTGTGACAACTTTTTATTAACTAAGCTGAAAATAACATACAATTGAATTAAAAGAGAATAAAAGTCACTTGCTACTGATTCTTACCTGACAGTATCTGTTGAGGTTTAGGGAAGAAGCCAATCACCCATTAGAAACAGATCATGCTTTTCAGTGTCTGTGATCACATCACCAAAAGGCTGCAAATCCTCTGATGTCAATACAAACCAGCCACTGGTTACAAAGCTGCTTTTCCTATTTACATCTTAGACACTGCGCATGCAAGAAAAAAAAGCATGCTTTCCCCTGTGAGATCTGATTTTATGCAGCCAAATCAATCTGAACTCCCTATTCAGCTGATGTAAAGACCAAGAAGAAAGAAACCTAACTTTGAGACAATATCTCTGTAGCACATGAAGTAGATGTGAAGCATTTTTTTCCTTTTCTTTCTATTTTTTGGTTTTGTTTGCTTGTTTAGCTAAGAGAGACTGAGAGGCTGACTAACTTTGTGACGAGACATGAGAATTCAGATTCAGAAAGTCGTCTTCAAACAGCAGAACAAAAGTGATTGGGGGAGGGGGGGGGGGGGGGGGGGGGAGGA
>JBAMHW010000008.1:9789478-9807049 GCA_037177495.1 Rhadinocentrus ornatus | reverse complement strand
TTTCACCTGAAACACTGCTGGGATAGGCTCCAGCTCACCCTGCGACCCCTAATAGGAACAAGCGGTACAGATAATGATGATGATAAAAGAAAATTGCTGTTAAATAAAGAAAAGATTCAAGCAGCCCTGTTAAATGGATTTCTACAAAAGTTTCTTGAAGCTGTGTCTTTGTTGATATTTTCGTGCAACTATAAACTAATTTTTTTAAAAAAAGAGAGAAAAGGTTAAGATAGCATATATTTAGTGCATATTGGTAATCCAGCTTCCTCACAACATCCAAAACATGCATAACAGGTTAATTGGTCAATCTATAATTCTTCCAAGAAGTGAGTGTGAGCGGTTGTTTGTCTCTCTATGTTGGCCCTGTGATAGACTGGGGACCTGTCCAGGATGTATCCTGCCTCTTTCCTGCTCACTGCTGGGATAGGCTCCAGGTTCCCTGCAACCCTGAATTAGAATAAGTGGTAAAGAAAATGAATGAAAAAATAAATCCATGGTAATTCAATACCATCAGTTTCCATGAAGGTAAATCCAAACTTCAGATAATTATATGTATATTTTCAGGTCTTCTCTCATTTGTAGTTACCCTTATCAGCTGCTACATCAGCAGCAGGTGCGGCCTCGCCACTTGCATTTTAACTGGTGGTTTCTGATGTGGAGGATATCTCTTTTGTGCTGATGTAGTTTTTTTGGTTGAGTTACAACACTGTCAATTTTTCCTAATAACAATGTCCATACAGTTAGCATTATAATATACTAGCCTCGGTAGCCGGCTGTTGTGGATGAGAGCTGCAGTGTTTTAAGGCAGAAATATCTTGATGTGATCGCACAAGATTCTTGGGTGACATATTTGACATTTTTTTCATTTATTAGTTGTCTTTATCTATTGTGCAAAGGTATCTTCTTCTTAAATAATATTACAGTGTACGTCTTCGAGTCTGGCGTATTAGTCAGCAAGTAATCGAACAGGCGGTGCCAATCACAGATAATTGACAGAGTCTGCATGCAAACTGCAGCATTGTGTACCCTTGTCACAGCAGCCTTAGGGGTGAGGTCTCCTCTTTGTGTGCAGGAGACTTGAAGGAACTGGTCTAGGCTAGTCTGGTGAAGTGGTGCCCATCTTGAGATCATCCTTGTGTGTTACTAAATGTGTGCAATTCTGACTGAAAGATAACATCTTGTGCCTCCATTTATCCATTCGCTATGATATGTTGAAGTCATGTTAATGTGTATTTCAATATGTTGGGGAAACAAATATATTTAAAAAATTGTCCAACAAACCAAAATTTCAGAACCCTGTGCAGCACCTCTGCAGACCCCCTGTTGAAGACCTCTGCTTTAGAGCAAATGAAACCTTAAACATGCAGGAAGCTCAAAGACCTGCAACCAAAAAAATGTCTAGTAGCACATTTAGGCTCTTTCTTTAAGTTTTAAGCTTTCTTCTAAAAGCAGACAGATGTCCTACACTGACAAGGTGGCAGGTTTACATTAAGTCTAAAGGCTCCACAGCAGGGGATTGCTTGTTATATCTTTTGTATTATATCTCAATTCAGCTGTATTATGAGGTGAGTCAGTTTAGGTGGTGAGAATTACAGGTACGTACTAAAATAACTTTAAGCACTTGTACAGATATTCTAAACATAATGTGAAATACTGTATTTTTCAGTTCCAGATACCAGTAGTTAAATGTTTTGTGATTTTGTAGATTTGTGATTTGTAAGTTCTAATGCACGTGTAAATGATAAACTGAGGCAAAATATTGTTGAAATGGTGCAATTTTTTCAAGAAATTTCAAGTTGTTATTATTGTTTTCTGAAGGAACAGCACATTAATTGTAAACATCTTGACAATGTACATATTTGCACTAAAATAAATTAATCAGACAAATTTTATTTATAAAATGCTTTTCATCCAAAAAAGCAACATAAAGGGCCTTACATAATGAAAACAGTGTATGCATAATAAAATAAAACAAGCATTTACACAACAAAGTCTAACAGAGCAATGTCAAAATGGTCTAGTTTCTCTTGTGTACACACACACAAGGAATGCAACACAAGTTGTACTATCCAACTTGTGTGAGAAATAAATACAATTTATGGTTTCCTAAATGGTTGGAATACAGATTATATGCATCAGAATCAAGGTTATAGGAAGAGAACTCTCAACCCCCTGTTGTATTTTCATTTGATGAAATTATAACCAATATACTGGGTCATCCAGCTTCGTGTGGAGATAGCCAGATGGTGTAGACATCATGAACTATATGGAGCATAGTACAATGGTTGTTTACACAGCATTTAAAAGTCTAAAGCAGAACCTGAGCCAATCTTGGGCCAAAAAACTTGGGCAATCTTTAAATTTCTTCTTTTTTAAATATCTCACGAACAAGGTATCCTGCAGCAGACCTGAGTTAATGCATGATAATAACTGTTAGCTGGCGACCTACCTGCATATAGTTTGAATAAACCAGAAATTATTCTGAACAATATGAGCTGCAGTTTTAATTTGAATAAATTTGCTAGAGGAGGCTCAGTCATTTCTTTTTTTAATTTTAATATAAGAACTATTAAAATTTTAAATATGTTAGCAAATTATCAAAATACAAGAATTGAGTGAGAACTTCCATCATGCTAACCAACTGAGATAGTGTCATTTTGGCTGTATAAATCCAAAACCAGCCTCTACTTGTGCATGTTAAAAAAAATGTTTTTCATGCTGAAACTCTTTTAATTCTCACAGTTTTTTTTTAAATGTTATTGACTTCGATAGACCTAGCAGAGAGAATATACTGTACTTTGACCAAAGAGATACGAAAGAACTATTAGAAAGAAATCCTCTGTGCTCTTTAATGAATGAGATGACATCCCAGCTCAGGCCGTA
The DNA here is from genome assembly GCA_037177495.1 of Rhadinocentrus ornatus. Classification (NCBI taxonomy): domain Eukaryota; kingdom Metazoa; phylum Chordata; class Actinopteri; order Atheriniformes; family Melanotaeniidae; genus Rhadinocentrus; species Rhadinocentrus ornatus. Next base: position 9,804,166 of record JBAMHW010000008.1, on the reverse strand, counting down.
TTGCTGCATCTTTGCCTGTCTTCATTTGCATGTAGTGAAATAATCAGCATCCACTGCTAGACTTGTGCTCATCAAATTACAAGTTTGGTATCCCAGCCTTTGCAGTGTCAGCCATCTGCTTTTCCCCTTTGCATAATATAGCCCATCACATGTCTGGAGCGTTAGACTCAAGACAGACTGGTACACACTTACACACACTTGCCAGTCAATCTCCACCACCTTTTTTCCATTTTGTGGCAGGTAACAGAGGAAAAGTTGAAAAAAAGATTGAGCTGCCAAACATAAGAGCCCCTTGGTCATTCTTGTGCTTACCCATGATGCACTTTGAAAGATGCAAATATTCATTACATGCATTCAAATGTCCATGACTCACCAAGTTTTCCTGCAAATTATATTTCTTACCTTTCTAATGTGCAAAAAATAAGTCAAACAATACATGTATGTATCTATATCTACAACATGTGAGGTGCAAATGTGAGCGAATCTGGTCATATAGCTTTCGTTTTGCTCTCTCTGGTAACATGCCAAGAATGACTTTCAAGGCCAGGAAATAAAATCATCAAGTTTGTTGGATAAGTTCTGTGTTTAATTTATCCTTATCTTTAAATTTTAAGACTAAACACATTTAGGGCAAATATCTCTGCAAGCTATTGCTGCCATGAACAGAAAGAACTGACAATTCTGCTCACATTTTTCTAAACCATACCAGGAATAACATATTTCTCCCTGAATTTAAAGAACAGTGTTGCTTTCTCTTGTGTGGATGGATGGAAGTCAATCAGTAATATCGTCTGTTACTCTATGTGTGCTGTTTTCTTTCATATTTCAAAAGTTAAACCTTGACAACATTTTCTGTTATGAAGTCATGTTATTATGTAGTTATGTAGAAAAGCTCAAATGCAGAGGATTGAAAAAAGCATAAACAAAACCAGAAACTAAGATTGTTATACACCAGTCATGGATGCAGCAAAGAGCTGGAAAGAGTCTATCCACTCAGTTCCTGTCACAGTGCAGTCAAAAAAAAAAACTTCTTAAAAAGCTTTATACCCATAGCATTGGTGAAAGATTAACAGGATGCCACATCATCAAGTCCCACTGAAGGACTATTCAGATGTCAAAGACTTTGAAAGATTTTACTTAGTAAAAAGCTGTAACTGTGCACCTAGGATTCTCAAAGCACCTATGACTCTTTGTACATGTCAAAAAAGGAGCAGATGGAAGATATTGCAGCTGAAGTTGGTGCAAAATGCATTTGAACCAATTGTTTACATAATTAAGTCGCTGGCAACATAACACTCTATCAAAGGACAGCGTAATCGTGACTTACGTCCACTTACTAGGTCTCTTCCATTATGTGTTTTCCAAATGAAATTAAGAACTTTTTCTGGGATTAAGAAAGATGTTACTGGAAAGTCCCATCTGACCAAAATCTTTATTTTGAGAAGCATATTCTAATGTTATTGGTAAGGTCTAAATGAAGAAAAAATACTAAGCATGGCCATTAGGTTGTTCAGCAAAAATGTGAGAAACTACTACTATCACGTGAAAATGCTAAATCTACAATTATTGTTTACAATTATCTTTAAATTATGAAGCCACGAGGATATAAATAGTTAATCAGTAAATAATATTACCCGATTTCTCAACAGCAACAACTATGAGATGGGATGCTTTGCAAGTTTTGCATCCAGTATAAACACATTTTCACATCCGACAGAGACAAGCAACCTATCATAATGTTATTGAAGCCTGCAGCATCTAAAATACAGTATGCACAAGATATCCCTTGGCATCTGTACCATGATGCATCAGCTAAGGCAATATTTTCTACCACAACCTTCTTGGAGATTAAAGTCTGGTGTAAGACTATTGTATGTTTAGTTTTATTGATACTTTCATTGATGCAAAACAGACCTACTTTTCTTTTATAGAAAAGGTCACATTTTGGTTTGAGATACAAACTTTATTTAACCATGGGGTAAATATCAGCATATTTACATTCTTGATAAATATGGTGGTTTTTACACTTTCACACTGAAGAATGTCATCAAAGGGAAACTTGCCTACAACATTTCCCTTAATAAGTATCAGTGAGTGATGAAACAGGAGTGAAATGGAAATAAGAGATATTGCCTCATTTCTGTTATTTCATGATGGAATCTTCATTCAGCTAAAATAAAAACAACATGAACCACCAAAGTTTCTCAAGAACCAATATTTTCAGAGATAAAAGAATAAAGAACACATACAATTGAGCTAAACTAGCAAAAATAAAGACACAAATTAATTTAACTTCATGAAAAACTGTCTTTTATTTGGATTCATATAAGTCAGGCCCGAGAGAGTTGCTTTTCAGCTGTGGAGTTAATTAGAAAGAACCATCTCACCGAGCAACATGATGCACATTAATTATCCAGTGGTTGATAAACTGAAGAAATTTCCCAATTTTCTTAAAACTCTGATTTGAGAAAGTCCTAGTAAGATAATTTTGTTCTTTTGTCATGAGACAGACTTTAATGCCTCCCTGCTTTTTTTTCTCCCCTTTTCCTCCAACTTTGCTTCACTGCTGGTGCAGCTTGTAGAAACACAGCAGGAGGTCATGTTACTAGCATGTAGGAAATTAAGGTTATTGCTGTAATGTAATGTGTTTTCTATTTCTGGAATAAAGGTCTAACATGCTTTGTCTAACAGGGAACACAATAAGCATTCAGATTCCTTATTTTTATTTATGTTAAAAAAAATAGTCACTTAAACCTTTTGAGCCCTTTGCTAGTTTTTTAGGCCTCTTCCTTAACCACAGCTTGCCCATAATGAAATGAGTATATCTCTGCAACCACAAGGTCTATTTGAATACTTTTGGAGTCACAGTAAATGGAAAACTTGAGGGATTTGTTCAAATGTGTAAATAGCAAGTATTTGTGTTACTGGTGAAGAATAATTGAAGATGTACCACAAAGTAAAAAAGTTTCAGGCTAGCCTAAAAGAACAAGAAGAGAACACAACAGGATGAATCTGATCATCCTGTTGTAGTGATGCAGCTGTTGAAAAAAACATGTGAACATTATCTCTGCAAAGACAAACTCTGACTAAGTGAAGCAGATTAAAATTAGAGAGTTTTTTAGTACAGACAGTTCAGGTGAGTTCTCCAAAATAGCTATTTTTACACAGTTTGGCACCATCTGTTCTCGGAGACCAGAGATTTCAGGTTTTAGAAGGTTAAGTTGGAATAGTGTTTAAAGGTACAGCAAATCCAGGAATGTCAGTCACTTAGCCCTGCTTCTTGGAATAAACAAGTCATGCACATTTAATTAAAACGAAATAAATATAAATAAATGACAGTGTTAATGACACTTGATTGATGACAAGGGCTGAGACATCAGGATTAGTATATAAAAGTAAGAGGAAGAAAATTTTGCTTTTTGTAGGGAAATGTGTAAATAAAACTGCTAAGAGTTATAAATCTTGCTTTAATGTACTTTTTGTACGGCCATAAAACTCCACTAAAACAATATGGACTAAAAGGACAAATATAAAATATAGGTCAGTCTGCCCCACAGCATGAATGCATGAACATCTAAGTGAAAGTTTTTCATATATAGACATCCATATAAATTCGGTGAAAGACAGCCAAGCTACTTTAAACTATATGTTAAAATCGGTGTGCTCCTGATGGCACACTGATGGCACACTGATGTATAATAATAATAATAATAATAATAATAATAATAATAATAAAAATAATAATAATAATAATATATTCAGTTTAGAAAGTGGGCAGCTTTAATTTAAAAATGAAAAATTTTATCTCAAGATGACACAAGCAATATGCCCTGAACTTATGTGCTGACCTGATAAGTCCATTACACACTGCAGTTTTCAACTGTTCCAGATTAAAGATGAGCAATGTAAAAAGAATCACAGTGATATATTTGTAATAATAATATTAAAAAGAAATCATTTAAATCAAATATTAGAATTTTTCCTCTGGGAAACTGAACAACATTGAATATCAAACCATCTAGTGACTTTTGCATATTTCAATCAAGGCAAAAATGTTGATTAGTGTTGTCCTTGATACAATGATGCATTGAAACTACAGTGATATAAAAACAGGAGTTTATAGATCCTTTGTGAGGGACTGCTTGCAGTTATCAATTATAACGCGACAATCAACAGATTGCTTACAGCACCTGGAGAGTTAACTCTGACAAATAATTCTAAACTTTATCTTTGCAGCTGTCTGAATGTGTTACGCACTCATGATTGTACATCAACTTGTCACAGATGTTAAATTTTAATGTGTTTGCTCTCCACAATGAGCCATCAGTTGCAGTTTGTTTATTCTGCTGCAGTATCATCTCTAAACACCTCCTGTATTTTATGCCTCTGAAGCCAACCTCCTTAAAACATACAGACTCCTAGCCAACAAAAATGCAACACTATCAAACTATTTAACATTTTTTAGGACTTTTTTTAAAGTAGACCTGGCATGATAATTTTCATTAAATTCATTCTTAATCGCTGACACCTTTAAGTTAGCTTTGCACCCATTATAACTCTTAACATGTTGTAATTTTTAAAGGATAAACGTCTCCTCTGGAAACTGTCTCCCTCAAAAGGAGAGTTTCTTGAGTTTATGTCTCCTGGCTGTTAATTGCAAATGGGCAGAGAGGTAAAGGACCTGTGAATATACACATATTTGCATTAAAGAACTGGATCCCTCTGATCCAGAATGTTGTATATAGGTGAACAGCACAACTAATCACCACTGCAAAGATAACAGGAGGATGGTGAAATATGCTCATAACATGCAGTTGTGCAACATTACAGATTATGTCGTCTTTAAGGTCATCTGATTATAATTTGCTTTGTATGCTCCATGTTAATAGATGCAGATGTTGAAGGTGTGGTAAAATGCCAGCTGAAGCAAAAGAAAACATCTGCTTTCAAGATAGAACAATAATGTTGCTTTTAAACTCTTGTTACCAAGGCTAAATTGCTTTTATTTGCACACACTGGGTGAAGTGCATTAAAGCTGCTAAATGCAAACTATAGTTGCTTGTGTGAATAACCAATTGTTTATTAGCAATAAATGAATTATTTTGGTTGCCCAGTGAAATAATGTGCTTACACATATTATTGTTAGTTCCCTAAGCACTGGAAAAAATATCCATATCCATACACATTCCTGTTTGCCGCAGGACAGAAACCATGCTCCACAGGAAGGCAAGCATGTGCAGGCAGCTTCTGGAAACTCATGATCACTATTATGGAGCAGTAATGCAAAGAATGCAGACCCTACCAAACACTTTTTCTTGTTGTGGGGGAGGTTTTTCTGGGACTCCCCCAGCTGAGTGCATTCAGGTGGGTGCACAGTCACTGTTGACTGGTTAGCTCACTTAGCCCTGGCCTGTAGAATGGCTGCTGTCTACCTGGACAGGACTGGGTGGGTGATCGGACAATGGTAGCCAGGAATCAGCCTGAACTCCAATGCTTGCTTGGCTTTTCACAGGTGGATAGCAGTTAGTGTCACCCAGCAAGAACCAGTCCTGTTAGTTCACTGCTTATGCCCGCTCACTTGGTCTGGAAAGTGGCCCTCAACTGCTGCTGTCTCCTGGCTGATGTCCTCTCATCGCCCATAATGTTTCATCACTGCAGATAAGCTAAAAGCATGCCATGTGCCCCTTAAAGCACATATTCGTATACTGATATTTTAGAATTGCCTGGATTATCAAATGTTACCAAAAGACAGCTAATCAATACCCATGTCACATTGTGTCTGCAGCTAAATAAGGCACCATGTCAGATTCCTCACGTTTGAATGAAACTCTTACAAACCTGAAACTGAGCTTCCCTCAATATCATCTATGATGACAGCAGAGATGATGAATGATATGAAGACAAAAGCTGACAGATGTGATAAAAACATCGTTGAATGGCTAATCAATCTCGTGGGTAGAAAGAAACAGAGGAAAAACAGCAGCAGGGATCTCCTGGTGTGAGTCAGCTCAGGGAAAAGAGGCTGAGTTTGTGTACTGAAGTGTGCTTTTTCTTGGTCTATCATGCCTGACCCTGTCTTTATGTACTAAAATTAACAGGAAGGGTTGCAGCGTGTAAATCTGTGTTTGTGTACATAATTTTTAAAAAGAAATACATGCCTTGTTTTCTTTTGTTTTATAGCCTGGTAACAAACATTGGCACCAGCCCAAACATATTGAAAAAATATACACTGCAAAAACAAGTATTAAAGGAAATAATAAATGGCTAGCTTTTAAATGTAATAATAACTTCATCATGGCAAAGGTGCATTAAATATAAGAAACAGAGCTTGTAGAGGTTGGAGATGAAGAAGCAGAAAGCAACTATGTATTTGTCTTCACTCCGATTAAACAGTGGTTCTCTCCATTTTTTTCAATTTACATATTCTCATCAGAAAGCCATTATCGTGCTCTAGACCATTTGTAAAGATGTGTGTACCTGACTAGTTCATATGTGTTCTGAAACCATCATAATCCATCATGCAGTTCTGACAGTGTGGGCAGTTTATTTTGACTTGACAAAAACAAAAAATGGAGAAATCCCAAAGGTTGCATGCAAGCAGGCAGTTAGTACACGTACAGCTGAAGGAGGCCATGCAGACTTTTAGTCTTCAGCCCCAACTGTTACTGACACATGCAAGGCAATTTAGCTGATCTCCTACAGCTCCCTATGGAGCCACAAAGGGCTTCACACATGTTCAGCAGTAGGCTACTCCCCAATATTTGTAAACAAAATCTAATGTAGATTTAATCTTGATGTTACTGACATTAATTGGTACTTATTTGTAGAGTAAGTTGGTTGAAAGTCATTTTAAATACATGCTGCAGCTCTCGGAGTGACAATGTTGCTCCATCTGTTCAACTTTTAGTCCAGATTAAAATATTTCAACAACTGCTGGGTGGATTAACATCAACTTTAGTGTATTAATGCTCTGCAGGGGTCAAAACATAATGATGCCATGTACTTTAAACTCAGCCATCAGCATGTCAACATTTCCACAGAGAAAATATTTCCAAAGCTTATTGTGCCTCCATTTTCCATCCGCATACTTGTATATTGGATTTTAACAAACATTTAATCTCTCTCTAGAGAAACAAGCCCCACTCATGCAGTAGTAACTGTAGTGACTGTAGTAGCAACTGAAGTGTAGTAGTGACTGGTGGAAGGATACACTGAGCAGCCATCATGCATGCAATAATGAGAGTAATAAGGAAGTTCTTCAGTTAAAAAAACAATGAAATTAAACAGCTTATGCAACAGTGATGCTGGTAAAAATTACTACCTATGATGTTTGTTGAGACTAATATGAAATTATCGAGGTTTGTGCTGTTGTAGATGATTGATAATTTGTTCTTCTTTTCTGAAAAGCTGTTAGCTTAGCTGTTAGCTTAGCTTCTCATCTCAAATCCTCCCTGAATCTCAAAACTGAGTGCTGTGACTGCTCTCAAAGATAAGATTTGTTTCAGTTATTTAGTTACAAACATATTTAGTAATGTTCACCGGTTACTAATGATATTTTGCAGTGCATCATACATTGTCAGATTCAGACATATTGCTGCATTTAAAATTTTAACCACTAAGCCACTAGTTTATGGTCAACTGGGGTTATAATTACCTGACAAATTATAGAAAGTCCACAAAACAGGTACTTACAAAAATAATAAAAAGGTCTGTCACTTATTAGAAGGACTATACTTTCTAAACTGACTGGTCTCACATATTAAAAACCTATGTTGTGCCAAGTAACACAAACGACACGTGAATAATTTTTTCGATCACCGCATACTTCTGGAAATATCATTCAAATTTGGTACAGTTAAAAATCAGGACACCTTAGGCACGGCCTTTATTTTCAAGTCACAACTGAAAACACAGTTAAAAAACACACAAGACAACAACAACAAAAAGCCCCAAAAATCAACACTTTCAGAAACATCTGAGCACCGTGATGAATATTCTAACCCTCATTAATACATAATGAACGTCAAACAGACTCTAGCTGTAAAGCTTAATTTTAGCTGTACTGGAAATAAAATCAAGGTGACTAATTCTCCTGTGTTGCCTCGTCACCTGCAGTTTCTCCACCAAAACTGCTCAGTATTTGACAAAATATGGAGAGAGAGAGAGACTGCACTGCACCACATTAAGGTAACCGGGCCCGAAAGCTCTCTACCAACGGATCAGGATGAGGTGACATTTTTGTGACACACTAGCTTAGCTGGGTATTCCATCATCTGTGTTTACTGTTTGCTGTCAACTTGTTTTGCCATGAAAGGATGGAGAAATTATCTTCCCTACCTTGTAATATTCATCCTCCATGAATTGCAACAACCTTCCGCATATTTTGCGCATGCATACACACAGATGCACATGCACAAAGACATCTAACCTGTTCCTTGACAGAGGCGAGGATGGCAGAGGTGGTTTCAGACTCCGAGCCGTCTCTGTTGGAGGCATTGAGGACAGGGCTCAACATGGTGGCGGCACTTACAATGTCAGACGCCACCTCAGGTACTGGCATACCTCCTGGAAAACAAAGACACATGAAGATGTGCTGTCACATATATTCTCTGCCTAACACATACACAGATAAGTATTATACATAAGTAAATTGTGTGACAAGATGGCGAATACAGATTCTATATATGTCAGACAATTTTTAACCTCTCTTTTTACTGGAACTGTGTAAACCATCATACCATGATCAAAGGAGACTACTTTCTACATTCCCACGCAGTCTAAAAAAACAACAAAAAAAACAATAATGACAATACTAGTAAGGTCAGGGGTATGTAGTCTATCTTTTAAAATGTCCCTGTGGGCTCTGCTGTGTGGGTAAGACCAAAAGGAGATTGCAGATTAGGATTTCTGATCACAAGTATCAAAAATAGAGATAAAAGGGGAGATAAGAGGGCCTCTGGGAGACACTTTAGTTCAGCTGCACATGGAGTTTTTGTACTCTACTTTTCATAGCTGTTAAGATTTGTTAGACCATTGAACTCTGCTAGTCAAACATTTGGACGGAAATATTCTTTTAAAAGAAATGGGTAGGTGTATGCAAACTTTAGCCTGTATTGTATAGTTTATGGATGTGTAGGGTTGGTGTCTGTGGTCCAGTTAAAAGTAGTACAACATCCTGATTATCTCAGAGTCATTATAATTTAAAACACAGCCTGCACCATACAGTGTAATGCTATCTCTTTACGTTTTCCAGAGACACACCTCTCTCCTGGGTGATTATAATATATTGGATCTATAAATTTCTGCCCACAAAGCAACAATAAAAAAACACACTACAACATAGAATTGGAATGGCTGCAATAGGGTTGTTTTGGGGGGATGTACCTGTGTTGAAAAAACTGTGTAAAAATGCTGCTTTTGGCTTAAAAAAAACAGTATTAGTAGTCTTGAACAACATGTTTCCAGGATTTTCTGAACATCTTTCATTTATGGTTTGTATTTTAAGGCATTTGTTGGTTTGCCACTCATTTTCAGGTCACCCCTTGAACATGAATAGGAATCCCATTTTAAAAGCCACTTAACACTGACCTATTAATCATTCAAGCAGTTTTTTCTATCTACACATAAAACAAGGAACCAATTTTTAACAGTAATTGAAGGTGATGATCCTAAGAGATAGGAGAAAAACCCAGCAAAGATCTGACACGGAACCTGAGAGATGCTTCTGGACCTTTAGTTTATCCATCTACTTCTCACAGAAGACTAATCAGAAATGATCTCCGTGGAAGGGTGACTGTCAAGAAACCATTCTTAAGGAAAGAAAAAAGGGTTAAAAGGCTGAGGTATGCCAAATGACAATAAAGGGTGGCTCTAGACTTTTGGTAATTATTATATGTCAAATATTTCTCTTTGTTATAGCTACAGCCACCCTGATTGAAATAATAGGTTTTCTGATTGTATCAAGTCTTTTGTAGGGATCTGATGAGATCACTTTGTTTTAATATCAACATAAAACATGTAATTTGAGCAACTTAATTCCCAAAAGTCAGAATTTGGTACTACATTTATCAGTTATTTTCTCCTCCCTGAGCTGCCACCTTACCGTGGTGGAGGAGTTTGCGTGTCCTGACGATTCTAGTGGCTATGTTGTTGGGGGCTTTATGCCCCTGGCAGGGTCACCCATGGCTAACAGGTGTCTAGGGGAGGGACCCGACGAAGCGTGGCTCAAAACAACCCTATAATGATGACAAACCATGGATCCAGGTTTCCCTTGCCCGGACATGGGTCACCGGAGCCCCCCTCTGGAGCCAGGCCTGGAGGTGGGGCATGGAGGCGAGTGTTTGGTGGCTGGGACTTTGCCCATGGGGCTCAGTCGGGCTCAGCCCGAAAGGGTGATATGGGCCCCCCCTCCCGTGGGCTCACCACCTGCAGGAGGGGCCATAGGGGTTGGGTGCAGTGTGAGCTGGGTGCCGGCCAAAGGCGGGGACCCTGGCAGTCTGATCCTCGGCTGCAGAAGCTAGCTTTAGGGACGTGGAATGTCACCTCTCTGGTGGGGAAGGAGCCTGAGCTGGTGCACGAGGTTGAGCAGTTCCAGCTAGATATAGTTGGACTTACCTCACGGCTTGGGCTCTGGAACCAATTGTCCTTAAAAATTGGCTGGACCCTCTTCCATTCTGGAGTTGCTCCCGGTGAGAGGCGCCGAGGGGGAACGGATCCTGACTGTTGTTTGTGCTTATGCTCTGAACGGCAATTCAGAGTACCCGTGTTGGAGAGCACTTCTTCCAGGGACTCTCGTTCTGCTGGGGGACTTCAATGCTCACGTGGGCAATGACAGTGAGACCTGGAGGGGCGTGATTGGGAGGAATGGCCCCCCTGATCTAAATCCGAGTGGTGTTTAGTTGTTGGACTTCTGTGCTCGTCATGGATTGTCCATTACGAACACCTTGTTTAGGCATAAGAGTGTTCACATGTGCACCTGGCAAGAGGACACTCTAGGCCGCAGTTCGATGATCGACTTTGTAGTCGTATCATTGGACTTGCGGTCACATGTCTTGAACACTCGGGTGAAGAGAGGGGGGCGGAGCTGTCAACTGATCACTCCTGGTACTCCAGGTGAGCCACCTGGTAAATCAGAATCGCATCTGGTGAGGGTAAGACTCCGCCAAGGCTGCCCTTTCTCACCGATTCTGTTCATAATTTTTATGGACAGAATTTCTAGGTGCAGCTGACGTGTTGAGGAAATCCGGTTTGGTGGCCTCAGGATTGGGTCTCTGCTCTTTGCCGATGATGTGGTTCTGTTGGCTTCGTCGGGCCGTGATCTTCAGTTCTCACTGGAGCGATTCGCAGCCAAGTGTGAAGCAGCTGGGATGAGAATCAGCACTTCCAAATCCGAGACTATGGTCGTCAGCCGGTAAAGGGTGGATTGCCTTCTCCGGATCGGCAGTGAGGTTCTGCCCCAAGTGGAAAAGTTCACGTATCTAGGGGTCTTGTTCACGAGTGAGGGAAGGATGGAGCAGGAGATCGACAGGCAGATCGGTGCAGCGTCTGCAGTGATGCGGACCCTGCATCGGTCTGTCGTGGTGAAGAGGGAGCTGAGCCAAGAGGCAAAGCTCTTGATTTACCGGTCGATCTACGTTCCTACCCTCACCTATGGTCACGAGCTGTGGGTAGTGACCCTTAGGGATAGGGTGAAAAGCTCGGTGATCCGGAAGGGGCTCAGAGTAGAGTCGCTGCTCCTCTGCATCGAGAGGAGCCAGATGAGGTGGCTCGGGCATCTGGTGAGGTGACGTGTTCCGGGCACGTCCCAACGGTAGGAGGCCCCGGGGGAAACCCAGGACACGCTGGATGGACTACATCTCTCGGCTGGCCCTGGAACGCCAGCGGAGAACTCTAGCAACTTAAGTCGTGGGGGCCAGATAAGCGGCAAAAAATGTATGGATGGATTTATCAGTTTTAAGAAGCCCAGTACAAACAGGACTGTCATACACACACAAACACACAAAAAATTCAACACTTAATGCCATGTGTCATCCTGTATTTGACCAAACGTAGGTGGACACACACTACTCATGTGCCATGTAATCCTGATGCAGCACAGAGCTGGAATAACGACTGCATCAGCCAGCTTTCCACACAGATTAAAGGCTTGCCATGAGGAATTTGCACACACATACATAAAAACTGTGGGAAGCTCCTGTTAGAAAAGTGGAGCATGTAAGCAGAGCTGGAGGATGAGAGTGGAAAGAAGAGGAAGCTGGAGAGTGAGAATGACAGTACAGAGAGGGCAGCAGAGAGATGGAGGCGAGGTAAGGAGAAAAGAGGAGTAGGAGGATGTTGGGAGATGAGGAAGAGAAAATAAGACAATTATTCCTGTATGCTGCTAGGCAACAATCGCTGGTCAGTGAAGGCTAACCTGGCTTTACATGTCTTCCATTTTGGAGTGTTTCCACCCATCTTTATCCATCTTTTCCCTATTAGTGTTTTTGAGCTTAATTTTTTCATAACCATCCACCTTGTTGCTTACACTTTGTCCTCTTTACCCCCAAATGCATCTTCCAGTAGCATCCTCCCTCTTCTAGTGTCCTTTTTGCTCCTAAACTTGATTTCCTCCCATTCCATCTCTTCCTGCTCACTTCTATTCACTTGACCTGCTTTACACCTTTCACTCCATCACATTTCTACTTAATTAGGCAGCATCCAGCAGAGTGACAGACAGAGGATGGCCCAAAAGGTTGAATTTGAACCTGCAACGCTTGTTTTTTAGCCACCCTTCCCTCCCATAGTCTGAGCATGGACTGTACCTTTCTCTCTCTCAAACATACACACCATACCACTGCGTGTTTTCACATCTGTTTTATTTTCCATATTTTTTTGACTATCCAACTGTAACATCAATACTTTTCTTTTAAATCAACCCTGTACATTTCCCAGCTCATCATATTTGCTTTTTCTGAGGTCACGTCACACACAATGTCATCAATCTGATTACTGCTCTGTGTTTATCCCCTGTCCTCTCTCCACTGAATCCCAAATCCATTTCACCATAATAAACCATAATAAATGTGGTTACATGTAAATCAGGTCACTGTTTAGCACACTTGTCTTTAGGACTTGTAGGAACTGTAACTTTAGATGGACAGTGGCCCCTGTAGTCAGATGTCTTCACTGCGGGTTAACAGTACACTGCACTTCCCTTTCTTTCCTAAAATTGATTAAAGAAATTATCACAGAGATCAGCTGATTTGCTTGCAGGCGTGTAAAGTGAACTTTGACAGACAAACAGCCTTGACAGTGCTGATTGTTGACAGAAGAAAGAGTCAGACAGTCCAAAATGGAGAAAGCTGCCGTCACATGTTCTTTAATCTACCATCCAGTCTTATTTAACCTGTCGGACTGCTCCAAAAAAGGGGGTAGGTGGTTTCTAGATATAGCAGTGGAGTTTGTGGGGAAAATACCTCTCTGTAATAAAAACTGTGTGGCCTTATTGTCCTGTCAGCTAAAAAGCTTCATCAAATTAAAAATACAATCCTCAAAGCAAAGCACCACAGGGGGAGAAAGCAGAAATAACATCCTTTTAAACATACTATCAGAACAATTAGATAAAAATGGATTACTTAGATTACTTGACATGTTATTTCAATAGACTAGTTGGAGTATTTCCAAGTTACTTCGGTAGAATCAGTTTCCTTTGATCAAACAATCACTGTAGCTGTAGTGAGTCATGCATGCAGTGTTAAAATACAGAGACAAACTAACCCCAGCCACATGACTACTGTTTAAAAAATAAGAAGGAAAGCATCTCTTCTTAAAGACCCTTTAAAGAACTGACGTTTAATAGATCAGAGTGAAGACCTGCTGCATTGTGAGCTAACCTTGAGTTATTACATCAACATTATCATTGATGTTGAAACTTTTAATTAATTTATTCACAAGAGTTATTTCAACAGCCTTAAATGGTAAGCCATGATGTGTTCATTGTGTTTGTACAGGCCTTCATACACCACATCTCTACTTCCTATTATGAGTATAATGCCTGTATTGTTCTTTTCTCTATAGATACAATTCAGAACTGCAGTGTTGCTGCAAAGCAATGCCTTCACAAGGACTCCAAGAAAGATTAGATAACATTAGTACTAAATTAATTGCTTTTCTAAAGAATACAGATTATGGAAAACTTTGTTTTTTACTGGCTCACTTTGCAATGTATCAGTGGTCTTTTTAAATTCATCTAAGTTTGGAGAGAGAGCATCTAAAATGAGCATCTGATCTGTTTGATGCATTTGTTAAAAAGAGCTAACGGGAAAGAGCTAAAGGATGTTGTTTCTTGTAGTCAAGGCCTATTTCCAGGCCTATTAAGTATCAAAACCACCAGGCTCTATATTCACAAGCAATACACAAACAGCAGCTCTCAGCCAAATAATGCTACTGGATCTTTATTGATATTGTTCCACTAAAGGTATAATATGAGAGCTACCAAAGTGCTGTGAGTCCCATTTGATCTGCCTAATTACAGACTGAGTCACACTGACTGACTAGTGATTGTTTAATTTTTTTTTTTTTTTTTTTTTTTTTTTTCCCCCTGTCCTGTCCAGCTTCTTAACATACAGAATATATATTTTGCCGGACAGATTTGCTCTTCCAAGGGAACCATGTTCTATGAATGGCTGCCCTTGATGTTTAAAATATTTT
>JBAMHW010000008.1:9765496-9780607 GCA_037177495.1 Rhadinocentrus ornatus | reverse complement strand
CAAGAATTAGAAAATTCTGTCTCCTCTCTCACTTGCTTGCTCCACTTTTTAGCAAATGTGTGCTCAAACGGGTGAATCTGGAAATCTTTCCCTTTGTGACCTCACGAAAGGAAAAAAACATCCCCCCTTGCAGTGGATACTGTCATTGACCCCACCCCCCGACTAGCTGAGCTTACCACCTAAAATAACAGAGTGGGCACCAGCGAAAGCCAGATCCTCTCCCATTGAGGGGTGTGAAAAGGCATCACTCAAGGTTCAGACACAGAAACAAAAATCCACAAAAATCAACTTTTTAACAAACATGTTTTTAATGTATTTGGTTTTGTCACGTTTCCACTAAAGTAAGGTAAAAGAAATATATATACAACCTTAACCCTGCTCATTCGTCTTAATCTAGTGCGAAAGGAATTCTGGGAGAAAAGAGGCCACGAAGGATGCATCACCAGCAGCCTTCGTTACAGGCCAAACAAAGTGCAGGTTTGTAGGGTGGATTCAGAGGCGCCTTCCAAATGGGACAGTACTCGGTGCACCACAATGACATATGCAACCGACGAATCTGCACTTCAAAGTGTATAGACAATAAAATTGAGACACAGCTGGAGTCTCCCATACATTTTTATTTTCCAGTGACTCAACAAAATTTTACTTACCACAAAAAATGTTTTTTTGTTTTATCTGCAAATTCCACTCAAGCTCAAGCTTTCTCTACTACATATCAAGTATAGGACATGAATAGGTCTGATACACCCAGCCTTGATGACAAACATAGTTCAGTGTGATAAAATGGAGTGCATCAGAATTACATATTAACTTGATAAGGAAGGTCATTAATCTTAATCAGATTTGTTGAAGTAGGAACATCTCTAAGACATGCAGGGAAGTTGGCTGTTATTGATCTTAAGTTATCAAGTAATATTTCAGACCTAGCACTCCTCTGTATCATCAGAAGATCAGCAGATCTGATCGCTGAGATCATCTATGATCAGATGCTACTTCCCAAAAGAGATAATATTCTACTGTTATGTAGAATCTGTGCTGCAAAGTTATATTAACTACTATTTTGGTGAATATCCAGGTGGTTTGACAATCCCTGACCATCACTGAGCTGCATTACACCATCCATGCAGGGTGCATCTTTTCCCCAGACCAAAACATATTTTTTTGTCTTGAACAATTCAAAATAAGAAGGTGAGTGCTGCAATGATGCTGGGGATGTGTGTGTTGTGTAACATCAAATCTAGTCCCATGTTTACAAAACATGTAAAACCATCTGAGGTTTAACCAAAGAGGACCAGACAGACAGGATACGAAATACCAGGAGGAAGTTCTGTTGGTTTCTGTCTTCAACTACAGACACTCTGTGTCTGTGTGCTACAAGGCTTTTTTTTTCCTTATATTGTATTTATAGTTTGATATCAGACAATTTAATATCTCCCTTTAAAAAGAATAAGAGATCTCCCCTTGATCTCAAATAATTTACTGCGCTCATTTATCTCTTCAGTGTTTATTTGTTCTTTGTTGGTTTTACTTTCTTATTCTGCATATTTCAGAGGATTGTTAAATAATATTCTTCTCCTGTATGTGAATTTTTGCAAGTGTGCTTCCATTTATTTATTTTTTAAATGTTAACTGAACTTGAATGAGATAAACAGAGATGTTTGATTGGCTTCAATCTCAGTAGAGATTAAAACGTGGGCTTTATCAACAGCTGATTCCTTACTAGTGTGCGTACGACTGGCCTCTGCATGTTTTATTAAATCTGGATTTTTTTGTACTTACTACCATTCTAAAGATCATTCGTAGGATAAAATGTTGGACAGTTTCTACGAATGACTGATAAATAAAGACCCTGGATTTAGAAACACTGGTCCAAAGGATTTTATTTCATGCTCTTTTGGGACTGAAGCAAAAAACAAAAAGACAAAAAGAGCTCATAAACATGCAAATCAGGCTGCACCATCGCAGCAGTGAGCGTTGACACCAGACCACCTGTGATTTTAGAGAGTGTCTACAGACTAATCTTATGCTAAATGGCAAAGAAACTGTCAGTGCATTTATATAAAGTCTTTTCATAGCAAATGCATCTAAAGGTTGCTGTGGCTTTAGGTCTTTTTAGTATGACATCTAACAAAGCAGAAAGAATAAAACTTTAATACCCTTCCAAAAATTTACTGTTCCATCTGATATTAAGCTATGTGTAAAAATACACTTTTCCAGACGCTTCCAAATAATATGACTTGACTCTATAACTTGTATAGACACAGTACCATTTCACACATTTTTATGACTTCCCAGTAAGGTTGATGGCTCCAGTTTTTTAGACTAAATTTTAAATTCACACAGTTAAAACAAACCACCAGCAGTTGAGTATAATTAGCGGAGTTCTTCCATGATCCAAGCCAGCTGTATGACAGTATGTAAAGAGGCTGTACACACCTCTTCAGAGGCTGTCACCCGTGTCCTCCCTCTGTTTCTACTTGTCCACATGTTAATATAGTGGCTAGGATGCAGCTGTGACACCTTTATAGAAGATTTGCAAACAGTTAAAATTAAAACACATTTAAAGTGCTGGAAACCCAATACAATTAATCCATAAATTTTTTATACGGCCACTTAATCCTGTCAGTTATTTTAGAAAATCAAGGCCCTAAAACTTCCAGTGGCTAATTTCTGGAAAGTTTTAAGGAATCTAAAATTCCTGCACTTTGGTGTTTGCATTTCTTAAGGTCTGAAGCTCAACAAAGATTAATCTAATTATTTTTCCTTAGTACAAAATTAATGTTATCCTTTTTATTAAATCGGCCCTAGTATTTTCATATGGTGCTTTTTCTGTGTATGGTATGGTATGGTTTGGGTCAACTCAGTACAGGCTTTCCCGCCTTATTTTCCACTGCAAACAGTGTCCTCTTGATGTGGGCAGGATCAGCTGCACTGCTGCAGCATGTGTGAAGCTGTGGCGATACAGAGATAAAAATAAAAAAATATTCCTGTTGTGTGTTTATTACATTGATTGATTGATTGATTGATTGATTGATTGAAATTTTATTTTCCGAGGACTACGGATGGAAAATAGCTTTTAGCTAAATCCATCATATTTACACAATGTCATGTTATTGTACAAAGTGTTCATTAATGTGCATTGTCCTCATTAAATAAAATAAATAAATAACATTTTGAAGTAGCTTATGTTCAAAGCAACTTTAAAAGTGAAGGTAAATCCAGACATTATTATGCAGAATCAGTTTGGGATGGGTTGGTAGTACCAATGAATTTATGTGTCTTTTGGGAGTCATCCTAACATCTGAGAGCTGAATGAGAATGCAAAACCTTGTGGTTACAAAAAATGACCATGTATTCAACCATGTACATAATATGCAATATGCACAGATGAGAAATCCTAATTTACATGTAATTGCACTGCAGTCAAAAGTTTAGACCAGGGCTACTCAATTCCGTCCCAAAAAGGTCTTGCATATTTTTAATGTGTCCCTGCTCCAGCACACATGATTAAAATAAAATTGATACAACAGTCTATAAAGTTCTGCTTAATGGCTCATTTATTTGAGTAAGGTCCGTTGGAGCAGGGGAATGTTAAAAACCTGCAGGGCTGCAGCCCTCATAGGACTGAACTGAGTAGCCCTGGTTTAGACACTTATCCACTGGATTTAAAGGAAAAGCATGTCCAAACTTGTATGTGCTAAACATAATAATGACTTCACAAAGCAATAAAATGCATTGGTGTGTTCACTGCTGAATGCATTATGTTATGACGTTATGATGAGCTGCAGATCTCGCAAACTTGCCTTTAAACCTTGTCTCAGGTATTACTCAAACAAGCACATGTATCAGTAGTGTGATGCTACCTATGACTAAAAACTGGAAAAAGTTAAATAAATTATTAAACTATCATGTTTTGAAAAATGTCAGCATATTAGATTTTTAACAAGTACTCATTTTGTGATCCATACTCACAGCTTTTACGTAACATAAAGTACTCTTTTTCATTTACAGTAGACCCAGTGTGCTCCTGAGGAAACGCAGACAAAGAAATTGAGCTCCTCAAAAGGTTCCTATTCATGTTAAAATATCCTAAACCAGCTACAGAGCAGGAGGCAGAGACTGTTGTTAATTGAATAAGGCTACTTCAAATTATGAAATGCTGTGTTGAAGAATATTAAATTATTGAAAGTATATGTCTTAAACCATGAATTGGCCGCATGAGCAAACCACCATATCCCAAACAAATGATGATATCATACAAACAATTGTTCACCATACCTTGCACCATCTTTTTATAACCTTTGGGTAAGTAAAAAGATTTTTTTCTATATGAACAACTTTTTTATGGATAATGGTCCATTGATTGAACATTCAAATTATACATTAATAACCCCCTTTTATCAACTGTTTCATTCTTTCATAATAATTTAACAGCCACTCATTCCCACACTTTACTCTCATAGCCCCCATACAAACACACACACACATAAACACTTATCATTCGTTAACCGTTAAAATGTCAGTATGCTTAAAAATCAGTTTAAAACAGGCATACCATATGTTGCTCTGTGATGGTGAGTGTCACTAGAGCCAACAAAGCTTTACTTCAGCACACTCAGTCAGTCTGTCGGGGGCAGAAAACATCTTGCAACTACGACACAATTCTGATCTGTGTGCAGCAGTGTCACATTTAATGAGAAAACAGCTTCCCATACAGCTCCTCTGTGACACTTCCAGACTGCCCGAAAAGTTAGTTTTCTTTTTTCTTGCCCTGTCCACCATCACAGCAAGCAGAATGAGGGTCTGGCTGCCGTGTTGTGCTGAACAAATTTACTTTGTGAGAGCTTTACAGATATAAGGCTCCTCTTGAAACTTGTTTTTAATTTGTTTCTTGCGGATTTAACATACAGTATTAATGGCGGACCTAAAAAAGTGGATGAAGGAAAAATAGGAAAGGAGAGTAAAAGGTAGAGAGAGGAGACTGAGATACAAAAGATAGGTAACAACTATAAACATTCAAAATAGGACAGGCAGCTGTAACGGTCTCTAAATCAAAACACAAAAGGCAATCATCAGGTCAAAAAGTTAGTTTTTAACATGGCTCTTGCATCTTTATCTCAGATTAAAAAGGCAATAAATGTATTGAGTATCCATAGTTGAGGACTTAAAAAAAAAAATATATATATTTCCAATGATGTTGATATTTCCCGGCTGGCTCAATACCTCAATCTCTAATGTGTGACCTCGAGTTTGCTTCAGTGGGAAAGCTGCTGTAAGAGACCAAAGTTCTACTGCAAGGTGATCATAAGAAACAAAATCTAGTCACAATCAAAGATCAGCTACAGTCAATTTATTCACTTTAAAGAAAAAAAGTAAGATGACTTTGTTTTACATTTTTAATTTATTTTTGCAAATCTATAGAGAAAACGTCATTTTCAAAGGTTTTATTAATTATTTAGAATTAATATTGGCCAATGGCAAGCCAGTCCAGGGTATACACTACAGCTTGCCCAGTGTTGGCTGGGATAATGCTCAGCCCCCCAACGAACCTACATTGATATGTGAGTATAGACAATGGATGTAAAAGTGATCAAATAAATCATTACGTTTCAACACAAGTCGTTAAATAAGACTGCAGTCCAAGTCTCTGTTTTGGTCTTGATACTCTATTGCTATTTGCCTATTGCTAAATGTGCTATTTTTGTGCGTTATAGTGTCATCTTGTATGGCTCAGATAAGACTTCCAAAGCTGTGGGCATCAATGGTTGATGTAAGAGAAAGACATACAGAAAATAATTGTTAAGACAAGATGACAGCATGTTAAACCGATGACTGGAGTACACTTCCTGTGAGGTTGCTGATACTGTGCTATGATACTGTGCTCATATTCTTCTTTTTAAGATACATACACTCTTGTCAGCTTTACAAATTATAGTTAAGCCACTTATAAAGCACATGAGCAGTTCTGTTGATAAGTTAAGTTAAGGTTGACATATACCCGCAAACAAGTAAAATATCGCTTAATATCTACAATATCTGGGATGCTGAGCAACATTTTGCTGGGTTAGATAATTTACCAAACAAAATAGTGAATTTAAAGGGTTGGTGGTAGAAAACAGAAAAACATGGCACTTTCTTCTACTAGAAGTAAAATTTATATCATGTTTCTTTTTGTCAAACGCATTTTTGGTCTTTAATAACCCAAAGTTAAGACAAACACCACAGAGAGAAATCTCATTTTACACCTTCAGAACTTTTTGCTAAGATTAACACAACAAAAATACTTGATTGGATTGAGAAAACACCAAACATACCTTTGGACAGGGACAATAATCTTGCTAGCAGAAAAGATTTCATTAAGGATACAGAGGACACATCTGTCAGTCAACCTTGCATAATGAATGGAATTTCTTTCAAAAGAAACCCTGTGTGCTAAGTAGTCGTGCCAAGTGATGTAACCAATATGTGGTGATTTAAGAGTGAGCAGGTAAGTGTAAAAGTGATCTAATGCATGCAGCCACAATGAGAGAATTACAAGCAGGATGTCAGTCATTTTCATCATGAAGCCACTGAAAGCAGAGGTCAACATGACGCAGCAACTGGGAATTGAAAAGGAAGGGGATTTTAGACATACGGGTTACTATGTAAACTGAATTCAGTGCTCAGCATATAAAAATTGCAAACATGCACAGATTGAGATAAAAGGAGACAGTTTGTGTAATTTTATAACTGCAATTAATATAATCTAAGACTACTGAAACATAAGAAACCAGGCGATGATCTCATGATGATCACATCAGTGTGATTCCTTTGATCTACAGTAGATTACATAACTATTGTTTTTCTTTGATTGTCTACCATCTGATAAATACAGATGTTTCTATAAACCCCTTGAGATTTTTTTAGCATCAAACCGGAACAAAATGTATTTGTTTTCTCATTATCTAAACATGGAAAAAAAACAAAAACAGAATTGAATCCCAATGCCATTTTCCAGTCTTCTCCTTGTTATTCTTAGTTTGAATTTCTCTTAATCTCTTTCAAACAACAAACCTCTCCTTGTGTTGCTATACTGAGAAAATGTCCTTCACTGGAAAGACTGAAGGTTTTTTAAGATCTCATTAAGTCCCAATTCTAGCCCACCTTTATTCCACTCTGCACATTTGAAGTTAAGACATGAAAACTGGTCAACATAGAAGACCACACAGGCCTCAGCCTTTATTTATAATCTTGTAAGTGAAGAAATCCTGAGGAAATCACTGTCAAACTGCTGTCAAATCAGAGCAAATCTCCTATGCAAGTTTATCCTCGGGATGTATGTTGATGTATGGCGATAACTCAGGAATATTGTTGAATCTCTGTGTAAGGTTCTGCCAAGGTCATCCTGTGAGCGTGGAAAACTTAATTTTTAAGAAGTCACTTATTAGAATCATTTAATTCTAATAAATGTAGTTTAACTCATGAACAGGCAACTTATGTAAGGGAGCTCAAAGTTAAGACACTTAACCTGTGGCCCCATACTCTCTGTCTGCTTTCCAGTCTCTTCCCTCTCTTGAATAAAAACCATATAAGTAAATCATAACTGAATTTTACTTGAACAGGTTTTTACAAGTATAAAATATCACTAAACCTCCTCCAAAATGTTAGAGTTCAGTTCAGAAATGCTTGAATTAGACAACGGCAGCACGCGCCAAAACTGCTGTCAGAATATATAGTGAGTTGATTGCTTTTGTGTTCTGCACATCCCAAATCTTTTAACCTGTCACCCTTTGTGGCATGTAAAACATGAGGAGCTGCAAGGGGAAGTTTGTGAGCAACTTAATCTCTATAAGAATCTGCACAACCTATTGAAACCCCAAAACACACATTTATTGTAAATTTAGCAATAAATTATCAAATAAATAATATAATATTGAGTTTTCATTATATCATCAATTCATTTCAGAAAACTTAATACCATGGAAAAATGTCTTTTTAAATCCTAATCCAGTCCAATTAAATTATTTCAAGTGTCCTCCAGTGCTATTCTTGTAATGTAGTGACATCATTTCCTCTTTAGTCCTTAAGTCTTTAGGTTAAAGAATCTAGTGCATCTCAAGAATTAGTGTAACCAGTTCAGTCAGATAGAGGTTTACATGTTAATGTTTCTATACTCTTTATTAAAGAATTTTATTGAAACTGGTGTTTAAGCTTCGATCCGATCACTCCTTGTTTATATAAGTTTTTCTTAACTCAATATTGGAGTGAAAACTAACATTTCTTTTTGACCTGGAGCCTACATGTGGAGGATGGGGTGGGTGGTAGGCAGGATGAATGTCACATTTCAAAATGCATTTAGAAAAGCAAGCAGTGTGAAGTGTTCAGTGGCAGCAAAAATGACCTAGATAACAGACCTGTTTGGGCTGAATCTGGGCTACTTTTGGCACTCATGGCTGAGTTACGGCAATGGCAAGTGTTGTGTGGGCCAGAAGTGGACCAGATGTCAGTTGGGAGCCTGGCTTGGATTACAGCAAGTCTCCTATAGGCCACATGTGGTCCAGATGTCATTTTTGGCCTGGACGATGATTATGTCAAGTATTTTGTGGGTTAGAAATTGTCCTAATACTGGAAGACTGCTTTATGGCAATATCCTCGTGGGCCACGTCCGGTGGTCATGTGGCTGAGTTTTAGCAGCTTTACTCACATTTAGTCAACGCCGTAAGTCAAGGCCAAATCTGGGCCGAACAAAAAAATGCACATTTAGCCCAAACATTTTTTTCCATCTGGGGGGTGGATAGTGCAAGAGAAGAAATTTACAGCTTAAATACACCACACAGATTGGATAGGCATGTTTGATATGTAGCATGTAACGCAAGGCAGATCACATGGGAAGGAACAGAGCAATTCATCTAGTTTGCAGGCATTGCTTAATCTATGGTACTGTGATATAAATTGTTTGGAATCACCAACATGATGGGCAATACTTCTGCTTTAGAAAGATGTAAAATCCATATATATTAATTTGAGTGGTAATAAACAATAATAATATAACCATAGCTGCCACATACCGAACACTAACTTTGAATTAACTTTGAATTACCTCTTAACCATGAACGAGTCTTCATTGATAGTCATTTACTATTTTTACATATTTCTGATCAGTGTTTTTGCCTCGTATGATTTAAACATCATGTAGTCAGTCATCTTCAATTTGAAATCAAAAAGTGGACTCCCAGTTGGCCTATATAAATTACGCCTTTTAATGAACAGGAAAATGTTTGTAATTAAGAGATGAAGAAATTAAAATTTTTAAGTAGTGTAATGAAACTCAGAGGATTGCATTGCTTTGAATTTGTGGTAGTGCTCAGACTACTTTATCATAAAAGAAATAAGAATAAATAATGACATTAAAGATAGAGGTGATGGAAATATTCATTTTTATGTTGCAGGTACAGAAATGCAAAAAAAGGGGGAAATGGAAAAGAAAGATGCAAGTCTAAGCCTTCGTCTGCACAGCCACCCAGGAGGAAATGGTTAGAATTAACACCATGAGGAAAACAAACTATTCACTGAAGACACAGATCCTCATATTCATTACAGTGTCCCGTGTTTAATGCAACCTCTCTAACTCCAAACAAGAAGCCGAAGCAGCTAAAAATACAATCCACATCATGAATTATACATATTTTCCACAGATCCTCTGGGTGAGCTCTGAATGTGAGCGGTTTCATCACATGGTATGATTACAGAGGTTATGACTGTGGTGATAAACATATTGCAAAGACAAATTAAAACTCGACCCCACCCACAGATGAATTCAAACCACTTCATGACAGGATGACAAAACTGGAAACAAAGATTCAGGAATGAAAGTTACAGATTAAGACACTTCAAAGTTACCATTGTTGGTCAGACTGTGAATTTATTGTTTTAAAAATTTAGTACTAGTTTGACTACTACCCGCAACTAAACTATTGAGGGTTTGATAAGAAGAGCAAAGATATTCTTGCAGAAGGGTTCTACCAACTCTGAAATAAGAGATTCATTTCCTTATTTTCAAAGTTAATAAACCCAAGAGAGTCTACCAAAGAGCTTTCTAACAGGCTCTCATGAAATAGCTGTAGCCAGACAACAGCAATGTTCTCCTCTGAGGCTGAGAACATATTTTTTTTAACCTTGCCTTTGCATAGACAATCGGCTCCATCGTGAGTGTAACTGTTCACATGCTCATGTGCTACTCATGTTACTAGAGAATTCCACTAGGGGGCAAATTAGAGAACTCAAATCAGATAGAGACAAAACAATAAATTTGGTGACAGTAGAGGAGGTTAGTTAATCTTTAGTTAGTTAATATTCAGATTCGGTAAACAAAGTTGTCTTCAAATCATTTTGTCATTGTTACTGCTGTTAACCCTGTGACCTCACTTTCTGTTCAATTGGTCCCTTTCAAGTTACTCACGTTTCTGTTCATTGCCACAGATGTACACAAATGATCCTTTAAATGATAGACATGCATTTGTTTAATTAAAAGCCAATATATTCTTAGCCTAACGCTGCATCTGGTCATGGTGTTGCTTTTGGCTAAAAGAAAGCAACGCAACATGCTATAACAAGCATCATGTTTTGTGTGATACCATGCTAGTAAAAATTTTACTCAGAGTAATGTATTAGGTTTGTTAATAAAACATAAAAACCGAAGTAGAATAAAGCTAATTCGTGATTTTAAGAAAAATTTAATTCTAAGATATATATATAAATTAGTTGCCTTAGCTATGTATATATATTAGCACGTATGTTAGCATCCTAACAGACATATAAATGTATAAAAAAAAAATTAAAAAAAGGATATTTTTTGCAGGATATGCTTTTTTTTTTGTTTGTTTTTTAGAGATCTTTTGGAAAATGTAACTATTTGTTTTGGTGAGTATTAAAAACATCAGAATGCCGTGCTGACAAATGCTTTGACAGGTTGGTCATTGACTTGGCACTAGTTCAAAGACACCTGTCGCCTGCACATAGAGAGCATTTCACACAAATATTTTTGTCCTTTCGAGCAATAGAAACTTGTCATGAGGGCTGATCTGACTCAGGCAATCAGGCTCATCTGCTCCACCTGAGTCTCATGAGCACTCATTCTCCTCACCTGTTAGCACCCTATTTAACTTCCCCTCAGTCTCTGCTTCCCTGCCAGATGGTTGTCAGTAATTCCTGTGTGATATCCAGCTTTTTCCTGTCTTGTTCTAGATCCCTGTTGCTGACCCTGCTTCTGTTCCTGGACCCTCTTTTGCCTGATTCCCTATATGGATTATCCTGTTTGTTGCCTACTTCTTGACCCCTTTTCTGGACTGACCACGATCTCTGCCAAAAGCCCGTTGAGTATCCCGTGCTTGTCTAGCAGCTTTGGCTATAGCTGCTTGACCTGTTTCGCTTGGTGGACTGAATTCCAAAACTGTCTAATTACTGGAAACGTTTCTGGATATCTGCTCCACAGCGCTGCCTGGATCCTGTCATCAACTTCATAATAAAACTCTATTTAAAACCTCATCACCATGTGTAGGCTGAATTTCCGGGTCCTCCTGGGACACCCGTTACAGAAACTAATGAGAATACCGCCACTGGCTAAAACCCTCTGTCTTCATCTACATTTCCATTTCCCGCCCTCCTTCTGTTGCACAAGCACAACGTCACTCAAAGCAATCTCTATGACAACGTTCCCAGGCAAGCACACACACAGGTATGCACCACTTAAACAGATCAGCACTTTAAACACAGGAAAACACGGCGTGGGTAACGCAGGAAAGTGCATTCCTATAGTCTAGTAAAGTCGTTTTATTACCGAAGTTTGAAGCATAATGCATTACTTTACTTTGTTATCCAAAAAAGTAATAGTTACTTTAATCCATTACTTTGAATTATCTTTTAGAGCTCAAAGAAGTCACAGAGTTCAACTTGAGAGGAAAGCTTTTTTTTATCAAATGTCATGTTCTTTCACTGCAACTTCAGCTTATAAAAGCCAAAATCTAACAAAGCAAAAGAAATATCAATAACAGTTTTTAAAATATTGCAGAATGGTGATACAAATGACTTAATAACATTCCCATCTACTGCTTTTAGCATGACTGCAGAAGGGCATATGTTTCTTTTCTACACTGATATATGGGTGCTGTCATAAGTAAGTGAAGACGAGTGTTTACATTCTTTCTATAACAATTAAAGAATAGAACAAATCCCTGTGAAGGAAACACATTGTGTGGAAAAAGCCTAAAAGATGATTAAAGACCTCAGTTGCCAACATAATTAACTGCTGTGTCTAGCTTAAGTGTATAGAAGAGCACTGTGTTATTCAGTTTAAGCTCCAGATTCTGCAAACTCATTAGCTGGTAGACAGAGATTTGTTGCTTTCACTTAAGACATTTCAGTCTTTGAGCATCTGGTCAGTTAAATTGTTATTTAAAAGGAACATTACATTAAAAAAACTAAAGGAAAAAAATCCATTGTGCAGTACACTGAGGAACAGATTGTGCTTCTTTGTATTTTCTTAAGTAAAAATGGCATCTGTAAGTTATTTGACATTTGAAGAAGCCAAGAAAATAAGTAGGTAGAAATAGCTCTTTCTTTTTATTATGAATAATCTTAACACTGTAAATCAGAAAATAAGTAGATTTTTTTTTAACCTTTGCCATTTACAATAGTAGGTTTAAAAATAGCAATTGTGATAAATTCCCAAAATTACAAATTATGTTAGAAAATATTAAATAAATAAACAAAACTTAAAAAAACAAAAGGGTTTATCTAAACACAAATCAGAGCAAAACACATATCAACACATACCTAGAGGAATTTTTACCTATAATTAAATAGCAAATTATGAAGTTTAAGGCATTAGCAATAGTGTTCAGAGTTCACCAATGTAAGCAGAGTTCAGTGGTATCCCTGTGTCAGTGATAGAGCATACATAACTTAAATATAATACATTTACAGGAAGAAACAAAGCTGACCATTTGGGACTGAGCCTCAGAAAAAGCTTTCACTACAAAGGCTTCCATTGCTATTCTCAGCACAGTGAACATCACCATTACCGCCCCAGAGCACTACTAGCACACTGGCTACCTACTGTAGTGCCATGAATAATACATCAGCCTGACTTTGAAGGGTTTTTCTCTGAAGAAATGACATCACTGAAGAAATTGCTTATGGAAAGCAGCTTCAAAGAGGAGCAGCCGCTGTTGGCTCCTGCCATGGACCGTGGCTAAAGCTCAAGTGTAAGCGCAAGATCAGCTGCATTAACAGCCAAGATGAAAGTTTAATGCAAGGAAGAACATGGTCTGGAACTCGGAAATGTCAAGAAAAAAGAAATGTGCTCCAAAACACCAATTTTTGTGCAATAGTGACTAACTGGACTATATATGAGATATGAATACTTGCTGCTTTTTTAATAATTGCTGCTTTATATCACAGATTAAAGCTTTCCTCCATTGTTGGTTACTTATCTGATGCTTTGATGACTATGGCTTTACAGTACTGATATGTTGTGCAGTCTGAGGTCCCAGCAAACCTAATCATGTCATATAAAAGGAAATACAGCAGATGATGTCAAATGATGACAATTCTTCAAACATCCATCAATACATTCACATCCACAGCTGCCCTGGTGACCCCCATTAATTTACAGCGGTGGTAATTTTTTGTGAGGCCACAACAACAGCTCAATAAATTCCAGAATTTTCTACGTCTTAGCTCAGAGACTTCCTCTTCAGATAACAAGTTGTCACTCAGTCTCCCACAGAACAGGACACACTACGGATTTCCCAGCAGCGCTGATACATTTTTAGCAGTTTGTACAAAACAGTGCTGAGCTACAGATGGGTTTGAATTGCCACAAAACAAATACACAAAGCCAAAGGTGCTTCCCCGCAAGCATCTGTTTAGCTCTGTCAGTTTAAAAAAAGAGAGAGCGATGCAGAGGTTTATGTAGCCAGCGCACAATATAAAGATAACACATATGTGTATACAGGCCTGTCTGAAGACACTACAGTGACATATGTGCATTCAAAAAAAAATTGGCACAACTCCTCCTCTCCTCTTTAGCGAATGAAAAAATCATGCCAGCTCTGCCCTGGAGTCTAAGTGCCATGGCCCCTTTCTGTATCCTTCTCTTTCTCTATCGCGGTGCTATAAATAGTGGCGAGTGCTGCTGTCTCTCATATTTCATGTGTCACTGGCTCACACAGTCACTAGTGAAGAATGCTCAACACATATGGAAAGCCTTTTCTAGCATCCTTCTGTGCTTATTTTCACTTCTTTACTTTCCACTCTGCTAATAGTCTCTTCTTTCCTTTCCTTTCTATGCTACCTCCCAAGAGACCAGGTTTGAGTCACATGTTTCAGGTTTGGGACTTGATGGCCCTATGTAGGGCAGTTAAATAATACTTGTTCTATCACAACAAACATTTTCTACCTTTTAATGACAGTGATATTGTCTCGTACCATCTCATATCAATATTAAAAGCTGTCAAACTTTAATTTAGCACAGTGGAAAGCTGGCATCAAAGCTTAATGCTGCATTAGGAGTGTTTTCAAGAGAAACACAACAGAAAATGTGCACTTCATGCTTAAACTAGCAAGAAAGAAAGGGATCTATTCCTGAAGAGCTGCCAGCATGTACAGTATTTCTGCTACATTTAAACATATACGTAAACATAAAGACCCAATTGCATGGAATACAACATTTTCAACCCACAAAGGAATTTAGTCATACAAAAAGACATGAGGTTAAAGATGCTACACAGGGTGAAGGTGCACACTGGCTTTTTCCCAGCTAATTGCAAGCTTCCTAGAAGTGAGACATGTAGCTCATGGAGCTAGCTAGGAAACAATTTGCAGCTGATTTCTGCAGTTTAGGTCTAAAATTCTGAGTCATAATCCAATTAAATCTGGGTGGACGTTATTCACATGACTGTTCAGTGTGACTTACTCTTTCCAAGTGCATCATTATCTACAATGTCTGACACAAGTAAATCCCTAAATCAAACATTCTAACCCAAAAACTTGACTGAAAACTAGGGATGCACGATATATCGGCATTAATATCGGTATCGGCCGATGTTAGTCATTCTTTAACATATCGGTATC
>JBAMHW010000008.1:9755133-9765396 GCA_037177495.1 Rhadinocentrus ornatus | reverse complement strand
CTTTGTGGTAATTTTTCACGATGTCAAAAGAAGATACTCTAAGAGCAGTATGCAGTATTTGCAAAGTTGAAGTGATGTGAGTAGGATTGCCGTGTCAAATCATTCAACACCACAAATTTAATATGTCATCTGAAAAACTACCATCCAGAACCTCAAACAATGGTGGGAAGCTAACGCCCCAAATGTTTGCATCATTTTTACTTTGTACAGAATCTGACAATCTCAAACCTTTTGAAACAAAATATATATATCGACATCGTAAATATCGGTTATCGGTCACAACAATATTAATATCGAATATCGGTATCGGCCAAAATTTTCATATCAGTCAATCCCTACTGAGAACACATAATTACTTAAGCTCTCCTCAACACTGAAAACAAAAGCACTGTGTACTTTTTCCAGTGATGAGGCAGTTTTGTGAGTCAAATCGGGCAACAGATTGGACAGCGCTCAAGAGGGCAGACATGATATCTTAGACATGCAATACCAAATAATAACAACAAAAAGCCAAATAGCTCTACATATTGCTCTTGTATTAGAATTAGCTGTGTACCATCCTTCCAGCTGTTCCAGTGGCGTTGTTGTAAGAGATAAATTAAATGTTCTTATGGGTAATTTAGCCTTTAAAGATATATAAAAACCAGCACAAGAATTCTTGAGTTTGCTCTCCTACCCGCATCATAAATACAGTATATGTTTCACCAGTATTTGTTGCCATGGTTATGGTAATAAAGATGCTTGACAGCCAATATATATAGAAACAATAAAAATGGCGGATTCCAGTGCTGAAGTCCATTTGCTTGTGACCCCATCTATCTACCAGGGTCCTTCTCTCAGGACGACTCTATAACCATATCACATTTTCTTCTTTGCTCACCTTTTGATTACTGCGAACTAGAGGAAGCCATCACAATAAATTGTAACTGGAACTTGTAATAAATTGCTTGCACAATGACCTATGGCATTATTATAAAGGGAGGACAGTGTCTTGTTAGAACCCTCAGAACCCCTTTGTGCAGTTCAGATTTTTTATTTTTTTTTTAATTAGGGGCTTTTGAGAAAAACATTTTAAGATGTAAAAATTAAGATGTAGAAAACTGACACAAGCTGTAAAACTCTAAGTTTTTGCTCCATCAGGATGGTTCATAGTTTTAAAAACAATCTTTGAATAAGAACTACACTCTTGCAAATCAGGGATAACTAACTGAGCCACTGTATGCTGACCTACTATTTAATATAGATGTAAGACTCTAGAAACGCAGGCATATAGCTTATCATGGTCTGATAAATGACTCCCATTAATTAGGCTGGAAAGACAGTTAACCAGGGACACAGTGTTATATCACTGTGACAAATCAATGGCATCCATTAACCTAGCAATCTAGTGCAAATAATTAAAAACCCAGTTCTAACTCACGTATTGAAGCACATAGAGTGCAGTATATCAGCTGAGTGAAAATCTGTGAGGGATTTGACCCCTTAGCCAATAAACTGCAAACTCTCTTCACCTCTTAGTCAGACACAGTGTTTAGTCATCAGGGAGACACTCAACTAAACCTGACAAATCCTTATAAGTCAAACTTAAAAGGTCATATGCAGAAGCTCATTCTGTGCACCAGTAGGAACTTTTCACAAAGCATCCTCTAAAAACTCCCCCTTTTTTAAATTTATTTTATTTGCCTGGTTGGTTTTGGTGGAAAACTCCCGAAAAAGTCCCTCATAGCTGATAAGAAACAATGTAGGGCTGAAAGGTTTTCAGACTCTTCGGATAACAATTAGGGTGAGTCTGAAAGCTTATTCACATGTTATAAAAAAACAAAAAACAAACATTCAATTTATTTCCATCTTTTTCTCAAGTGTACATGTCCTGTTTTCTTTCTGACATTAAAGCTGTTCAAAATACCTCAATCGCTGTTTCAGTACTTTCCATCTTCATTCTAACGAGTTTCCAGATGCACAAGGAAGTGTACATGGATGAGTCTATCCAAGTTTATATTTATGTTGGGTTGGTTATAATCATGTCATGTTGCAGTTTTAGCCTTTATAACTATATAACTAAACGCGGGTTAAGGGGGTTTTGATTGATTTCGATTGATTTTATCGATTTCGATTGATTTTATCTAAGTGTGTGTGTACACTGCTCAAAAAAATAAAGGGAACACTTAAACAACACAATGTAACTCCAAGTCAATCACACTTGTATTAAATCAAACTGTCCACTTAGGAAGCCACACTGATTGACAATAAATTTCACGTGCTGTTGTGCAAATGGAATAGACAACAGGTGGAAATTATAGGCAATTAGCAATACTACCCCAATAAAGGAGTTGTTCTGCAGGTGGTGACCACAGACCACTTCTCAGTTCCTATGTTTCTGGCTGATGTTTTAGTCACTTTTGAATGCTGGCGATGCTTTCACTCTAGTAGTAGCAGGAGACAGAGTCTACAACCCACTTAAGGGGCTCAGCTAGTGCAGCTCATCCAGGATGGCACATTAATGCGAGCTGTGGCAAGAAGGTTTGCTGTGTCTGTCAGCGTAGTCTCCAGAGCATGGAGACGCTACCAGGAGAAAGGCCAGTACATCAGGAGAGGTGGAGGAGGCCGTAGGAGGGCAACAACCTAGCAGCACAATTGCTACCTCCACCTTTGTGCAAGGCGGAACAGGAGGAGCACTGCCAGAGCCCTGCAAAATGACCTCCAGCAGGCCTGGGCTCTTCACAGATGAAAGCAGGTTCACACTGAGCACATGTGACAGACGTGACAGAGTCTGGAGATGCCATGGAGAACAATTTGCTGCCTGCAACATCCTCCAGCATGACCGGTTTGGCAGTGGGTCAGTAGTGGTGTGGGGTGGCATTTCTTTTGGGGGCCGCACAGTCCTCCATGTGCTTGCCAGAGGTAGCCTGACTGCTATTAGGTACCGAGATAAGATCCTCAGACCCCTTGTGAGACCATATGCTGGTGCGATTGGCACTTGGTTTCTCCTAATGCAAAACAATGCTAGACCTCATGTGGCTGGAGTGTGTCAGCAGTTCTTGCAAGACGAAGGCATTGATGCTATGGACTGGCCTGCCAGTTCCCCAGACCTGAATCCAATTGAGCACATCTGGGACATGATGTCTTGCTCCATCCACCAACGCCACGTTGCACCACAAACTGTCCAGGAGTTGGCAGATGTTTTAGTCCAGGTCTGGGAGGAGATCCCTCAGGATACCAGCCACCACCTCACCAGGAGCATGCCCAGTCGTTGTAGGGAGGTCGTACAGGCACGTGGAGGCCACACACACTACTGAGCCTCATTTTTACTTGTTTTAAGGACATTACATCAAAATTGGATCAGCCTGTAGTGTGTTTTTCCACTTTAATTTTGAGTGTGACTCCAAATCCAGACCTCCATGGGTAATAAATTTGATTTCCATTGATAATTTTTGTATGATTTTGTTGTCAGCACATTCAACTATGTAAAGTGTTTAATAAGAATAGTTCATTCATTCAGATCTAGGATGTTTTATTTTAGTGTTTCCGTTTTTTTTTGTTTTTTTTTAGCAGTATATATACCCAGTCAGGCAGATCAATGGAAACACTGTTTTCAGCTAATCCCAAATCCAGAGCAGTGCACTAACAGCATCGGTGTGGCTTTGTCAGGTGGAGACAGCTTCACAGGCAGCGACTGGAAACAACATCCTCATTATTTGCTCATTATTTGCACGTCTAAACATCTCATAACAAGACCTTTCCAGCTAATTACCTCTATTAATGTTAACGTACAGTTAAATAAACAATTTATGAAGAGGAAAGGAAACGCAAAAACTTTATCCTGGGTATAAAAATAATGGCAACTATGACTGTTTTTAACTTTTACCTGAAATTAACTTAATGCAGAAAAAGTCTTATTGTCTGAAAAGTTATAAACTCATCCTTTTTTTTTTCTGGTAACAAAAAAGTCTGCTATTAAGGTTACTGGTCATACCCCTACAAGACAAACTCAAGCATCTTAATGACTGTTATTTTCTCCTTTCTCTTCCTGCAGAACTCCTGTCTACCCTGTTCGATTTAGGGCTGTACCAGACAAAAGGTGACTGATGCCAAATAGCCACCCTCACAGCACACTGTGAAACCTGTGTCTACAAACCGAATAAAAGGAATTAAGCAAGAAAGCACAGATGAAGCTGCCACTCTTTTGAGAAAAATAAAAATCTTGCTAATACACAATTACAACAGCAAAAAAATCTATTAGAATTGTATCAGCAGTATGATGTCCCCGAGCAGCCACCACAAAGGGACACATAGCATGAAAAATAACTGTGCAGAGCAGTCAGCTGTAAGTCAGATTGTGACTCACAGGGTATTACTACTCTTCTGTCTACATTCATAAGACATGATGTAAACCTAGGTCCATTTTGTTGTGTAGCTTGCAAAAAACATAAAAGATTGATGTAATCTCACAGTCTGTTGACACTTTTCACAGCCCTGCTTTTATTTGCAGCCTATTTAAATGGTAAAGTTATTCTTAGCTTAAAGAAAAACAATGATTTTTTTTCACACATTTCCCTTGTTTTCTGTCATCAACTATTGGCTAGTTTGTCACTGCTTTACTACAAAGGCCTGCTTTTTGTCTAGTTTAAAGCTGCAGCTGTTGTTTTGGTTTCTGTAAGATTAGTTTAAGCTAAATGTTACCATGAACACTAACATTGCAACATGGTTATGTTTAGCACGCAGGCTACGTTCAGCACCTCGGTTTTTCCTGCTAGCATAGCATATTAGCACATCTGAGTAAAACATTCAGTCTGCCAACAAAACATATTTTATACAGAAGACTTGATATTAGTTATCTCATTAGATAATATTAATAACAAAATATTGTAATATATCACTGAACTGGCATTGTTTAGAACTGAAGTCAATCACACACTCACAATGAACAACATTTTTTTTCTTTTTAAAGTAGGAGTAAGTATAAATGTAAATATTTCTTTACTTAAATTAAACTTGGGTTTGACTCCACATTATACACATTAGAATCTTCACGTGGCTTTGCCTGCACATTCCTGCATAGCTCACAAATTTAATTTTGAGATATAGTGTTGCACAAACAAAAATAACTTTACCAAGTAATTTGTGTTTTGTAAAACCTTTATGATTTCAAAATGGATAAAACATTGTGTTGTAATGGACCTTGCTTGCAATTTGAGGTTTGTTGTTTTATCACCATTTTTTTCATAAACTAACAGTAAAACAGGGGATGTTTGTATACATAAATTTGACCATATACCTGATAAACTAAGTAAATTTCAACTACAGTATATTGAAAATCGTGGCACAGTACTGCTATCTTAGCGCTAGCAAATTAAATGAATCTATGACTGTCATGAGGATCAAGATGATTGACTAAGTGATAAATATTAACAGAAAAGGTCTTGTTCTGATAGTCTGTACTCATTTCACAGTGACTATTCTGCAGCAGTCAAGCTTAACATGGTGCAATAGGTTTTCTAACTCAATTAAGTTACTCCATTGGCTGTACTTGTTGGGAAAAAAAAGAACTCGTCAAAATATTAACATAAAAAACAACATGAATAGCTCAACATTAGTAGGAGTGGCTACATCAGATAATATTGACAGCTTTTGCCAGAAAAATATGACTTTCCTTTATCTTCACCAGCAACTAGGGACCCTCCTTTTTATTTATTTTATTTATTTTTTTTTTAAACCTGTCTTGTTCAGCATCATAGCAAGCAGAATGAGAGTCTGGTTGCTGTATTGTGCTGAACAAATTTGCTTTGCCAAGGGGGGGCTTTTAAGTATAAGGCTCCTCTTGATAGTCTGATTTCTTTCTTTATTTATTTACTGTTATTTATTTACTTTGAATCATTATATCTATGTAATCTTGCTGGACCCGACCGGAGGGGATAGAAAAGGAAAGAAGACGGCAAAAAGAAAGCAGAAGGGAGAAGAAAGAAGAGACAAATGAGGAACAAGGAGTTATCAGAGATGAGGAGTGATGAGTGAGATCGTGCAAATGTGACCCTGCCTCTACAGAGGCTAGAGGCAGGCCAGGGTAGCCCAGAGACCTGGGCCATCAGCAGCAACCCCAAAGCACGAACCCAAGCCACCCCACCACAAAGACGAACCAATCCCCGCCCGGAGGCCAGGGCCAGAGACTGGCCATCCAGAGCGGCCCGAGCGAAGGGTCCAGGGCCCCAGGAGCCCAGGGACAGCCCCCACCCCCAACAAAGGCAGAGGGCCTGCACCATGCCAAGGAGAACTGGACCAGCACCCAACCCGATGCTCCACCCCGGGAACCAGGGCGTCACCAGCCAGCAGCCCATCAGCGCAGCCAAACCCGGTCCCGGCACCTCTGGGCAACCACCTCCCCCCGCCACCCAGGGGGAACAGGGGTGCGAGAGGTCCCAATTAACCTCCCCGTCCCCACTCCTGCCTATTTATGAAGTGTATGTTGTTTCTAATTAAAATTGAGGGCATTGACCACATTGCGCTGGGAGTGAGGCCACCTTAGGTGCCCCACCCGCCAAGCACTACATGGCATGCTAAGGGGCCCTCCCTAATGCATTCAACCCAAATACCAATGCTGTTGTCATTGCTGGCAGGCAGTCATTGCAGTAATGGTGGAATATACAAACTAGATTCATGTATAGAACTGTAAAACTTCCATTTGTATATAATTGTATTAGAAAGCATTTATAAAGTATTTCTCACTCTCTTTATGACCGCATTTGATATTTTACCAATACATTTATGGCTTTAATCACCACTTTCACTTTTTACACAACAGCACATAATGTGCATTTTGTGATTTATAGTCCTCTTTAGGAGAAAATAGACAATAAAACATGATATGCATTATTGGTCAGTCCTGTGTCGTCATTAATAAGCCACTGTCCAGAAGGAGTAAATAATATCCATAAGTCTTAGTCATGCAGCAAATACTTGTGACTTCTAGGCTTCACTAATCAATGAATGATGTCACACTGTCCACATCTGGTTGTTTAATCAAGTCTGAACTTTAGGCTACTGATTTTCTTCAGCTTTACCTGGTCCCACAAATGACTTTTTATATATTTTATATTTTCCTCTTGTGCAGTTTAAATTTCCAACATCTAGACTGTAAAATAATTTGAGTCCCCCTCAAAGTCATAATCAGAATCTTTTGTAGTAGTTTATTCTTTGTATACTATTAAAAAGTACCACAAATATATCAACTAATTTCACAAGAAGCTAGAACATCAAGTTTATAAAAGCAAAGGAGGATAAGAGTCACAATACCATCAATATTAAGCCTGTAGGGAGAAGACTCCACAAATCTTTCAATAGTTATTGACATATTTCACTCTGGACTTGGCAAAAATTGTCCCATATGGATATTCTAAGTACACTGATAACTAATGACAAAGACAACAGTCAACTAGGATCTAGGATAGAAAATATTTGGTTGGCTGCCGCCTGAAAGTGCTGAGGCAAAGTGCTGAGCAAACCTTTAAGATAAAGAGGAGATTAGTGGCTGTCAGAGCGCTGGCTGGATGCGAGTGCAGTGAATGAGGAGGCTTCAAAGCCAAACAAAGCTGGTCCACACTGGCCAGGCACCACTTCCTCCACTGCATGCATAGACACACACACAGAAAACCTGCAAATAAGCAAAGGCCTGCAAAATTTTTAGAATTAAATAAGAGCTTTGGGCACCAAAATACCTTTAAAGTCTAAAAAATGCTTAGGATAGAAATATTTTCTGAGAAGGGGAAAAGATAACACTGTTTCACTTTTTGAAGTGCTGTTTTTTTTTTTGTTGGGTTTTTTTTAGCTTTCTAATTTCTCCTGGATTTGATTTAATGAATATTATTTTTCCTTTTTCACACTTATTTGCTATTTAAACTCATTTTTTAATAGCATAATGAAAGTGTTATTGGTCAGAATATAATCAAGGACACAGCTTGGATCAAAGAATACGATGACACCACGCGGTCTGCGACACACCTAGCACAAACCACAGCATCAGCAAAAAGATGAAACCAAACAATGGATGCATGGAGGGTGAAACGGTTATGGACAAAGACAAGAAAGAGACAGATGGAGAAGTTAAAACAGATGTTAACAGTGTGATTTCCTTATTTAAGAGGCCATGTGAAACGCTATGTGTTGTTCTATAAAGCCACTCAAAGTTAAATTTACATTAAAGTTAATTAAAATTAAAAAAAAATAAAATATATATATATATATATGGTCTCTTTGAAACCTCCTACTTCTCACCCAAATGAAAATTACTTCTATGTGAAACTCTGTATGAATTAATTCTCTACCTTTTTAAACAAAACCAAGGCAATGAAGTGCCAGAAAGCAGGGAACACTGCTCTCATGTAGGTGATAAGTGATAATGGGAGTTTGACCACAATGTGTTTTTTTGTTGTTTTTTTTTTAACTTCATAGCTCCAAAAGCGACCCATAATGGAATAAGCGGTACAGATAATGACTGACTGGCTCCAAAAGCTCCACAGGACATAATGGCTTTCTCCAAAGAGCATTATGGATAAGAAGCTCATTTGTACTTATGCAAGGCCCACTTACATTTTAAGAGTGATAACAAAGCGTGGCTGTCAAGCTGCAGCTGACAGTCCTCCAACGCCCACCAAGTCCAAAACACACATGTAAAAAAACAAGAGCACTGCAAAGCATGCATATTACAATAACCATTTCCCTTGTCAGGACAATAGAGTGAGCTGGTAAATGCTGTCTAAAATGCTCAGACACTGCCTATGTTCAACTGTGCAGTCCACTGGAATAATGAAGGGATGAATAAAGAGCATTAAATAAGCATGAAAGGAAGCAACAAAGCAAAAAACAAACAAACAACAAAGCATTTACTTGGAGGCTCAACACCGTGACGCCTGACAACAAAGTTAGGTTTAAAGATGAGCAAAGTGTCTGCTGCTTAATTCATTAACATACTTAAGATCATTTTGTTGTGCTTATTTTACTACTGCACAGTTTACAGTCGGGATTCTATTCACAAGATAAACAAACATTATGGGATTTTTGGAAAAGCTGAAAAAAAAGAAATGTGAATCAGACACATTTTACAACTGGTTGGAAACTAACAAACTAGGCCACATAATATCCCCAAACGATGGAGGTATAGAATACAGTGCTTGTAGTTGTAATCTGTTTGAAGAAGTATTGTTTTAACAGGAAATAAACCTTAAGAAAAGAAACAAATACAGTGGACATCAACAAGAAGAAAAGCTCATCTTAATTACTTTAAAGCAGTGCTTCTTAACATTTTTTGAGCCAGTGCCCCCCTATATATTATCCAGGTCCCTTAACGCCCCCCGTCCTTATAGTGTCTTCCTAACATATCAGGCCTAATGTTTATTATTCTGTGTAACATTATAAAAGCCTGTAGTTAAGCTTGTATGGTGGGAATAAAAATAATACATGCCATGATAATCAAAACTTTAATTAAAACTTATTTACAAACAACATCCATTTAAAAAAAAAATAATTACAAAGCATCCAATAAAAAATGATGATGCTTTACTTGGCTAAAAACAGAACTTAATGCAAAGGTTGGATTGGAAAGTTGAGATATTTAATAGAATAGTAGAATTTGTGTGTGTTTTGTGAATTTTAGATGTGGTTATGATTTGTTTCTTATAGTTTTAAACTGCTTTGTGAAGAAACATCCTTGTACAGGGGATATTTAAGATGTGTTAATTTCAGAATGTGTGATGAGATGTATTCATTTTAAAAGCACAACAAAAAATAAACACTAATCCTGAAAAGTAAAATCCTAAAATGAGATTCCTTGACTCC
Organism: Rhadinocentrus ornatus; assembly: GCA_037177495.1. Classification (NCBI taxonomy): domain Eukaryota; kingdom Metazoa; phylum Chordata; class Actinopteri; order Atheriniformes; family Melanotaeniidae; genus Rhadinocentrus; species Rhadinocentrus ornatus. The sequence goes on along the minus strand of JBAMHW010000008.1, from coordinate 9,755,571 downwards.
TCAACAATAACAACACATATAAAAGAACAGAAGTTTAACAAAATCATAAAGTCTGTCTTACCTTTGCAGTTATTCAGTGGATTGTGCATTTGTTTAAAATTAATCACTCAAGTTCAGGTTATTTTCATAATGATTGAAGATTTTTTAGGATTGTGTGAGCCATCTTCTTACAGTATAGGATCTTTGGGTCTACTTCCGTTTGATCGTATTTGCTGCGGCGCTCGTTTCTTTAGGAATCTGTTTGGTCAGTAAAGTTGTCAATCATCAACTGCCAAGCCAATCCCACCGCCCCCCTTTCATAATTAATGCTCCTAGCGCCCCCTGACTAAACGCAAACACTGAGATCACCCTAAGCTTCACATCTACAATAGGTTTTCACCCCTCAGCGACACACCAGCTGAACCTGATACTCTGGTAATTGGGAGCTCGATAGTTAGA
>JBAMHW010000008.1:9734725-9745590 GCA_037177495.1 Rhadinocentrus ornatus | reverse complement strand
CTAAAATGGCTAGCTGAGAATGTAAAATGTTGATTTACCTAGTTAGCATTTTTAGCTAACATGCTAACATGTTAGCATGCTAGCTAACATGCTAACATGCAAGGTGATAAGCTAAAATGGCTAGCTGAGAAGGTAAAATGTTGATTTACCTAGTTAGCATTTTTGGCTAACATGCTAACATGTGAACATGGCTGTTCAATTGACTTTTCTGCTGTCTTGGGGTGTTACACATGTGTAGCGATTTTCGTGATCGTACGTCCAAGTAGACTTTCGGGACCCCATTCATTTGGGGATTTCTTTCGTGACTAGGTGGTGCTGTTGAGTCATTTTGCAATTGAACTGTATGTGGACCTTAGAATATAAAAATCTTCACCGGGATTGATGTGTGTGCCAATTTTCACAACTTTTCATGGGTGTTTAGGGGGTTAAAAGGGCACTCAAAGTTCTTACAATAATAATAATAAACATTTCAGGAACAATAGGGTCCTTCCATACTTCATATGGCTCGGACCCTAGTAAGACGCTGAGTTAAAAAAAAAAAAAAAGAATAAAAATATGAATAGTAAATTAAAGACATTAACAAATATAGTAGAAACAAATTTACAAAGAGGTTATGGTGCAGACCTTGTCTGCAGTGCAGAGTTGTGGAGGTTTGATAGCCACGGGAAGGAATGATTTCCTGTGGTTTTCTTTATTGCAGGGAGGTGGAACTGTTGCTGAACGTGATCCTGGGGCTATCCAGCATGTTGCGGAGTGGGTGTGGAGTTTGGATGTTCTCCTTGTTGTTTCAAAATTCTTCCTGTGAGTGGTTGTTTTATTTCTCTGGGTTGCCCCTATGATTGACTGGCAGCCCGCCCAGGGTACACTTGATATAAGATGGGATAGGGTCCAGTCTCCTGCAACCCTGCATTGGAATAAGCAAGCAACAGTAGGTAGATTTCTCACACTGGTAAAAACCTGACAGGATATGAGACGCTGAAAGGATATGAGTTCATGTTCTGCTGTAGCCCCAACTGAGAACTTCATGCATCTGGACACTTAAGTTTTTATTCAGTGGTTTTTTTATTGTTGACAGTGTGTTGCAGAAAACTAACTTTCAACAATGTGAACAATGGTTGACTTTCTGACTAAATACCAGTCAAATTCCAGTTGTTTGGAAAAGTTTTAAATGATTTCTACTTGATGATAAAAACATTCTTCAGCAGGCTATTAACCATTGAAGAAAAAAAATCAGAAGGATGGGCAAGAAAGTACTGCATTTCATTTAAATTTTGCAACACATGTACACTGGTTACAATGTGAATTTGTGATATTCCATTAAAATTCCAAATATAATTTTAAATGTAAATATCTTCATGTATTATTAGGGCTTGGACATTGTTCTGCGTACCCTTTGACATGGCTCGATAGAGGTACTTTATATGTGGACGTCTGCTTGTTATTACACTCTTCTGCCACATGGGGCAGTGTTAATTATGTAAACAACTTGAAATGAAGCCCCTCAATTTGTTCTGTTGTTGGTTTTGTCGTGGTTGGTTTCCTTTTCTCTGTGAAGTGTTTGTGCAGCAATGGCTAAAGCCATAAGGCAGGATCATGCAAAATAAAACAACTATTTATTTAAAATAACTATCTCTGGGTATTTACTTTTCTTTAACTTTTTACATTAGATGACCACTTTAGTTATAATGATAAACTTATTATTTCCCAAAAAGGTATAAAACATTTAATAGAAAATAAGAGGTCTCATTTACATGTGCCACCTTGTCCCATTGTCTATGTTCCTGTCTGGCCCTACATCAAAAATTGTCTAGACCATCCCCCTGTGTATTGTAGGATGCACATGTAGTTATTATGTACATTTAAACTTATTTAAATTCTTTTATTATTTTTTTAATGAATTTTCTAAATGTCTTAGTTAAACTATTAAAACATTTATTAGCAAATGAGAGATTGGATAAGTTAATTTGGAGTTATCTTGTCATGTTAAGTTGCTGTTGTGACTAGAATCTGTTCAGTTGACTTCTTTTAACCCTTTAAAGCCATACCCAAGAGGGGGAGAAAAGTAAAAATTTTAAAACTTAAGTCTTTATTGGGTCCTTAACAAAATGTAACAAAAAAAAAATTAACAAAAAATAATAAATAGTATATTTGCCATTTATTACCTTTATTGTTGTATTGTTATTGTACCCACCAGGGGGCAGAAGCCAACTATCAGATTTTGTACAACAGGGTTTTCATCATAAAATGATGCAAAAGGTCTCAGAAACTGAATGTTTGAAATATGATGCGTACGGCATTCTAATTAGATTATTCTTGTTGCATATGTTTCTTTATTTTTGAACTAATATTAAAACTCGCTTTTTCCAAAATCAGCTGTGTGTCAGCTTCGTGTCGCTGTGTGACTTAAAGGAGTAATATAACATACTAAAATGGCATGGAGATATTTCAATGCAGCAATAAATAATGAAGTGCTACTGTCTCTCGCTATCACCATCCAGTTTTTCCCAGCCAGGTTAGTTTCATTTGCCTGACTCCAACTCTGCACCATTACACTGCAACAAACACCCCAACTTAAAAAACAAACAAACTAAATATTCTAAAAAACAAACAAACTAAATATTCTATAAAACCAATCAAATAATCTTGTATCAAACAAATAATCTGCATACTGGGGTAAAAGAAAAGGTTATTGGCAAGAATTCTTAAAATTAGCATAAAGTTCTAGCCAATGAAAGACTAAAATTGGCCTTAAAACTAGACAGAAAATCTAAAAATAAAGCATTTTATCTTATTACAAGTGATGAAAATTAACTTATATGAGCTAAACTTGCACCAAATTAAAATTTTGGACTTTTTTTCAAACAGAATAATTAACGATTTAAAAGATCTGTAGAAATTATTATAAGTCAAATTAGTTAAAAATTAGCTGGTATATCTTATTAAAAAGGTTAAATATGTTCTCTTAAAATAAATGTAACTGTCAAACACAAAATAAGATTTTTAATATTTGGATGCTTAAAATTCTTTTCTTTTTTTTTTGCAGTGCACTGCTGACTGAAATACACTCAAAGCAGTAAAAAATTTGCCTGTGCTTAGACCAGACCAGATGTTTTATCAGTGAGGTACACGGATCATGCCTGTGTTTCAGTAGATCACAAGAACACAAGCAGACTCAAATGCACACAGAGAGAAAATTAGCTTGTTAGCATTGTAAAAATAGATCATGTTGCCTGCTTCACCTGCCTGGATATTAAATGACATTTGAAGAGTTTGCTGCATTTTATCTTCTCTGGGGATTAACTTTGAAAAAAAAACAAGGTTTATTCAATATTTTCCCTTTTCTTGTGTTCTGAAAATGTTTAGTGTGTTTCCTGCTTTTTTCTCTTTTGCACTCTGAACAGCAGCAGCAAGCTTCACTGAATCTCCACATATTAAAAAAAAAAAAAGACAAATAGCACCATTAATATGGGCTGACAAGAGGCTGCGTTCTTTGTTGTGGAGAGCATAAATATACCAAAAAATTGTATAAATACAGGAACCTCCTCCAAATGTGCTCTATAAATATTAATAAGACAAATATCTTTACAAGGAAGTGATTGTCTTTCACGTCGACCAGTTTGGGTTTCACTAGGTTATATTTAACCTGTTCCATCTGTAAGTTCACACAAAACTTACAGAAAAGACACTTACAGACACAAAAATCTCTCTCCCTCTCGCAGCAAAGATGAACACTTACATTGTTTTTATTTGCCAGACAGCTGCTCTTCTGAAGAATGTTTTATTCAGAATCAGGTCCAACCATGGCTTGTGCAGTGAATTAAACATGACACGGCATTCACTGAATCATTTCCTCTGGAAGCAACTAATAAAGACAATCCCTTCTGAAGGTTAACCTTCATGTAAAAACATCAAAGGCTCTGGACAGTGAGAGGCTTTGTCGGCTCAAGAGTAAAAAGCGTAATGTTTACTGAAAAGAAGGTAGGAGAGTGCTGGGAGTTTCATCGATTCACTCCCAACTGCCTCAAACTATACTTATATTTTATGAGATGGACGGTGCAGCAAGCAGCCTTTATCTCAGAATTCCGATATGACACCGGATATGTCCTAGTTATGTATTGGTGAAGTAGCTTCATATATCAATTGATCCTAAAGTTAGTAAAGGTGTTCCACATAGGAAAAGTTAGATAAAAAGGGGTTATGTATAGCTCTACTGTACAGAGGCTTCAGGTCCTTAATGTAGTTGACCCAAGTTTGAGTCCTGGTCCTTTTGCTGCATGCCATTCTCATGCTCTGATCCCTGTCCAGTCAAACCACTGTTAAATAAGGGCCCCTAGAGTCCGAAAATCCTTTAGGATAAAAACAAAAAAAATTACATGACAATTTCCTCTTCCTGAACTGAAACTGAAACAGATTAACAAAAATCTTTGTTTTTGGCTATAAATCTTATTTATGCACTTAAAGCAGGAAGAAATGAAAAGCAGAAATGCATAACAAGATTACCATTTTAATGTTTTTCACAATCTGGCATCAAATGAAAAATATTAGAAGAATTTGGTAAACACTTGTAAAAAATGTAGTGTGAACAAGACAAGTGATGTGACAGGGAAAAAGTAGCTTAAAGGTGAGTAAACTGAAAGCACTACGGGATGATTCATTAAGATGAAAGAAAACTGTGAGAATTAAAATATCTTCAATAATCCTAAGATTTAAAAAAAATGACTGAAGAATTCTAAATCTTGTTTTAAATTTACCTGTATTTTGTGTCCTGTATAAAAGCACACAGAATGAAAGCAGACAGAATATTTAGTTTATAACAAGTCTTATCCAACTTCCTTAAATTAGATTATAGAAAGCTGAAGTTTTAAATGTGGTCATCAGAGGACTGTTTCTCAAGCTGGTGGAAAATAAGGGGAAGATAAAGGGCAGTGCTGCAAACAGTTAATTAGACAGATGACCCACTGTGTGCCATTAGCACACAGCTAACCGAAAGAGGAACACAGATTGTGGACTCAGCCCTTTGCCTTTAATCAGATTTATTTTCAAAACTCCCCAAACAACTTCTGAAATCCTACATCACAGTTAAAGAAGACTTGTCTCCACAGCAACTTTCTGATAGACTGATCACTGTTAAAACAACATATATCAGCATCTATTCATGCAATTTTGATCCATGAGGAGAGCACTGAAATAATGTATTGCCAGTTCAAACTATCATACATATAGATAAATAAGGTGGCACATTACTGTAACAGCAATGACTGCACACCATATAGCTGTATGGTGGTGGTAAGCATACACAATCCCTACCAATTCTCCTATCACTGTATCGCTCAGAGATAATCAATAAGCTAGATTTTATAGGGTGACCCACTAATCTAGCATTGTGTGACACGTCCATGCACACAATGCTGGGTAAATTGTAAGTTACAGGTTAACACACAAACTGCAGATATTTCATTCTTGCTGACAGCAGTGCCATCCTGTGGTTTGAAACCAAAATGGTTCATAGAAAATAGGTTTTATGGGAAAGGTAGCAAGATTACTCTATCTAAGCTTTGGTAAAGCAAGAACGTAATTTATTTGAAAGATCTTCATATTTTCAGTTCTGGGTTTTCCTTCTTTGCCAGGTCCAGGCCCACTGCACCCTCTGTCACCAGTCTTTCCAAGGCCTACCTTCACAGAGACCACAATCAGACTTGACCACCAACAGATACCAACAACTTGCTGTAAAAACATTATGATTTTTTTCTGGATGTAGATCACCCATCTCATTATTGATTAAGCCGCTCATTAAGGCAATGTGCAGGTGTGGAATTCTGCTTTAAATCTAATTCAACATCAGTGCTATGGAGAAAGCATATTTCTGTCAGGGTTCGAGGCAGAAGTGAGGGCAATATTATAGTAATGCATGTCAATACGGTTATTAATAACATCAGAGAAATGCAGTCAATATTGCATCACATTGAGCCAAAATTTGTGTTTTAATTCTCTCTTTTTCTCATTTAGTGACTCACGTTGCATCCAACTACGCTGGTCCCACTCTGGATCTTGAAGACATCAGAGAACACGGCAAACAGCTAAACTTAATGACATTGTTTGTAATTTGCATTATAAAATGTTCCTGTAAAGTTACGTTGCTGTAAACAATAGTGGTTCCACGTTCCCTTCAGGGACAGCAGGAAATTTAGTTTAAGACTGAAAATATTTGTAAAACCCCACTCGTTTTAAGTATGAATAATTTTGCTAATTGTAAAACATAATGTAACTATCTTCTTCAGCATTTTTTCAGATTTTGTTTAATTGTTTGTTTTTATCTCTTTTTCTGCTGTAAGTTCTAATGATAATCAGCTATAACTAAATTATTATTTTTGCCATTAGTTAATGTGCTGGTAAAAGAAGCTATCTCTGTTCAGATCTAACCATAAAAAACATAAATAAACAAATTAAGAAATGTCCAAGTAGGCTTTCAAATATATTTTTCTGTCATAATGGATCAGACATAGCTAAAAAACAGAATACCTAAAAGCATTAAATGTGCTTTTTATTTTGTATGAAACATTAAAATCGCTTAAGAAAAGATGTATATATTTATTTTCTGCCAGCTGATGTAGGCTGGCATCTAAAATGCAATATGGTTTAGCTGTTCTTGATACAGTAATCAAACGTCGAACAAAAAAGCAAAGTATGGTTCTTAAACCGTTTTTACGCCGTGCCTATGAACGCACCACGAGGTTCAGTGCTGCTCAACGCTTTCTCCTCTCATCCTGTTGTGTCTGTCGTCCAATCGGCACTCAGGTGAGGGCTGTTGCCCGATGATTGGTCGCAATGGAGGAAGATGCGACGTCAGTGGAGAATCGATTGAGGACTTTTCAAACCGTCCTGCTAATGTGATTGATAATCCACATATTTTTCTATGCCTCCACATGTAGCGGTGTGAAGCGTAACCTGCCTGGATTATTAGCCGCGGGACGCTGACGGTTTGGGTGTTTTTTCCCCCTCTTGTTTCTTTGGTTTTATCTAGTTTGTTCTGTGGGATCGTTTGATGTTATGTCGGCCCGTTGCGCTGTTTTGGGTGAAGTCACTCCCCACACAATGTAGCTTCGGGTTGTTACGCCATAAGTGTCGTGACTAAAGGTGAGGATATGTTATAAACTGGGTTTAACGGAATATTATTCCATCACTGATTATTATGGGAATCTTATTTTGACTTATGGCTTTTGTTTCATACCCAGTCGCAGATTTGTGGGCCTATTTAAAGCCCTGCTGCCATGTTAATACAGTCAGTAAAGCTGAACTGTGCATGAACAAGCTAAACAATGAAGTCTTGTAAATATATTTATGTATTGTTTTGTTTTTTAACCAATTGAGTTACTTGTTTCATGACACACACAAGCTAATGTGCTAGGAAGGACACTTAAATTAAACTTCAATTACATCCTTAGCCCCAGTAACACAGTAATATTTGTGTGTGAGCCTTGTTTGGAGATAAAGACACAACTGATCTTCTTATAGGTGTTGTTGTGTGAACAATGCACGAGCGATGTCTGATGTTGAGGCCACATACGCAGATTTCATTGCCTCTGGCAGGACAGGACGCAGGAACGCCATGCATGACATCCTGCAGAGTCCTACCGACCCCGAGGAGCGAGAGCTGCCCCTCAGCCTGTCTCTGTCCCAGCTGCACATCAACACAGGAGGGGGAGGTAAACCACAGCATCATTACTAAATGTTATATACAGCATACATGCTGGAGGTTGTTGTTATGTAAACTATAGCTTAAAATCTTGACATTTTATTTCTACGCTGTCATTTTAACTATGAAGTGTCTTATCATAAAACAGTCGATTGCAGAATCTAAAACATCTGAAACTGCTGTTGACTTTGAAGGTGATCTTGAATGCTCATACAGATGTTCTGTATTTAAATTAAACTGTTAAAGATATATAATTACTATGCTCTTGGTCAGTGACTGGGCGATTTTGATTTTGTCAAACCATGCACTAAAATCCTAACAGAAGTAATCATTCAGGAGTTAACATAGTTCCTCCTCAGAATGATATTTCTGCTTAAATATGACCCCAAAACACCCTCTAATTTTCCCCAAATTTTAACCCTCCTAAAAGAAAATGAAGAAATCAAAATCAATGCATCCACCCAACCATCTGGGTATACCTCAGATAAGTTGCATGTGGCTAAACACAAACACGAATGACCATGCACGCTCACCTATGATCAGTGAGTTGCAGCATGTAAACCTCGAGGATTAGCTTTTTCATTTGGAGATAAAATTAGGTGTCTTCAGTCAACAGGATGACAGCTCTCTGTGAGTAGGTGCCCTGTTTTATATAAGGACAGGGATCTTTGCTTGTCTGAGCTCTTCAGAAAAAGACTTTGTGATGCTCATAAGGCTGGAAAGCCATGTTTATAGTCATAGTACATTTCGTTGGACCACCTTAGCTTTGTTTACAGCACATATCATTTCGATAAACTTCTGCAATGTCACAACATTTATTTCTGGCAAGAATCACAAAAAAAAAAAATAAAAAATAAAAATAAAAGCTTTCCATCAAACCTCCAGGCTCTTCCAAATGAAGCCTTTAATTTGAATGAATTAAAATGGCCAAATATCCTGTGCAGCCGACTTCACAGGGACTACTGGGTGATCAGAATCTACCTACTGGGTCCAGTGTTTTAGTCTATTTAAGGGACAGAAACAATATAATTAATGTAACACTTGCTTTTAACCACTGATAGTTGTGGTTACAGAGGTAAACAGTGGTCTGGAGAACCTGTGTTCAAGTTCTGGGCCCCATTTCAGAAAGCGGGTTCAACAAACTGAGTTTAAAGCACAACTCTGGGTTGACCAACTCTGAGCTGTCAAACTCAGAGTTTTTGGTTTCAGAACAGGTTATAACCATTAGTTCAATCAACTCTGAGTTAACTTACCCCTGAGGACAGCGCGTGCATGGGCAGATAAAAAGCCCTCATCAATAGAACACGGATAACAGGATTCACCATGGCAACAGGTGAAAAAAAAGAGTCACTCTCCCCATTTTGCTCCAGTGGAGTTAGAAATAATAATGAATGCATATGCAGAATATGAAGTTTTTGGAAAAAAAGCAATACAGTAGCGGCAGAAAAAGAACGTGAGCTGGCATGACAGAAAATAGCTGACGAGTTAATGCGTGAGTAGTATTATTTTTATCTCAAGTGTTCCACTTATTAAACATTTGTATTTCACTCATTTATTCAGGTTTATTTGAGTCGTCACCCATGTGTGCACATTTTTAATATGCAGGTGCAACCCAAGAGGCACTAAACGTACTTGGTAAATGAAGAGGAAATATAAAAACGTTGTTCAAACAGGTAAGGTTTCATGTCATTGTCGTTTTGCCTATTCTACCCAATTAAACAGCATTCGTTAGCTACAATCAAGATGTGATCTAGTTAATTGAAATTTCCTAATTAAAGAATTAGGAAATTTCTCTTCATATCTGACTTGCTGTTAGATCTCTGACATGCTGTAACACGAGACTCGGCGAGACTTGGCAGGATCAACATGGCGCGCCACTAAAAAAACCCGTTGCCCTACACTAACGGAGGGGGAAGAAGAAGAAGGAAAAAAACCAAAAATCACACCACTCTGGATCGCAGCGAGGAGGATCTCACCTGCCCGATGGATTTCATTGAAGAAAACTTTCAGGGGCTCCAGTTCCAAAAGAGTTTGGCCACGGACTCCCCCAAAGCAACCAGTCCAGTTTCTCCAACCGGCAACGATATGACGGATATCTTAATCTCCATCGACGGAAAGCTATCCAGCCTCAATGACCGTCTCTCTCTGCTGGAGGTTCTTCACCGTGAGTTTCAATCTTTAAAAGAAAGTTTGGAATATAGCCAAAAGCAGGTGGAAGCTCTAGCTACGGAGAACAACGTCCTCAGAGACTCGGTGAAAACCCTTACCGAAGGAGTAAGCCGACTATCAGTAGAAAATAAAAAAATGAAAGAATTAGTCCTAGATCTTCAGGCTCGTAGCATGAGAGATAACCTAGTTATTTCAGGGATCCTTGAGCAGGTGGAGGAAGATGCAGAGGCAGCTGTAAAAAATTTTTTATCAGAACCAACCTGAAACTTCCAGAGAAAAAGGTAAAAGCCATCTTCTTGCATCGGGTTCACCTCATAGGGAAAAAAACGGAGGGAAGACCCAGTCTGATAGTAGCTAAATTCATTCTCCACAAAGAAAAAAAAGAGGTGAAGCATTGTGGCAGACGGCTTTGTGGGACTGACCTGTGAGTGATCGGTTTCCCAGAGAAATCCTGGAGCGTCGCAAGATCTTGTTCCCCATCAGGAGGAAATTCCTGGACGGAGGAGCCTGTGCTGTCATCTCAGTGAGCAAACTTTGTCAGTGGACAGCTATATCATGACCATAACACCACTCCCTGGCTCTACTGACCTCAGATATGTATCCACACTCTCCACACTTTGCACAGGTGATATAAATGTGAGTGAAGCCCAGTGAGTCTGATTAGCAGAGTTTAATGTTTGTTCACAATAGACAATAATACTGCCAATCTCTAATGTTCACAAAAATAGGTTTATTTTTGTTTATGGTTCACAAAAATAGGTTTATTTTTGTTTATGGTTTATAGATTTTCTTTTTCACCCACTTCTGCCTATTTTTTTTTCTTCCCACTTTCTCTGTTTGCACCCTTTTTTTTTGTTTTTCTTTTTTTCTAGCTACGGCCCAAATGTTGATGACCCTCCTTCTTCCACTCTTTTTTCACATCACTATCTGAACACGCAGATAGCACACTAATTATAGGAGGGGATTTTAACATGGTTCTGGGCTCAGCTGATAGATTTAGTAA
>JBAMHW010000008.1:9709919-9721782 GCA_037177495.1 Rhadinocentrus ornatus | reverse complement strand
CTGTGGCTGGCCGCCTCGACAATAGAGGCCCGGAACACAGCCCACTCGGACTCAATGTCCCCCACCTCACCCGGGACATGGTTGAAGTTGATTTTAACACTAAAAAACTGAAAGGTTACAGGCGATTTGGTTCAGCAGCTGTTCATGTTCAACTGTCAACTTGACTTCCTTTTTCTCACTTCCTCCTGCAGGCAAGATGGGCTGTATGAAGTCCACACTGAACCAAGGTCTGAGCAGTGCTGTGGAAAGCAAAATCAGCCAGCAGCCTGTACGTACAGACCAAACGCACTATGTCAGAGACCCCACCTCCAATACAAAAAACATCATAGTAAGTAGTCAGACAGCTGGGCAACAGAAAATCCGACTTTTATTTTATTGATATATAGCCAAAACTGAAAAGTCAGGGTACAATTTAACTCATGATTATATGTGCTTTTAAATATGAGCGTATGAAAAGGTGAAGTTGAAAGAAACTCATAACCATGACAGAAATTGTTAAATTGTTTCCTGGTAGCTTTTTTATTATTATTTTTTTCCCCCAGTGTAGAAAAGTTTTAAAAAAAAACAGTCCCCACTGGTAGTTTTTACACAATCTTTCCAACAGTTTTATTTCCTAAGAACTAAACTTCCCTTTCTTATATGTTGATGTGTGTCAGAAAGAAAAGAAAGGACTAAGTACTGTAGACTGTCTCACAGTAATGGAATTAAGACAGATATCACGATATATGTTTTGTTTGCTTTTGCAGAATAACTCCCTGTTACCTGGTCAGGTGTTCCAGAAGATTGAGGGTATTTAACTTTCTTTTTTCTTATGTACAGTTGACTATTCTTTACTGCCTTCATCCATTAAAAATAGTACTCATATTACATGGCAAAACTGAAGTATAGGCTTTCTAGCCTTAATTAAAGTAATCAAATACACAGCTACCACAATTAAACATTGCATATATGTATTCAAAAAATTATGTAGCTGCATTGAACTGTACATTCCTTACAGAGAGGAAACTACACAAATTGCATTGTAGGGAAACACCAGTTTTTATTCTGGTCATAAAATACTATGCGTCTGTAATTTTTCCCCCGTGAATCACTTCAAGCTGCTTTTTTGTATAAAAGGTGCTACATAAATTAAACATTTACTCATCCTACTTGACTTCAAGGTGAGCAACAAAAATACATGTTTTGGGCACCTCCTTTGCTCTTTGCCAAACCTGATGAGATTGCAGAATTTGCTTAAAGTAAGTCACTACATGTCAGGACTGTAGTCAGAGTTTGGACTTTTATATTCTTTCTGTGAGTCATTTATTCACCAACCTGAATTGGTCCTAATTTCATGACAGAACATGAAATTGCTTGATTGGTCGGAAGTGTAAAATGTTGACGTTATAAAAACAGACTATACTCATGGACAGGGACTGAAAGCAGCACAATATTCAAGGATTTGAATTATTTACACATTACACATTATTTTGCATTCCCAGTACCACAACAACTCTCTAACTCAGTCACCCACGGATCTAAATATAATTCATAAATGAAAAGCACACCACAGCCTCATATTACTGCTTTTGACAGAACAAATGGCATTTTACTCTTAAGGTGGTCAAGTATAGGCTTTAAAGGAGAGATATTGTTCACTTTTTAAACACATGTAATTTCTCTGAGCTTTTTTTCAAACATCTGACACTTGACTCAGTCAAAGAATCACAGGGTGACAATACAACAGCCATCTTTCTAAGTCATGTCTTTATAACTTTGATATAGCAGCCAATTTTATGAGATGACAATCCAGTCCTCTGTATCCTTCTTTTTTACAGCTTTGCAAACATAAATTGTGACATATACTGTATTCAAAAGTCTCTGTTATTATAAAAAAGGACATTTAGTACCTAGCCATAGACCTCACACTAGCACAAACGCTAAATAAGCTCATTTTACCACATACCAGAGTGACAAAATGCTTGCCTGGCAATTTCATTCTTAAATATTAAAATTTTCTGTTAGTTCTGTGTTAAACTGTTTCGGTTGCTTAGTCACTTTGTCACAGTAAGGAATGTGAAAGTAAGGTAATGACCATTTAGGAAGCAATAAAACCACCCTAAATCTCGTCCTCTGTTGCATACTGACTTTACAAACACTTTCACCACTCAGTTTATTCCTCTGTCATGTATGTTTAGAGGCTGACGTTAATTGGCTGCTGATGAGTATTATCTATTAATACAACATAAATATCTTATACTTTATTGTACAAACTTGAGCAGAAAAAGGACACACATCAAGCATCATTGACAATAACTTAGCAGTGAATTTGTTATATTATTTATGTGTATTCATGTATTTTCTCCACACAGTATTCGACATGTCACGTTTTTCTGTTTTCTGCCTCAGAGCAAAATGGTAAAGTAGTGATCAGCCTTTACCCATACGAAGCAGCACATCCTGATGACTTAGGATTCAAGAAGGGCGAAAAGATGAAAATTTTGGAAGAGTAAGTGATTGATATTAATGGCAGACTGATACAAGATCAGGAAATGTGTCATCTAATCTTTAAAACATTTCAGGATACCTCGGTCAAATAATGAAACAAAACATTGCACTGAGATGTATTTGTCTATTTACAGGCATGGAGATTGGTGGAAAGCAAAGTCTTTGGTTACCAACAAAGAAGGATTCCTCCCATCCAATTATGTTGCCCAAGTTGACACTATAGAAACAGAGGAGTGCGTAGCTGCACAATAAATGACTATATCTTTTTCCAAATATACAACTTAATAACAGTAATTGTGCCTATTTGTCAATTCATGAAAGTTAAATGTTGTATTATTAAAACATTTCCACTCCATTACAGGTGGTTTTTTAAAGATATCACACGGAAGGATGCAGAAAGGCAGCTGTTGGCACCTGCAAACAAACCAGGCTCTTATCTAATTAGGGAAAGTGAAACAACAAAAGGTATAAAAATAACATCATCTCTGAGAAATACATTCACAAACACTATCCGCATTTTGGACTTTAGATGTGCTTATTTAACTATTTGAAATCATCAGTCTTTTCTTTTTTTCCTTAGGCAGTTACTCATTGTCAATCAGAGATGTGGACACCCAAGGGATGGATTCTGTGAAACATTATAAGATCAGGATGCTGGATAATGGTGGATGCTACATTTCTCCTAAAATCTCATTTGAGAATATTAGCAGCATGATCAAACACTACCACAGTGAGTATAACTTTGGCTCTGGAAAAACTGACAGTGTTATGACAGAAGTACACTCTGCAACAGGGTAAAAAGCTGAAAAACATTGGAGGAGTTTGTGGATCTTAAAACTTTGTGTTACTGACTTGCACACTAATCCTTGGTTTGCACATTCCTGGAGCTGAAACTGCCCTGAGGCTGAAATAACAATGTTCACAACTCTGATTTCAAGCCCTGCGCCATAGTCCACTGTTTTGTTTTATGGGACCGAGTCACACAACAATTAGATAATAAGTCTAAGGTTGATGCAGCTAAAATAAGAACTCTAAAACCTACAATCAACTAACTGGACAAGAAAAAACTAAAGATTAATTTTAACTGGAGAACTCAAAGTAATAAGTTAGCTTTGTGATTAGCTAGCTTGTTCTGAATTCATTTTGTTTGGCTGTGTTTGGTAAAATTCATGAAAAGAGTACAGTCATAATAATTTCTTGCTCTGCTTAGGTTGTAAACTTGATATATTTAGTGATCTATATTTTCCCAATGGGAAACAACATAGCATTTTATTTGACCATCCCTGTAAAGGTGTTTATCAGAAGTTGGGAATTATTGTCTTATATGATTATAGATAAAGCCTCGGTTAGCTTTCTCCTTCCTGTTTCAGGCTAACTTGCAAACAAGTTCTTAAATTAATCTAATTAGTTTAGTCCACACACAAACAGAAATTTCTTGTTTTACTAGGAGTTACAGTAATTCAGTCTTTTTTGGCGAACAATGCCCAGAAACAGTCCTCATTTCTTAGACATTTAGTAGGACTTCAGAATCAAGCTTCCAGTTGTATGCAATTTCATGCTTTTGCTGAAAACTTGGTATCAGTCTTCTCCCTTTTACAATTACTTAGGTGAATGAAATAAATAGCAGAGAATATAAAACACTAAAGTAAGTTTTGTGTACCTAGGCAAAGCAGATGGTCTGTGTCGTAAACTGGACCGTCCGTGTGTAAAGCCCAAAGCTCAGAAGCCATGGGATAAAGATGCTTGGGAAATTTCTAAAGATTCTATTAAAATGGTGAAGAAACTGGGAGCAGGACAGTTTGGGGAAGTCTGGATGGGTGAGTAAAGAAAAAATCCAATTGTCTTTTTTTCTTCTTTTTTCATCTACTTCAGCTCCTTGTGGATATTTACAAATCAGCCACAACATTAAAACCATCCTCATCAGCACGTGCTTTAAATGCACAAGTGGTCCGTACATGCTGCTTCAAGGCCAGTACTGAATCCTCCCATACATGGGCATGTAACTAGTCTACATTACAATTAAAGGCTATTCTGGCCACATGTAGACCATTAATTGAATTCACTGTTATAGAATTTGGATGGATGTACCTTGTAGTCTTGATATGTCAGTGCCGAACCTGACAGGGAGAAAGAGGAAGAAAGAAAAAGAAAGGGACAGAAATTAAATGTGAAAATATAAGGTGTTTAGGCTGCCTAAATCACATCAGTATTCACATAAAGAAAACAACTACCGCAGTATTACAGGATACATAAAGAAAATAGGGTAATGATGATATGAAAAAGTACAACAGTCATCAAATGTACCTGTAGAGAAACGTACCAACACACAAACATCAGAAACATCTAGATGGAAGCGGATGGAGAGAGGAGCTTGTTTGTGAGCATGCACGTGTGAACGTGCATGTGTGACCAAGCAACAACGATGATATGTGTGCTTGCAATGGGGCCGTAACCATGCCGCACCCCGAAACATCAGGGGAAGACAGGGGGCAGCCCGAGGCCCAAAAAGGCCTGGCAGGTCCACAGAGCCCAGGGCCCCATTTTAGAAAGCGGGTTTAGTGAAAACTCTGAGTTAGTTGACTCCGATTTAAGGGAAACTCTGGGTTTTCGGTTTCACAAAGCAAGTTCAGTGTAACTCTGAGTCAGTTACTGCGGCAACAGACTCCGTGAAGCTAACCTACTCGCTGGCAAGTTTTCTTCAACTACCCCTGAGTTTCTCCTCAGACATTGCGTGTCCTTTTCTTGAAGAACCAGTTGACATTGAAGCACAATTATACTGCAGATATCTACGACAGGAAAGGGGGATCAGACCCCGTTTGGATGTTTTATAATTCCCGCATGATTATTTGTTTGAGTGTTACCGTTTTTTTCTGTACAATCGATCATGCACCTGAACTTTATTCTCTGTAATATTTCGAACATATCCTGTAAGCTTTAAATAACGACATGTGGGTTTGTTTCAAAGTGAACAATATTAAATACTGGTTAACAGTGTTGAGATAGCTTAACAAAACCCTAAAGAAAACCTTTTTTTTATTAGGACATTCCAATTAACTAGATTGTAATGGATTGTAGCTACCGAATGCTGTTTAATTAGGTAGAATAGGCAAAACAACATTGTACCTTACCTGTTGGAACAATGTTTTTATTTTTTATCATCATTTGCTGCCGAGTACGTTTGGTGCCTGTTGGGTTGCACCTGCATATTAAAAATGCACACACATGGTGTTGACGCATTAAATAAACCTGAATAAATGAGTGATGAAGCACAACAAATGCAGATACTTCCAACAATTCGAGTGCATGGGAAAATTATGCACTTAACATCCAATCATGCTCTATGGCATGTAAAGATGCTGAGTTGATTCTGATTTTTTATCAAGATTACAAGAGGGAAGCAAGTGACTTTCAAAAAGGGTTGATTGTCAGGGCACAGGTGACAGCTTCAGTCAAAAGATGCTCAATGATGTTTCACTAGGAACAGTGACTGAAATAACATCTGCATTTAGATATATAGGGAAACATCAGTGAATGACATTTTGGTCTACAGCACATTTAATGACCGTGATGCTTGTGCAACTCTTCCTTAGGTAACTGCCAGGATATGATCAGACTGTCAACAAGAACAATCTGCCTACAACTAGTGACATTCTAGTAGGGTTGCAGTGCATAAACAATTACAAAACACCAAATTATGAAATATCTTTTGAGAATATTAAAACCAAGATACATTGAAACAGAGATATAAATGTTTAATAAGCGGAACACTCGAGATAACAAAATAATAATACTTTATTCCGAAATATATGCTCATATTCTGCAAATGCATTCGCTGATATTACTGATTCCACTGGAGCAAAATGGGACTCTTTTTTTCACCTGTTGCCACGGTGAATCATGTTATCCATGTTCCATTGATGAGAGCTTTTTATCTGCCCATGCAAGCGCTGGACTCAGGGGTAAGTTAATTTAGAGTTGATTGAACTAATAGTTATCACCTGTTCTGAAACCGAAAACTCTGAGTTTGAGAACTCAGAGTTGATCAACCTAGAGTTGTGCTTTTAACTCAAAATTTGTTGAACCCGCTTTCTGAAACGGGGCCCAGGACAGCCAAAGCAGAGAGAGCAGCCCACTCAGCCCAGAGTAGATAGGCCCCCAGACCAAAGCCCCTCGGCGCGACGGGGCAGGGGCACCGAGCAGCCCAGGGCGACAGTGAGGCCCAGCGGGCACCGGGTGCTCTGCTTAGTTTTGATGAGTCATGCAGCTGCCACTAGGTACAAAGCTGCTGCTGAACTCTCATGGTGTGTAACAGGTTACAAAATTTAGGAGGTTAGTGATAAGTTCAAGTGACAGCAAATCATATGGCATGTATTTTGTTGTCAAATTTTTGTGTTTTTTGTGAGGTCAAGGGAGACAAGAATAAATAGTTAATACTGTGTTGGTCCTGTTTATGTCACCAAATATTTCTGACTTGCAGGAGCACTAAAATTATTGCTCTATGATGGCAACTGGTGTTGGTGGTTGAATCCCTTTAATCCTTGCTGGGTGGTGGCTCTGTGAATTGGGGTTTGATCAGACTTGATCCGGAGCGTGTCAGAAGCCATTTTCCTGAGCTCTTTGTTGTGTTCTTTAAAAGAAGCCTGAGCTCTGAGCTTGATTTTTCCTCCTGCTATGTACGTTGTGTGTTTGGTCTGCACTGATGTTAACCTTTGTGGTGCATGTTGGTTATATCTACATGAATACCATGGTCCAGTGTTTCTCAGTAGAAAATGACCTCCTTGCAATGTAAGGACGGCATTTTTACCTCCAGCTAGTTGTGATTAGCGTTGTGAACTCTAGTCTTGTGTTTTTCAAAAAGCCTGATAAACTGCAATGTGGCATTTTATCATCAGTTAATAATTACCTTACAAATTCTGGAATGATTTCACAGACATTTTTGGTAGCAATTGCAGGACAAGAGACGCAAGATATGAAATCTTTCACAGTGCAGCTGGCAAACAGAAAGAAACAGAGAAATGAATAACTGTTTCATTTTAGTTAAACATGTGAAATATGTTGCGAGTGATTTGCAAAGTAGATAATAAATCTGTAAAATGTTGCATGTAAAGCTGAGGTTCCACACCTTAAACTCCTTCCCAGTCAAATCAATTTGTGATAGCACTTACGCAATGCTCAACATCTAATGACTATATTAAAAAGGTGTTGTTGGCAGATTTTTTTAATCTCCTTCAGATCCTTCACCTCATTTCCCAACATTTCAGAGCTGCAGGAGGAAGTGGTACAGGGAAGAAACATTTCCCTGCTAATAAAACTAAACTGACTTCCTTCTCTTGCTATCTATGAGGTGTGTCACTTCTGTTTTTGCTGAAATAAAATAAAATATCCTTCCCATTCTTTTATCTGTGGAGGAAATGTTTAAGTCTGCAGGGTGTTTTCTATTGGGAGTTTAGGAGACGGTATAAAGGGCTAATCATCAAGTACATTTAGTGTTTATTAGCAAACCTTTTATGTTTTACATGACATGATACAACAAAAGCAGCTGTAGTTCTTCCAAACTTAAGAGAACACCAGTGCAAAAGTTTGAGGTTTTTATTTATTTCTACCAGTGGATTCAACAGGGGAAGTAAGGCTACTGGTTCTATGTTGGAGGTTTATAATGAAGCAGACAGGAAGCGTAGACTATGGTAGTTTGATATTGACAAGAGTCTGGATATAAATAGAGAAATGGCTGAATGATTGCAAAACACAGTTGTACTTGAGGATTTCTTTCTGTCTTTAAATGGGCAAAAGAAGAGATGTATTCATTGTAACGTGGCAAAACATTTGTATGCTTTCTTTAAAAGAAGAGTCTGGGTCCAAAACACCTTAAAAGCTCAGCTGAAACTGCCTAAAGGTTCTCTGTTCTTGCTTTTGTTGTTCTGTTCCCTCCTTTCTTTTCTATACTTGCTTCATCCTCTCACCTTTTTTTTTATAATACTCAATATCACTGGTAATTAAGTAGAAACTTTTCTTCTGTTCCCTCTCAGACATGTGTTTTAGACTCAACGCGATCCACAGTCAAGTCATAAACATGAGGATTAGAGCTTAACAGTAAACAATCTATATAAATCGGGGCCTCCATCACCCATTAGTTTTTTAATCCTACTTATAAAACTGTTATAATGGATAGGCTATGAAATGAATGGAAAATACTTATCCAAGAGGGAAATTTCCAAATGTTATGTGATGCTGTGTTAGATGTTTGGTAACATCCAGTATAGCTCCACCTTGGTTTCAACCTTTGCTTTGGTTTTATTCTTTACCACAGTTTATTAGTCATGAAAAGCATTAAACACACAAAACCCCATTGCATAATACCCCCTATCCTTTGACACTGAGCTTTCCGATAAGGACTGCTCATGTCATCTGTGTGATTCATCTCTGACACTGAGTAATTTCAGTGTTCACATGCAACAGGAAGAGTCTATTTAAAGAGATATTTGCAGTTACCAATGTGATGACGTATATATATATATATATATATGTGTATATATGTGTATGTATGTATGTATGTATGTATGTATGTATGTATGTATGTATGTATGTATATATATATATGTAGCTAGATTTCAGATGACTTGATTTTCTTACATATTGATGTTTAATCGGTTTAAATCTATAAAGTGACTTAAAAAAAATTACTGAAACAGTAAGTTTAATGTATATCAAAACTAATACACCCAAATTAAAATAGACCTCTGTGGCTATTTTTGGCCACTAACTAATACAAGTTACACAAAATGCTGTGAAGGAATGGTAATGTCTTCACTTCCCTTCAAAAACACTACTGGGCTCACAACTGCTGTGTGTGTGTTTGCATGCATGTGCTCACTCACCCAAGTGTGTCTTTGGTTGCCCTACTGTGACATTTTACTCTTCCTTAGCCAATTATCATCACTTATGACATTGTTTCACTCCTGGCACATACCTGTCAGAACTGGAAACTACCAAATATCACCTTTCTTAGTTCCCACATCAGTAAATGTCTCTGTGGGGAAATTTTACCGTGGTGAGAAACACATATGCACTCACAATGGTAACTATGTTGTTGTGGCAGCAAGCAGGCATTTATTTTTAGTCTTTGCAGTCATATACAGGTTGCATTTTATCTTTGATCTCACTTAACAAAAAGCAGTCGAGTAACTTCCTGTCACTAGCTTTTCACACATTGCATATTTGTGGGCAGCAAAAAAATAAATAAAATAAATAAAAGAGTGCATCCAGTGCATCATGGTATGGCACAAATAACAAAGAAACAAAATAAATACTGAAGCTAAATATTGTCATTTTTCTCCATTCCCCATGCTGTCTGCACCCTCAGCATACTACAACAATGCAACCAAAGTGGCGGTCAAGACGCTAAAGCCTGGCACCATGACAATTGAGGCCTTCTTGGAGGAAGCCAATGTGATGAAGACACTGCAGCACAACAGGCTGGTGCGACTCTATGCTGTCATCACCAAGACAGAACCTATCTACATCATCACCGAATTTATGGCAAATGGTAACCATGCTATTTATCAAAGCTACACATGGCAAATATTTAGAATAATGCAGCAGTATAATGTCGGTTTTGTAACACACGAAATGCAATGTAGTATCCTTCATTCAATCACTCACTTATTTCCCAAAGATAAAAGCATATGCTACAGCTTTAAATGACAGTTAACATGGATGTAGTGAAACGGAAAACACCACTGCACACAGACTCACATGCAGCCACTGATGCAGTTTTCAATTCTGTTTTCAGGGAGCCTTCTAGACTTTTTAAAGAGCGATGAAGGATGCAAACATCAGCTACCTAAGCTCATTGATTTCACAGCACAGGTGAATGTTTTTGTTTGTTTCTTTGTTTGTTTCTTTCTTTCTATTTTCTTATATGTGACCTCATTGCTTACAGACATGAAATCACTGAGCTAGTAAAGCATTTTTGTCAGGCCGAGTGCAGTTTTACACCAGAATGTGTAAAACTGTTGGTCCCCAGCATACATGACATAAGTTACAATTGGTGCCACCTGTGTACCATTCATCATGCAAATGCCTGCTTGCTGCTACCTGGCTGAGATAGGCTGGAGCTGTCACACCTTCAACTCCTCCCTTCTGATTGGATAATTGCTGGTCCAATCTCTGCTCCTGCTGTCACCCAACAGGATTGTAAATTATAGTTAAAAGTTAGAATGTGTTGAGCTAGATTTTAGGTTTGTATAGAATTTTTACTTTTGCTAAAGTGATATTGTGCAACTAGTACATCCTCCAAATGATGAAGAATGGGGTGGACATTGGCGTTACACCACTGCAGTGCAAGATCTAACTTCAGTTTACATCAAACTCAATATTGCACAACAACTTTTCACTTTTCTACTTTACTGTCAGTCATGTTTGGTCAGTATTATGCATGTTTGGTTTAAACATGAAGGAGTATCTGGTTTGCACTTCCTAAAACAAAACAGGTAATGAAATATGTTGGCACCCACCATTTCTGCTTCTTTTTGGTTCTTTACTGCTACAATTACACTATACATACACACTGTATTTATTTATTGCACACTTTCTTGGGAGACCAAGCTGCATGGATGCCATTCTCTGCCTGTACCACTTAAAAGTGTGATGATTATGTATATACAGGTAATACTTCATATATTTTGTTTCTTGACATGTCTTCTTGTCCTGTTTCAGATAGCAGAAGGGATGGCATACATAGAGAAGAAGAACTATATTCACAGAGACCTGAGGGCTGCTAATGTCCTCGTGTCCGAGAGTCTGCTGTGCAAGATAGCTGATTTTGGTTTGGCAAGAGTCATAGAGGATAATGAGTACTCCGCCAGAGAGGGTAAATGTGGTTTGTGTGGGTGTCTGTGTGTATGGGAATATGAGTGTTTTCTTTTGTGTGTGTGTGTGTGTGTGTGTGTGTGTGTGTGTGTGTGTGTGTGTGTGTGTGTAAGAATTTTCCCATCTCTAATAAGCCACATCCTTGACTTCCTGTGTGACACATGAAACAAAAAATCCCCTTTTGACAGTCTGAACCCAAAGGACAGATCATTGTCCATAGGTGATAAGATGGCCATTTTTGTTTTTGTTTCACTACAAACAAACAAACAGGTTCTGAAGTTGTTGTTTTGTTTCTCCATCAATGGACCTAGTCGTGCACAAAGGTATGAAAATGTTTCCTCAGACATTCGGAAATTGCGGACCCACTGCATATGTGTGAACCCCGGGACTGTCACATCCCATTACTCATTGGCCCGGCTGAAAGCCCAAATGACTGGTCGGCGGCACTGCTTCAACAAAAGAAGAAGTATCTAAAGAGAAAAAAAAAAAAAGGAAAAAGAAACACAAC
>JBAMHW010000008.1:9688093-9703910 GCA_037177495.1 Rhadinocentrus ornatus | reverse complement strand
CCCGACAACATAGCCGCTAGGATCGTCGGGACGCACAAACTCCTCCACCACGTTAAGGTGGCGGCTCAGGGAGGAGACACACAGTGCACAACGCTGGTTTAAATCTTACTTAGAGAACAAGAAGTACTTTGTGTCAATAGGTAATTTTATATCTAGGCAGACAAGAATTACATGTGTAGTTCCCCAAGGTTCTATCCTGGGGCCTCTTCTGTTTAACATCGACATGCTCTCACTGGCACAGGTCATAAAGAACAACAAAATTAGTTACCACAGCTACGCAGATGACACACAGATACATATTACAATGTCACCAGGAGACCAAGGCCTCGTAGAGGCTCTTGGTAAATGCATTGAAGAGATTAATGACTAGATGTGCCTGAACTTCAGTTAAACAAAACCAAAACTGAGGTGATTGTCTGTAGAGCCAAAGAGAAATGATTAAAGGTCACCACAGAGCTTCAGTCTATACACCCAAAAACCACCAACCAGGCAAGAAATCTGGGTGTAGTGATGAAATCAAACCTTAACTTTGAGAAACACATTAAGGGAATTACAAAGTCAGCCTACTATCACCTTAACAATATATCAAGGGTAAAAGATCTGATGTCTCAGCAAGACTTGGATAAACTAGTCCATGCTTTCATCTTTAGTCAGCTTGATTATGGTGTTTTTACAGTGTTTTTACAGGTCTACCAAAAAATCAGTTAGACAACTGCAGCTTATTCAGAACTCGGCTGAACCCTCAGGTCATCTGGATCCGGTTTCTTATCAGTTCTGAGAGTCAGAACTAGACATGGAGCCTAATTTTTCAAACTGTGCGTAGCAAAGCAAACTACAGGTGGCATTTGCGCCGCAAAAAGGAAATGCTGCGCACTTCTACTTTCAGATTTATCAAAGAGTGCCCACCACGTCCTACACCTGTTTCCGTTTATAAATCAGAATCAACTCTAAAGCGGGTTGATTCGTGAGGAAACGCCTTCCCACGCCCACCTGTTGGCTATAAATGGTCAGGTGGACTCCTGTAATACACATTCATCACATAATTTCCATAATGGATCACATGGATGGATCAGGAGGGGATTGCTGTCACAAGGAGGGGGGTAGACATCTGCATGTGGTCGACCTGTGACTGCATCTGACCCGATTCCTGCAACTCCAGCATTAGACAGCAAAAAACTGTGTATAGAGATGGAAGGAGTTGTAATATTTAAGTCTTCAGGTGCCGATAATTGAGTGTTCTGACTGGTGCCGGACAGCAGGACTCTTACATGTCTGTTGTTAGGGCTAACAGTACAGAACCCAGATCTGTTGCACATTTCTCATATTATGTAAATAATAAATGGTTGAGAGAAGTAGTAGCGTTTTTACTGTACTCCATCAATGACCACGCAGGAGAAGAACCTAAAAAGAAAGGTAAAAAGAAATTAGTGTGGAACAGTACCTGGTTAATTAGGAAAGTGGGAAAATTAGTACCTGCCTGTTTTAATACTGTGGGAAGAAGTACCTGTTCTTTATTGCTATTCATTTTTTAAGGTTATTCTTCAGCAGGTGTGAGACACAGATCCTGATGGACCACGTTGAGAAACGTGGAAATGTTTAATTGGTGGGCACGGCGTGGGCATTACTTGTGTCAGCAAGTGTAAATAAATTTATTGGGATACTAAGCAAGGAAATATTTAGATGTGCTACTTATTCTTATTCTAGGTTTATATATTTACAAATATTGTGTTATGAGTCCTTGTGTAACAGTGGGACTCTGGATTGCCATGTGCTTGTGGTGTGAAGATTAAATGGGGTGATAAATCTTGGGGTTTTAGTTGTTTATTGTGTCGGGCCTGGGCTTTTTGTGTGGTGGTATCCTTATCTCTTCCCTACAGAAAATGGGCGGTCAGCACTGGGTGAGGACCACGGAGAGGCTGTTATCAGATGACACTTGGAACCTTACTCCAGCAAGCATGACTCAGCAGAAAACTCTGTATAGCTGCTCTATTTAAGGGTCAAGGAGTCAGTTGGAGGGAGTTCAGCCTGTAGCAGGCAGGCAGACTCCATTTTTGTATTAGTCAGGGAGAGGTAACCGGACCCAGAGTTCTGTACGCACATTTCTAATATTCGGTAATTCAAAAAATAATTGAAATAGGAGAGAAGTAATTTGTCTTTACTGGCCTGCAGTCCACTCTAAAGGAGAAGAGAAAACCCACAGAGTCAAAGGTAATTATTAGTACTCTAAGTTTGTAGGAAAGGAGTACCCACTCGATTCAAGTGTGTGGGAAAGTAGTACCCGCTCAATTCTGGTGTGTGGAAAATTTGTACGCATTCTTAATGTTAGAAAGTAATACTTTTTAGGGGTTTTTCATTCTTCACAAGGCAGAATAGTGGCAGCAGGTGGCAGATGCTGTCATTGCAGTGTCAGAAGGGAAGACACGCCAGAGGCATCGGAGCGTGCAGCTGGATATTTCAGTCAGTAGAGCATGTCCCTGCCATGTAGGAGACCGCAGTACGAATCCCACAGGGGGTGATTAGAGGGGCGGTGCAGAGGGACACAATCACCGCTATTAACTAGGTGGACAAGGAGCTGCGGGAAATAAAGACTATCTGGACAGAAATTGGGAAATTTTTAAAAAAATTGTGTGATAATGAATAAATAAATGAAAGGAAATCCACCTCTTGTGTGTTTCATTAGCGTTGCATCACTTCTAGACCTCCAGCCTCCCGCTCTGCTGAAATGAATGACGAAAGCAACTTTTTGTACTGACTGGTGCATGCTGGCAGCAGACTGTCCATCTTATTTAGCTGGATGGATTTTATAGCATGGAAATTTTGTTTCACAATGACAGAACATATTTTAGTGGTTGAGGTTCTTATTAATATCATCTCCCTTTTTCCTGAAATTCCTGGTTTGTTTGTTTTTTTGCCGAGCATGCGCTCTTAGGAGAATTAATATCCAATGTGCGTCTTTATTCATTTCTGCAAACAGCTTTAATATCCAATATGTGGTGTGAAAGGTAATAGTGGATTGTGCACAAATGTCTCACATTTCACAGTATTTCCTTGATTTTATTCTGTGCTGGCGGTGTCGCCGTTTCACGTTTCTCTAGATTGAGGGAGGGTCAGGGTTGCCAGGAAGGTAGGAACATTTTCCTGTCAAGTTTGGTTTTCATAAATCGCAAAAATTAACTATATTTTGGCGTACACGGGTTTTTGTTCCTACGCGAGCTTGATAACTAAGGCCCCAGATCTGCATCTGTTCTTTTAGGCCGGAATCTTAACTTTGTTTATTACATTTTATCTATTTTATTTGAGCTTTAACTTTGTTTTTATTTAATTATTTGAATTTCTTTTATTCTTTGTTTTTTTCTAATGCACTTCTGCACCCTGCTGTAATGTTTTATGTAAAGCACTTTGAATTGTCTTGTACATGAAATGTACTGTACAAATAAATTTGCCTTGCCTTCCCTAAATTGCTGAACCTGTTTCACAATTTCCATGGCATTACAGTGGTCCCTTGTTTATTGCGGGGATTACGTTCTGAAAACACCCCGTGATAAATGAAATCCGCGAAATGATGACCTTATTAATTTTTCACAATTCAAATGCAGTGTTTATAGACCTTTTCCAAACTATAATGAACATTTTCAACATTCTTACACAATTTATACGCTCTCAAAAACCTACATGTAGCACTTGTGTCAACTAACACCTCCAGCTGTGCTACTGGACCAGTTCTAGGTTCTAAGGAGTGGGGAAAAAAGTAAGTAAGTAAATAAACCAGAGACCGTGACTTTAAATACAAAGGCCGGCAGTTAAATGTTGAACCATAAATGTGGTGAACAACACACATAAAAACAACAACAAAAAGATAGTAATATAATAATATCACTCTTGCAAGTTCTGATGGAAAGGCAAGTAAGGTAATAAGTAAGTATTATTTACATTTTCTATTTTATCCACCTAGGTTGGAAGTAATTCTAACCAGACTAATTTTAAATGTAAATAGCCTGTTTGGTTCAGTTAGTATTTGGCTATTTATCTAAATAGGTTGCACCTATTTTGGATCTCCAATTTTTTTTCCTGAGTTAACTCTATTTTCTTTCGTTCTCTCACAGGTAGGGAAACACTTTCACAATTTCAGAAACAAATCAAATTGGACCACAATAATCCCAGATCACAGTATTAATAATCTTGAATTAAGAATACAATGAAAATGTGGGTTTTCAGTCAGTTCAGACTCAAGTGGTCCTGTTGCGCAGTAAAAAAAAAGTTCAGTTCCGGAAAGGATTTCAGTTCAATTCTAAGAGAAGGGAAAAAAATTGAGAAGGATAGCTCACTTCCTACTTTGGTTTAAGGCAAATCCTTTTCACCCCAACCGCTCTGGCAGCGAGTCACCTCCAACTTGTATACAGAAGGACCCCTCACTCGCATGGTGATGAAGATGAATCCAAAGTCATCAGATCTGGGTCTGGCTCGCCATCTTAAATCATTCCCACGTGCCGACTGCATGCCGTGGATGAATCCTCGCTCTAACCGAGCTTCCAATCGAGCAAAACCAAAAACCTGACCTGTGTAGCAGGTCATACACAAAATAAATTATTTCTAATCATTCTAAGACACTAAAAAAATGTTTTACATTCCTCTGAGCCGTGGGATTAGTGCTGCAATTATTCTGTGAATCTAAAGTGGCACCGATTTTCTCCGAACATAGCCAAGCTATTAGCATCAGCTTCCCGCTAGCATCTAAACAGGGTAATATGGTGAAAACACAATAAAACAACACGAAACTCACCAAAACAACGTGGTTTAATTCTTATCAGTTCCCTGTCTTGACAGTATAAGTGCCGCTTCATAGGGTTTAAATCTCTTTAACACACTTTATCGCTAGTCGTTTCTGCGTTTCTTCCTTCTCCTTTGCTCTCCTTCACGTCTCTCCCACTCTCTTCCACAGCGACTCGTCTCTTAAAGGGGCAGTGACATGTTTCCCTTAAGGCACAATTTTATTCCTACACATTAAATTGTTGTTCCACTAGCATTTTATGAGACTTGAATGATTTAAATGTACATTCATTTTGACTCTAATTTATTTAACTTATTTGTGCAACTAATTTTTGCTATTTTATGTCTGATTTTAGCATGGGTTACATCCTCCCCTCCTTACCTAATGCACGTCCCTGCACATTATAAATTTATATCATTATTAATGCTACAAGTTTTGAGTAGTTTTTGAGTAGTTCTGTTCGGTAAGGGAGTCTGTAAACACCTCACTCAAGCTTTGGAAGAGAGACTGGACTTTTCCCTAGTTCAGGGTAAGTCAGTCTTTTAGTTGCCCTTTTGTCTCTGAGGGGTCTACTTGAGTATTCTCTCTCAGTCTGGGTTTCAGTTAGGTCTACGACACTAACGTTTTCATTCCTCTCCTGAGTGGAATGAGCAATATCCTTATCCTCCTTAGATAGATTTCCAATTTCCTGTCCAGCGGTTGAATTATTCCCCTCAGGAACAGGCAAGCTTTCCTTATTAGGATCAGTAAGTTTTCCTTCTCAGGATCAGGTAAGTTTGAGTCAGAAATCTCCACTGGAGCATCAGGCAAATTTGAGTCAGAATTCTCCACTGGAGCATCAGGTAAGACTTTGGCTAAACCTGAAGAATCTTGCTCAACAGCAGTCAACTTCTTGGAACACTCCGGTTCATTTCTTTCTGAGAAATGTTCCATGATTCCAGAGGTAAGGCCGAACTCTTATGTTTCCACTACTGGGTTTATGTGACCATCACTGTGACATTCCTCAGAGTCAGATAGGAATTCATTCCCATCAGTCACATCTGAATTGTTGTCTTTGAAATGTTGTAGAGTTCTCGCTCCCTTTGATGAATTTGATGTATCAGTTTCATTTACATTAAATTACAGTCATTTAGCTGATGCTTTTATCCAAAGCGACTTACAATGGTTAGGCAGTAGCGTTAAGGGTCTTGCCTAAGGACCCAACTGGAAGGTGTTATTGTTCGTCCCCTGGGAGTTTGAACCCTGGTCTCCCACATTAGAAACAATGCTCTACCAATTGAGCTAACCAGCCACTCTCAACTGAAATTACAGGAACAAACCTGCATGGCAGCAGAAGGTCTCTGTGAAGGGTTCTTTGTGGACCTTCCTTTGTCTCAGGTCTCACAACACACAATGGAATGTCTCAAGCCTGTCTCAGCAACAAGACACATCTGACTCCCACCTGTCAGCCAACTTATGCTTGCCCCTAAGACTTCTTTCAAATTAGATTA
Source organism: Rhadinocentrus ornatus (assembly GCA_037177495.1). Taxonomy (NCBI): domain Eukaryota; kingdom Metazoa; phylum Chordata; class Actinopteri; order Atheriniformes; family Melanotaeniidae; genus Rhadinocentrus; species Rhadinocentrus ornatus. Next base: position 9,697,652 of record JBAMHW010000008.1, on the reverse strand, counting down.
ATTTTTAATCTAATTTATTTACCTTATTTATTTAGCAACTTATTTATTGCTATTTTATGTCTGATTTTAGCATGGGTTACATACATATATTTAACAACGTGAATTTCTTAATAATTACTCGCCCCGTAAAATATATTACAGCTTTTCTGCTGTGCTGGCGCCACCCTCGTCTGTTGTTTAATCAAGAAACAAAGCACAGTGGGCTGATTCCTAAAGTAAATGTTGGACATAGAATGGTTGAAAAAGGATTTAGATATACTTAAATATGCAGTGCTGCATACAAAAAAAATCCGCGAAACAGCGATGATGAACAGTGGCGAGGGACCACTGTGTAATGTTTGGTATTATACCAATAACTTGACAGGGGGACCGAGTTCTAGTTACAGCGAGTAAATCATTTATTTTTGCTACTTGGCCATACCGGAAGTAATGTCTTTCCTCCGGTCAGACTTCACAATAAAACAGAAATACACTACACATTGTACTTTAAAAAATGAAGAATAGTTCAGGATTTAAAGATTTATGAGTGGAATCTTTATTTTTCATAGGTGGCATAATATATCCCCAAAATAGTGTTCGATTTCTATTTTTGTGAGTTAATAATACAGCATATTTCATGCAATTCACATGTTAAGGAGAGCTGCATTCATTTTACTATTTTGAGAGATCACAGAAAGGAGAGAAAGAATATGATTGGACGTGAATTACATTGCAAATCTTTAAACAGCAAATTAATCATACAGACAATTTAATGATGATTAAAAAATTAAATCGCCAACTGGATGTAAATGTTTCAATTTTTTAATTACTTCTTACTTTACAAGTTTAAATAATACAAAATAAAATAAAATAAAAAGACGAGTGGGGAGTCTCACTCTGATCCTGCTTCTTATTTCCTGGTCCAGTCACGTGGTCTTCCAAGATGGACGCGCCCACTAGATCCCTCAGACCAGTGAGTCAGTTTAAATAACGGTTAAGAATCTGTTGGTTGCTTCTAACAACTTCAAAAAGAGCCAGAGGAGTTTGTAAGAAAGTGTGTCACATCTTCAGTGCATCCGACATGAGCAAGAACGATTTAATCCTGTAAGTACTTCTTTTTTTAATTACTTTAAATGTTTAACTTTTGAGGTTCACGCCAGCATTTCGCCTGCTAGCTGACAGAACATTGACCTTATGAAACCAGCCTGTGTCATTCTTATGAAAGCATTTTATGTTATCATGAGTTTTTTTCTTCTGGTCAAAAACAGTCAAACCAGAACAAATATTAGATTTTCCCCGTATGTAGTTCGACGTGATAGCAGCATTAGCCCAGCTTTATCCTCTATGGAGAATCCTCATTTAGAAACCTAGCAGTTTAATACTTTCTCCCTTTTATATTAGAGCTGTCTGGTCTCTTCAGCATTTATTATAAGCTTAAACGAATATTAAGGACAGTCTAACTTATTCGGCATCCACACAGAAGTGATTTTATTTTTAAAATTTTAAACTTACGCGTATATTACTTGACGTGTTTTACTTTAAATGTGCGCGTATGGGAGAGTTTTTACTGAGCAGAATAAACACTTGATCACAGCCATTTAATTTTCAGACAGGAACCTGATCCAATGGTTTAAATGCGTGTAACAGCAGTTCTACGTGTGCATATTGTGTGTACAGTCTATTATCTAAAGTTAAGATTAACATACTTATTTTCCAACTAAATTTAGTCTGGCTTTTCAGACAGCTGTGATGACTTGTGATCCATTGATTCAACCGTCCCTTCTACTGTTGGTTGACGATAAGAGAGCAGAGGAATGTTATCTCTCATAATCACTAAGAGCAGGTCAGCTAGATGCCCCGTGTGACTGCAGACAGAGGGAGGGGTACGCCCGTATTTTAGATAACACAGATGTCTTCCGTAGAGTTTTGCAAAGACCCCTTTGCAAAACTCTCTTTTTTTCATAATATCACAATTAATATAAACTAAAATAAATCTAAAATTTTAATCTCTTGCCTGTTAATTACTGGCTCCAGCTTCCCCACCCTGAATTGGACTAAGCAGTATAGAAAATGATTTTAATTGGCATATTGTGGACCACTGTCAGAAAATTTTAATCTGTATGCTTTTGTTTTTTCTAAAGTTTAGCTCAATGCAATCAATGTTAATGATAAAATAGTAGGAAATAGTGGGAGCTACTGTGTGAATGCAAGGTCTACTGATGTTGCTGTTTAAAAAAGCAAAAAAAAAGATTTAAAGCTAAGTCATGTAATGAGTGAAGGTAATGGGGGCACAAAATGACTCATTGATGTGGCATAAATCAGCTGACTGAACAAATAGAAGCTGAAGCTATTTCACTCGTATTATGCACTATACATATATGATTGAATCATTTAGGATGTATGTTAGCACTATTTCTGAACAGATGCTAACAATCAAACTAATGCTAACCTGCATTGTTTTCCATCCAGCCCCAAGGACTTTCCTCAGCTGAAAAATGATGCATTCCTGCGGTCAGCGAAAGGAGAAGAAACAGAGCATGTCCCTGTCTGGTGTATGAGACAGGCTGGAAGATACCTACCAGGTACAAACCGCAGATTAAATATGTTATTATTATTATTATAAGAAAATATTATGTTTTGAAAACCCCTCAATTAGTGCAATAACATTTTTTCATGTCTTAGATAATGTAATGTTTTCCTATCATTCTTGGATTTTGTTTTGTATCACATTTTAAGAATTCATCAGGATGCCCTTCAGTCATTCTTGTTATCTTAAATCTCATCTGCAGAGTTTCGTGAGTCTCGAGCAGGAAAAGACTTCTTTGAGACGTGTCAGTCACCAGAGGCCTGCTGTGAGCTCACACTGCAGGTAACACTCTAAATACAGAGAAATGATAGATTCCACTCTATTGACATTCAGTCGCTATTTGTTTTTGCTGTAAACGTTTTTATTATTTTAAAGCAATTTTCTATTTAAATAATAACTTGATACATTTCAACTTGGACTTAATTGGTGTAATTTTCTGGTGTAATTGAATTATCATTTTGTATTCAGCCTTATTTACAGGTTTATTTAATTTTTTCTGGTTTATTTTATAATGATGCCATTTTTTTAAATCCCTTTTCAGCCTCTGAGACGTTTTCCTTTCGATGCTGCCATCATCTTCTCTGACATCCTCGTTGTACCACAGGTATCAAGACAGAGTCAAAGTTATGAGGTGTTACTTTAATGGAAGCGTCTTAGCGGTTAAAATTGAAATCTGTCAATTTGATCAAAAAACATTTCTACAGTAACGTGGAAATGTCTTAACCCAGCGCCCCTTTCTTCATATACTATAAAACATTCCGTTATTTTCAAAGCAAACGCCTCTCATTGTTCATTTTAGATTAACTTAGGTGTATTTTATTTATCAGATGTGATTTGGTGTCAGTACATCGCATTAGAGAAGCTGAAGACTTCTGTTACGTTTCAAGCATCATGCATAAGCATCATGTTGTATCTTTCTCCTCTCAGGCCTTGGGTATGGATGTCCAGATGGTGCCCAGTAAAGGTCCAACATTCACAGACCCACTGAAGGAGCCTGAGGATCTGCAACGCCTACGGCCCAACGTTGACGTTGCCAAAGAGCTGGGCTACGTCTTCAGAGCCATCACGCTGACCAGACACAAGATAGAGGGCAAAGTGCCCCTCATAGGATTCACAGGAGCTCCGGTTAGACACACTATTTACCAAATCATAGAAGAGTTTACGCAGCTTGTCAGAAAGCTTTCCTGCATTAAGCTGAATTTGTATTCAGCTTTTCTTCCTCTTCTAACTTGTTATTGCCTCCCTCCACAGTGGACACTCATGTCCTACATGATAGAGGGCGGCGGCTCCAACACCCACTCTAAAGCAAAGCGCTGGTTGTACCGCCACCCTGAGTCCAGCCACATGCTGCTGAGGATGCTGACGGATGTGATCGTTGAGTACCTGCTGGGACAAGTAGCAGCTGGCGCTCAGGTCAGGCCTTTTTATAACAAGACATAATTTTAGAGTTAAGTCAAGTGATTTACTTGATAAACTTTTTTCTACAATTTATATCAGCTTCTCCTGATATACAAGTACTTGATAGTTGATACAAACAACAGTAAGATAAAGGAATTTAGGCTGCTGCCTACATTCTTTATGGAGACTACTTTATCAGCACAAAATACAGTTGAGGCAACATTTTTTTTCCTTTTTGTTTCTTATAAATGGACCATAAGCTCATAAGACCTTCTATCAAGCGTAAAAAAAATCCGTATTTGAATAGAAGTTGCTGTACGGGGAAAGAAAAACCTTTTATGGGACAGTGGTTTTTAGTTAACCACCCACATATCTGGACAGCACGGTAAAAGCTCACATTGTCCCAAACTATGGCATGTATGAATGCAATGCTTGCTGAACCAGCAACATGCACAGCCATGAAATCCTGTGGACCACTCAGATATAAGAAAATTTAGTGTTTGTTATATAGGTCCCAGGTTGGCATGTCAGTGGAGAACCCTGCTGGTTAAGTATATCTGCACAGAAGGTGGCATTGCCACCATTGCCCACCCTAACCCACAATGACACATTGACAAGTTGTGTTTGTGCCTCTCTGCCTCCTTTCTTCCAGATGGAGCCCTGCTTTATATATGAAAACACATTAATAGAGTCTGTCCATGAAATCCAGTTCACACTCACTATAGAAATACAGTACCAGATAAAGGTTTGGACAAATTTCCCCATTAGATCTAAAGGGAAAGTATGTCTAAATCTTTGACTGGTACTGTACATAAAAAGTAGTTTAGTACATAAGTTATACAGAAAGCCAGACAGACTTGTACAATTGTCTATTTACAGATTTAAATTTGTTACCAGATAGTTTATAGTAACGTAAAAGCAGCCATTGCAGCTACCAGCCTACATTAAATGTAGGCCTATTAGAATTGAAATGTACTGGATGCCTCAATGCTGGCGGGATGTGTAGGTTAAGCCTACCAGCACATACTGATATCTATTTGTGCTCAAAGGGTGCTCTGTTAACTTGTTTGATGCTAAATCTGATGCTTTGGAGGACCGGGTTAATAGTTCCATCAAAGCTGATATTGTCTTCAGTCCCTCTCCGCTGGATTTCACGGATTCAGATGGCGTCCTTTTTGAACAACCATGTCATCAATTCTTGCTGGGGAAAAAAAGAGCTGTATTCCACTCAGTTTCTTTCAATTCTACAAAGGGGAAAATGCAATTAGTTTAGACAGACGTTTAAACACAATAAAAAATCATATTCTAATGAATATTACAGTACTTGTTGTACAGTACACGGTATGTCACATGTTTTACAGCAAGAAACGATTCCCTGTTTTCTTCTCTGAATGTCCAAGATGATCCTCAAATAGGGTTAAACCCCTGCGTTCTTCTTTGTCATCCTATGTACAAGGACATTGTGTACAATAGTTATCCAAATTTTATCAGTAACGATTGCTGTTGGTCTTCTTTGACCTCCTCCTCATCCACCATGTCTTACACAAATCCTTTCTCCTGACTCTTAAAGAGCTGCTTCAGTTTGTTAATTCACAGGACACAGTCAGTGGAAAATAGTTGGTTGGTTGTTCCAGGTCAGCTGTGTGTAAAGTTTCAAAGCATGTATAAAAAATGTGGAACATTGTAAAGGAGAACCACACAGTTAAACCAAAGAAGCTGACAAAGAGGAGGGCAGAAAACTGAAACCAAAATAGGATGTTGATAGTAGAGGATATTGAAAAAAGCAAATGGGCAAAAACAGGAGTCAGTGCTTGTGACCAAACTTTAAAAAAAAACAAAAAAACAAAACTGAAAGCAGCAGTATAGGTGGATGTCCAGAAAAGACAAATGGAACAACTGGACAGAAGATAACCAGTTTTAAATGAGCTCAAGTCATGGACTGTAGATGAATGGAAATGAAATTCAACAATGGATTATAAATCTGCTTTGGACAATAAGATGAACCAGAGATTTGGTTTTGCGCAGGTCCATTCCTCAGAGATTTTGCTCAGTATTGCCATGATAAGCATCACCCAGTTGCTGCAGATTTGTCGACATTGGAGATGATGTGAGCTTTGTGACATGTTGATTTATTCTGCTGGAAGTAGCCAACAGAAGATGCTACACTGTGGTCATAAAGTGATGGACTTGTTCAGCAACAATACTCAAGTAGGCTGTGGCGTTTAAACAAATTGGTGCTAAAGGGCTGAAAATGTGGCAAGAAAATATCCCGTACACCATTACACCACCACCAGCCTGAACCATTCATACAAGGCATGATGGATCCATGTTTTCATGTTTTTCATGCCACATTTAACCCTACCATTTGAATGTTGCAGCTAAAATAAAGAGTCCTGTGTGAATTGTAGCCTCAGCTTCTGTAATACTCAAACCAGCCCGACTGGCAACAACAGCCATGCCAGCTTAAAAAATTTACTTAATTCCCTTTCTGATGCTTATTGATAACACAATCAAGTTGTCTCATCCATGTCTGCATGCCTAAATGCATTGAGTTGCTGCCATGTGATTATCTGATTTAGCTATTTGTGTTAAACAGATTTAACTAAAAAAGTGGCCGATTGTGTAAACTAATTATTTACGTCAGTTAACCCGACTGTTGGGACTACCAAACGACAGCCGTCTTTGTGTCTGTTCTCATGCAGGATGAGTTAATGTAAATTTCCCTATATCCTCTTCTGAATGTCCAGGCTTTACAGGTGTTCGAGTCCCATGCTGGCATTCTGGGACCAGTAGAGTTTAAAGAGTTTTCTCTGCCTTACCTCCGAGACATCGCTCGACGTGTCAAAGACAAGCTAAAGGAGGATGGACAGGATGTTCCCATGGTGAGAAGACATGCATGCTTTTTACATTAGTACAGGACGTCAACATCAGCTGCAAACAAGTCAAGAGTGAAAGCAACTTTATTCATCTGTTGCATCATCCTGTTTATTTTTTGGGTTAGGAGTAGCTGCTTTACTAATACTTTTAAGATGATGGTTACTGCAGTTATAGCTGCGAACCTGTAGGTGTCAGCATTTTACCATAAATGACACATGAAAAAGTTTATCTCGTGTTTCAGATTATATTTGCAAAGGATGCTCACTACGCTCTAGAAGATCTTTCTCAGTCTCATTATGAGGTGGTTGGGCTGGACTGGACTATTGACCCGCAATTAGCACGGTAATGCACACACACACACTTGTCTGAAGTCTAGTGTTTTGTAGTGAATTTGTGCTCTGCATTAAACATGCCACATTAGCCCATGCTGCTTTAATCCAGCCCCTTCAGTTGTAGTCTGTGAAGTAGCTGAAAGCTTATGGAGCAGGGATGGTGGGCCACACTGCTCTGCTCTACTGGTTAACCATTACTGATCTGTTCCTCATCCTGGTTTGACTCTAAATGCAGGATTTAAGTCAGCAAACATCTCTGTTTTCTGCTCTACTCATCAAATACTTAACTTATTGGCTAAAGGATTAGCTAGTGTGTCCTGTGATGTCTGTGTGTTCAGGGAGCGCACAGGAGGGAAGGTCAGCCTGCAGGGAAACATGGACCCTTGTGCTCTGTATGCTCCGAAGGTAACCTCTTCTCATGCTTTTAGTTAAGACCTGCTTTTAGGCCAAAATGTAACATGATGGAGCAAGTCTGTTTTTAGGCTCATATGCTGTTTTTATTTGAATATTTCTCCACCAAATGGATTTTTATTAATTAATAATAATTAATAAATTTTCCAATTTCACATGCTCATCGAAGTGCAGCTTTTTGTATCATCACTTAGTTTGTTTTACCTCTTCTGCAATGGTATAAACTACATTTCTATTTACACACTTTTCTTAGAACAGTTTCTCCACTGCAATACTTTGCTCTAATCTTCTATACTCCTCTACTCCTCCTCTAGGATCGCATTTCTGGCATTGTGAAGAAGATGCTGGAGGGTTTTGGCACAAAAGGCTACATTGCCAACCTGGGTCACGGCCTCTACCCCGACATGGACCCAGAGAATGTGGGCGCCTTCGTGGAAGCCGTGCACCAACATTCTAAACTCATGATTAAACAGATGTAAAGACAGATGTGCCAAATGAATGAACGAAGATGCTCTGATTTTCTTTCTTTTTTTATGTTTAGTAGACAAAGAGCTGTCCATCTTTGATTCTGTATTTCAATTTTCTGTCATTCAGGATATTTTTAACTGAGCCCGAGCAAGAAGAAAAACAAAAACATTTCCTGTTATTAATATTAAGTGAACACATTCAAATCAACATGCATTCCCATCTACTGCAGCTTTTCAGGATAAACATGTTGGTTTTCTAACACAAGATTTTCTCTTCATCTGTAATGTGTTTATCCAACTAGGAGTAGATTATATTTTTGGATTAAAAAAAAAGAATTTAGCTTGTAAACATGTGTATATATCTTATGTGTTATGAGGTCATATTTGTTTTACATGTGTTTTTTAATTGCTGGAAAAGAAAAAAAATTCTAAGCTTAGACTACGATTATGTATAAGATATTTAAATATTTTTGATGTCTCAGTTTTACTGCAGTGTTTCTGAACACAAAATATTTAAATCCATTTTAAAACAGCTTGTCAGAAAGCCAAGCAGCTTTTTAAATTTTTTTTAAAAAGCAATGTTGTTAGATTGACAGCGCTGCAGTTATAAAAATTGATTTTTAAGGAAAAATCTCAGCATGTAGCTGCTGATCATTTGACTGCCTAACATCTTAACTAAACCAATTCCATGATTGAAAATCTTTCAAGAAATAGAGATTTTACAGGGAAGAAGCCTTATGTTGCTTTGTCTTTTATTAAGTCTGAATGTGATGTTTGTTTGTTTTCTTTGCCGAAATAAATTAAGAAGTAAATGGCATTAAAGTCCTGACTGAATGGTTGAATGTGATTAAAGTGCCTGGATAGTTGGAACACACTTGTGTTTTTTGTTAATTTATTGGTTTTTTCAAAGGCAAAGGATGGATGGATCCCATTTTAATAAAGATAGTTTATTTAAATTTTTTAAATGTTTAATTTTCCTTTCAGTTTAGATTAATCATACACGGTGCTTAATCTTTGCTATCCACCACTTTGCTCTTGTCTGAAGGAACCAATGGGTGAGTTGTTTACAGAGTTGCTAATGAGGCTTTAGCCTACCTCCATCTGTGTGACAACCCCCCTGTTATCTGTTAAGTGTTGTAGTCAAGCAAAAATGAAAAGAAGCAAGATAATTACTGATCACCTAAATTTTTCTATCCACTACTAAAAGAAATATCTGGAGGACATGTGGGTTATAAGGGTGTAAATCACAACTTTGATCATATGATTTATCTTCAAAGGTTAATTATTCAGTGTTTGTCAATCTCACAAATTCAGTCAGTCATTATCTGTACCGCTTGTTCCTATTAGGGGTCGCGGGGTGAGCTGGAGCCAATCCCAGCAGTGTTTCAGGTGAAAGGCAGGGTACACCCTGGACAGGTCACCAGTCCATCGTTGTCCCTATATACAGGACTGTCTCAGAAAATTAGAATATTGTGATAAAGTTCTTTATTTCCTGTAATGCAATTAAA
>JBAMHW010000008.1:9659423-9676721 GCA_037177495.1 Rhadinocentrus ornatus | reverse complement strand
TGCGTTTTGAGAGCGAAGTGCACGGTTAGGGTGGTATGGCTGGATGGCATCCTTGAGGTAAGATGGGGCCTTCCCGCTCAACAACTCCACTTGGTTAGACAGGTCCCTGTGTAATTAATATGCATAACTACCAAAGATCAATGGGACAATATGTTTATAAAAAATAAAAATAAATTAAATTAAATCCTCCATGAAGGTTATAGGTAGCTTAGAGATCTGTCTAAATTTCACTCACTTTGCTACTGTTGATTGAAGATTTTGTCTTATCATTGTAATTTATTCCTATAATGATCCAGAAGATAATTATTTCTTATTGCTAAAACTTGCTATCTCGAGAAAGTAACAACTCTAAAACCCAAAGACTATTTCATATTTCTTTATAATACAGAAAAATAGAAAACACATTAAATGTAAACAGCCAGAGTACCGCATATGCTGTAAACCCTTAAAGGTGCAGTTTAAACAGTTTAGTGACATCAAAGCCCCGTTTCCACTGACGGGGGTAGGGTGGGAAGCTCTTTTTTTGTTTCCACATGCAAAAACTGTGAAGGATACCCTAATATCTGACCCAACTTGTCCTACTTTGTTGTGGGACCCCTTCCGTTGGGGTACCAATCTAACCAACCCAACTCGAAAGGGTGGAGTTTGACACGCTGCAATTTGGAGATCCCTCAGGAGACCATCCGCCACCTTATCAGGAGTATATAGATTATAGTATATAGATTCTGGAGGCATGCCCTATCTGTACTTCAGCTTACAGACTTAATACCACTTACCTTGAATAAATATGAATTTAAAAGAAGACATCCAATGTAATGTGTTTCACACTTTATTCATAGAAAAGCACTGAGATTCCAACACAAATCAATATAAAATGGTAGTAGCGTTAGATAAATAGTAATAAAATTCTTGCTTTATAGACAGTAGCTCAAGAAGTTGCACAAAAAAATTACAAAAAAAGTGTTGATGATAAGCTATGATACTTCTGTGGCAACAAATACTGGAAATACCTTTATATAATCAGTAGCACAAAGAGGCAACAAACACTTTCAATTTTCCCTTAAGTTAAGAAAGAAATCCAAAACAAAAACAAACAGGGAAACAGTAGGTTAGCTACATCTCTATTAGCAAATAGTACTCTCCTATCAACAAAAAAAAGACAGGGAAAACTAAGAAAACCTCAGGAATTTGTTGATTCGGTTAACATAGAGAGAAGAAATTCTTTGTTGTGATGCTTAAACAGTTGACTAGTTTCTGAGTTAAGCAAGTGGTAAAATAATGTCTGTTTTTATAATCTTTTTACCTCTTTATTCTCATGATGTAGAAAACTTGCAGCTTTTTTGCACAACTTCACTGTGTGGATACAAGGCTGCTGCAGTGCACTTAGTCACTGTGCTTTAAGACTACAGAAGAAGCGACTGCACCAACACGAACAATGATGCATTGCTCTAAATCCAGAAATGTCCCAGTGTAAAAGAACCGAGGCAATACGCAACATCAAACAGGGAAAGAAATCTATGAAATGACAAAAAATTTAACTATGAGGTGAGAAAGCAATTAAAAAAAAAAAATTTAAAGGAATGAACAGGTCATCTCTTTTGTTCACACTTTTTCTGACAGATTTGTATATTCCGTCTAAATGTGGTGTGACTGCATATCACCTTTGAGAAGACACTAAAGGCTTGAGTCTCAATTAAAAACAAAAAACAAAAACAAAACAATGACATAGAATAAAGCAAAAATAAACTTTGTACATTGATCGGTCAAAAAGACATTTTCCACCATTGTTTTGTTTAACGTCTCCTTAGAAGTTGCAGCAGATGCAGCCTGGTGACTACGCATTGTCCAAATGCAAGCATGTTGGACTTTGTCCATGTCGGCCCCTCCTTCCTCATTTCAAAAGTGGTTCCGCCCACTGCGTCTCGTCCTCCACGCCTTTTACATTTTGCAAACGTGATAAGACCATCAAAGTGGTTCTGCATAGTGAGGTTTTAGTACAAATCGGTTTATAAATGACTGGCTCCCTCATTTTCCTCAACTCTGAATAATACATGCTTTCTTTTGGAAAACAGTTCTTTTTTCTTTGCAAATTGAAAAAAAAAGAGAAAAATAAAGAAGTTTTAGCAAAAAACTTAATAAAAGAAATGTACACAGGAGCACCTGAGAAATGCCTTGAAGTCTTTGCTCTTACAAAAAAAATGCTGTCAAATTTCCCCATCCAAAACAATTCAAGTACACCTCGCCAGAACACAAAGAAAAACGAACACATAACATACGTATCATAAATAATTATAATTTTACAATTTCTGAATTGACACTTTAATATTTACAATATTTTAAATGCTTAATGCTACTACTTTTTGTTTTGTATCTTTAAGTGATGTCCCTGAGAACTGAGTTTATCCTCTTTTCTATCTTTTGCTCAGTTTTCCTTTTCCCATTCGTTTATCTGCATTTCTTCAGATAAAAAAAAAGGCCCAGAGTCATGACTGACTACCCAGGTAATGAGTAAAGGTAGCTCTCATGGAATGTAAAAGCAGATAAGACAACGTTCCTTGCTCAAAAGAAAAAAAACCAAAAAACTTCTGATTTTCACCTCTTCTTTTAAAATATAGTCCGGTTCTACCTGTAACTGCCATTCCCACTTAGTCATACTAAGTTAAGGAAAAAAATTATAAATAAATGTTGAAGCAGGCAGAAACGTACTGAAGAGGTATTTGTGTGAAGTGCTTGTACAATGACATTTAGTCTGATCAGTGAAGATTCAAGCTCTTGTACTTTATATACTGCAATTAATGTTGACACTTTGCCACTGGGAAAGAGGAAGGACGGTAGATGTCCCCAGAAAAGAGAAAACGACCAAGGCATGTGGTCTCAAATTCTTAGAATGAAGTCATCAAATATACAGTATTTGTTCTATGTGCACTGTGTATATGTGGTCCTTTGAGAAAGACAAAGCCACTCATCTTCACAGTCCATAATGATGATAACCAGAATCACTCAAATGCAACTCCACACCCCTTTTCACCAAAAGAGCATTAAACTAAAAATATTTAAAGTTTTTATTCATTTAGCTTTAGCTATCACAAGAATCGGGGTAAATAACGTAGCATTTTCTATATGCATACAGTGAAGCTTTTAAATGTTTACTTTTATTGTTAAATTATTCAGAAACTAACACCAAATGATATTTTTGGCTTGATATGTCAAGCAGAAAAGACAACACTGAAATGCCTTAGCTAATGTAACAGCAAAATTATGCTAATTTGCATATATAAAAGATGCTTATATTAATTTAGCATAAGATCGCTAATATTGTGATTATATATATATATTTTTTTTTTACCCATTCTTTGTTGGAGTCATCTAGCAAATGTATGTAAATCTTTATGTTTGCACACAGTAAACTGCTTCATGTTTTGGTTGCAAACAAGCAGATTTAATCAAAAGGTTTTAACAAACAAGATTATGCCTATTTTTTACTAGCTAACATACGCTAGTTTTAGAAAAAAAAGGTGCTAATTTACTTATTTAGCATAACCTGTTATTTAGAGATTTTTGCTGTTATTCTGTTTCTTTCTTACATGCTGACTGAGTTTAATATTTTGTCTTTTACTCAACTTTAAAATATCGACCTCTAAAGAAGTTAAAATCTCTCTTGTCGGCTCTGTTGTGTCAGCCAGCAGGCTGTTCAATTTGATTTGCTAACAGGCGTTAAAGGGTTGCATTTAGCAATACTTGTCGAATTATTTCTTAAATGTTTTCACTGAGAAAAAAAAATCTGGCAAATGTTCTTGTAATGTAAAAGGGACTGAAGTTACAAGCAGAATGGACAACCAGCAGTTACTGAAAACAACAAGGTCTAAACTGTATTCAAAACTTCTGAATAGGAAGCGATACAAATCAAGCATATTTTTGTATTTTAATGCCTGTTGACTAAAAGTTGTTCTAGTAAATGAGGCAGAATTTTTTAATATTGTAAAGGTTTGGCCACAAATATATTAGCAGCTGTACACTGGTATTTTCAGAAATGAGAACAAGATTACCCTACTATCCAATATGCTTTGATTTTCTTTCTAATATTAAGCTTGCAGGAGGATGTAAAAGATGTTCAGTTTATACAAATATACTAATGTGCACATAGAGCCTCAGCTATTAGCCAAAGTAGCTTGAACAATGTCAATCTCAGGCTTTTGGATGTAACTTGAACACTGTGAAGATTTATGGGTCGTCCTTTTAAGATATTTCCTCAAAACCAGAGGATAAAGGTTTTTTAAAATACTGACTTCTACAGAGAGACCACATGCAACTTCTGTTTTATGTCCTCACTCCTCTACAAAGCCCTGAAAGAAAAAAGAGGCCATCTCCAAAAGAGAAGTTAAAACTGACAAGCAACACTGCATGTGCTTTAGATGATTATGTTTTTCTTTTGTTGACATTTCATTCACTTCTTTACCAAAGCTGAAAGCATCTTCTAGCTTGAAGTACACACCCTATCCACCAAGATCATTTGGTTTTTCATATCGACGTATACCGCCACATTTTGTCATCACATTCTTTTGACTTATCTTACTTAATTTACCATTAGTGGGAGGGGTAGATGCCGTTGTTCTTGTTGCTTTCTTTAAGATTTCAAGTCATGTCCCCTTAAGTGACAGTGAAGAAGAGCAATGTACTGCAAACACTTCTTGGTTCACATTCAAGAAACAAAACAGAACAAAACGTTAAGACTTAGTCAACAAATGGCTCAACATAAGAAGTAAAAATACAAAGAATTAAAAAAGCCTTAAATAGAAACAAATAAGTAGAGCGGGTCTCTGTGAGAGAAGGGGAAGGTCAGCCAAAGCGCTCCCTGACCAACATCATCAGTTTCTTCTTGCCCTTGTAGATCTGTTTCAGGTTGTCTATGAACTGGGCAAACTGGATGTGGCCGTCCTGTGCCAACAGGAAAGTTTCCCGTGCTTTGCTCAGGAACTCTATGAACTCTCCATAGTGCCGTGGACTTATGTGTGTGAGTCGAGAATGTGTGGTGTTAATATAAGCCGATATCGTGGCATCCAGGAGCTGGCGCAGCGGTGCCTTGTCTGTTGACATCAGCTTCCCAGAGTTCCTTCTCCCGGGAATGCCGGCGAGACCGGGTGCCGTCATGGTGCACCGCCTCAAAATGTCGGACAGCACCGTGGCACAGTGGACGCTTTTTACCACCAAAGGAATAATGGCCGCAAGCTCGTTTTTGCCAAGGGAGTGGCTGAGTGCACAGGCCCAGAGGACGTCATTAATAGCAGGGTGTGTGTCCTGGTTGTAGGCCAGGTTAAGGTGTGTCATGGCAAGAGATGCCAACTTGAACGACCGCAGAGGGTATCCCCTATGCTCCATATACCTCGCAATAGTGAACAGCTGCGAGTAAGTCATACCCGTTGACGCTGCATCGATTACAATCTGATAGGCCGTCTCAAAGGCGATGTGGTCCTTCTCGCAGAGCGTCAGAGCTGACAGGGCGCAGTTCTGTGGGTCCTTCATGGCGCACTGAAGAGCCAGGGTTCTTGCACAGCTGGCCAGCTCCTCTCGCTGGGGGTAGTCGAGGCTGAGCCGCAGGATGGTGTTGTGAGACATGACTGTAGCTGCCACAATGCTGGTGGCCTCAGTAGGTGTGAAGAGAGTGTACCAGCTCTGCAGGATGCTGACTAATGCCCGCAAACCTGTCGGAAGAGATAAATGGGACTTAATTACTTAGACTGTAAAATAATGGCTAGTTACTCTCACAGATGACAAAGAAATCTGACAGACAAGAGCAGAAATCACTGTGAATGTTCAACATCTTTCTGTCCATTACTACATAGAAACTCCAGTTGTTTGGTTCCTTTCTCAGCAAGATGCCCCTGGCAAAGCAATGAGCTTCGATCGGTCTAATAAGATATGGACTTGATCCTGTTTTACCCAGCTATGAAGGTTGGAAACAGAATCCTTATTTATTTAAGCCTTAGATAATTCTGCGTTTTTTTCAGCAAGTTACGACAAAGTGAACTCTGTAGTTGAAACCTGCAACAGGCGGGAATTCCCGTGTATCCCGCAAGACCCGCCACAAACCTTGGGGGTTGGCCTGTGTGTGGGTTGTCAATCAAAGCCTCGGTCAGTGCGCTGCGCTCTGAAAAAATCCCTCATAAATTGTTTCGAGAAGATTGTCTTCAGAATTAGCATAAAAAAAAACCACTGAATCCATCGGCACCTGTGGGAATCCCTTGGGCGGTCAGGTCGAAGGAAGTCCCACAGGAGCGTGCATGGAGGCTTAGGTAGTGGGCAGGATTGAAAAACTTCATTTTGATTCATTCAAAATGCTTCCAACTAATGCTGGTAAGTTGCTGCAAATCAAACCCACCTTCTATACCACTTAGTTCAGCTTTAGCCAGCTTTAAAGCCAAACTAAAATGCATCACAGCAGACGAAACAGAAAATCCAAACTCACTACAGAGGCTTTAATTAGAGAAGGGGGGGGCACATACCAACTTCAGTGGCGCAGGTTACCAGCCAGCGAACCATTTCTCTCCTCCTCCAGTTCAGAGTAGACAGTGTCATCCTCATTACCTGCAAAACACACAGGGAAACATC
This sequence comes from Rhadinocentrus ornatus, assembly GCA_037177495.1. NCBI lineage: Eukaryota > Metazoa > Chordata > Actinopteri > Atheriniformes > Melanotaeniidae > Rhadinocentrus > Rhadinocentrus ornatus. Next base: position 9,670,115 of record JBAMHW010000008.1, on the reverse strand, counting down.
AGATTTCCTGATCCTGCTTACTTTGTACAATAGAAATATGAAATTTCCATTTTATTATGTTTAGAATTTTTAATAGTTTAATGCAGGAGTGGTGATAGATGGAACTGCCTGCCTGATTTGTTCAGAAAAGTGCTACATAAATAACTATTTTAGAATCTAAAGAGTTTTTCTAAGTTTCTCTGGAATATGTAATCCCTACTCATAATGTTGTAGATTATCTGTGGAGGCCTGTGAAAATTATATGCTGATCAAAACCATTGACTGATTTCTCCATATAACTTTGCCTGCATGCACACACACACACACTTTACCTGCAGTCCCAACTCTAGTGCCACATTAAGCAGGGTTATATCAGGTGGGCTATCTGCAGGTGTAGCTATCTTAAAGGCGTCCTGGGCCAGTTTGAAGATTAAGGAAGAGGAGTGAATGTTTTTCTGGATGGCCTCCAGCACCGTCCGCAATCTCAACATGTCCCCTGAAGGAAACAAAAAGAGCAAACTCAAGTTTTGATTTATAATGCCCTAATTAACAACCTTTTTCTTTACAAAGATATACAACCGCTGGCAAAAAATTATGAAAACACCACTCTTGGGGGATGCTCATTTAACTGTGTTATACTGTAAAAATTTATTTGATTTGTGTTAGATTGTGTAAAGTAAAAAAGAAAAAAAAAGGAATGGAAATTAAATGATCTTGTAAATTGCACTTCTAAAACAAAAGAAATACCTGTACAAGTAAAAAAAATGTGAACAAGTTTACAGTACTTGCAGAGCTTGATGAGCTGGTGCACCTGGCTGACTGACAGTAAATATGAGCCCAACAAACAACTGCCAGTTAAAATCATGGAAAGGAATATAAAACTCCTTAATTAAGGTAATTAAACTCAAAGTTGTTGACTGTTCCCAATCAGCTATGTCTAAAATTTGGGGCAAGTACAAACAAGATGGGAAAAAAGCAACAGGGAAACATACAGGTAGCCAAGGAAGATGTCAAAGCATCAGGACAGAAATTGGCCTTAAATATAAAAACTGCTATTGACACGGGTCAATGTATGTAATGCCAAAAGTAAGTGTTTGTTATCCTATTACTGTTTCACATTTTGACCATTTCACTCTTGTGACTATATTATTAACTGTTATGTCAACCATTTGAAAAAATAAATTAATTAATTAAATAAAATTGATAATTATTATTTTTCTGCATTTTTTTCTTACAGAATCCACTGAAACATATAAAGACTTTCTGAAGAAAGCAAAATTTCAAAACTCATAGATGATATGGGGTTGATGTAAGGTTAAATACCAGAGGAGATGACAGCTTTTATCTCTACTGTGGATACTCAAATGTGCATAAATATTCTGGACATTGTTTCATTCCACCACTGGAAAGTAGGTGTGCTGAAGATGACGTAAGTAACTTTTTCTTCAAGGAAGACATGCCAACTAAATGTCACATACAGCAAACAGTCGGGATCTTAATCGGATTGAAATTTTTCCCAGTAACATAGGTGTGAATGTGGTGGTGGTACCTTTAGCAGCAGTGAGCATAGTTGAAGCCAGCTCACACTGCTGTGACTCCAGGTGTCCCAGAGTGAACCAGCGTGGGTATCTGCTGGGAACTATAGACATGCCGTGATGAGGGTGGCCGACATCTCCGGAGCCTGCTGATGACTCCAGCACCGGCAGCCTTGTCGACACATATGGAGTAAAAATTTTTATAGACTTTTGGTGTGCAAATTCAAGACCAGAACAACCATCGCCCCTAAACATATTGGCTGCTAGTAGAAAAACACCTTGCTGATACAACAGTTGCTCTCGTAAAAGTCATATTGCCATAAAGGTTATTGTGTTTCAGTTTTGTTGAAACAGTTTCAGGATATAAGTGTTAGGTTGTTTTTTCAACAGTGACCCTTTTTGTTTAAAGCAAGCAATGTTCTCATGTTGTTGTGAACAGAAACTGACCTCATGGCACGGAGAGCCACCTTATAAGCCAGATCTGCATCATGCGGCAGTAGAGCTGAAAAGAGGTACTTGGCAAAGGTGTGCATAGGCACACTTTCCCTGTGAATGACCTCTCCGAGACCGCTGAATGGACCAGCTTGAGCCATGGGAAGAAAAAAGATTAATTAATCTTTCATCTCAAATATATCTCATTGGAAGTACATAAAAGGGCTTTGTTGTACCTTCTAATAACTGTATGGCCTGCTTCCGAAGCGTTTGAACCAAGAGTTCATCCAGCTCAAGTTCTTGCAGCTTTGCAACAATCTGCTCTTCGTTACGACACACCTGGACCACGTTGAAAACACAAACAGTACTCACTGTTACAGTCAATGTTAAGATTAAGTGAACATGATGGAAAAGCAGAAAACTGCCCTGAAGCATAGAGAGAAATATCAACAACCATGAGTTGAACTAATATCACAAGTATCTGTCAGGACTGCCAGAACAATTGAAAATATACGTGCAGTAAGTTAGATACGTGATAAATTGGAAAAGATTGTAATTCTTTGAAGTTTTAATACATTTTTAAGTAAGGATTTTGAGTTAGAGGTATTAAGGACCAGCAGGGAACATTTAATACTTCTTACTCATGCGTCTGTGCATAACTTTTGTTACATGACAGAAATTGGTTTCATTCAAGTCTAGGAAATTGTACAAGGTTCTTTCACACATGTGATTGGTTTACAATGCAATTCCTGCTTACAACATGAATATTGCTGCTAATTCCAGAGACATTAAGAAAGGTCTAAGGCAGCCGTGTTAAGCCCTCTAAAGTAGATTACCATTTACACAAAGAAATGTTCCTTGAATTTATGCTAATTCACAGTGAACTTAGGTGCTGTGACTTTCTAGTTGTTTTTCAAGACACAAAAATACTGTGACCTTTTCTGTCTTTTAACATGGCATTTACTTCCAACAGATGTTAAATTATAGTGATTTTCTATCATGGCAATGCTGTTGTTAATGCGCAAATTCATGCACCTGTTCTAAAAATATGCAATGAGCTATTAACATATGTCAGTAAAGCATTGCTTCCATTGGTTAGCAAGCTAAACATCTTAACTGTACCGTGTACTCTTATAAAGAAATATGCCATCTAAGAAGTGTTACCTTATCCTGAGCATAAAGTCCTTCTGGCATTATTCTCTGCTGGCCCATACCCATCAGAGCCACCTCTAAGGCCAGAGTCAGGTAGGACTCTCCCCCATCTGAGCTGCCCCACACTGGCACATGGTGGTACACTGGAGGTCTGGGGTCGCCCTCTTAAAACACAGGAAATTCAATTTCATTGAAGACATAATCATAATCTGAATAACATTTTTCAGTCCAGTTTAATAAACTGAGAGAACATTTGTTTTGTTATTGTTTATTAATGCAGTCAATCTCAATATTAAAGCTACAATGAGAGGAACTAATGGCTGTAACTTCTTGTGGTGGGAAACTACAAATTTATGAAACAAATGTGGCTGAAAATGCTATAGCAACATACCCATTATCAGTATTCCCCGGTAAAATTATTGAAAATGGTGCCTGGAATGAGCATATTTTCTTACAGAGCACTCTAAGGGGTTAGTAAGGGTGCTCATATGTGTAGAACAAGAAAACTAACAAATCATTTTCATGAAAATAGAATAAAATTTTAACAGTTTTTCAGTTCAACGACTAAATAGTAAATAAAAGCTGGATCCAATATCAATGCGACATTTACTTGCTTGTTTTTAAAAAAAATAAGATGAAAAAAAAAAGAAAGAAAAATGATGGCTGCTAATGCTTGAAGAGTATAAGTGACAACAGATGCAATGAGAGTTGCTGATGCAGCTGCTGATTGGTGCCCATTTGTTCAGCGTTGCTCCCTCGCCCTGTCATTTAGTTTAAATACCCTCGGAGCCATAGACCCCCCTCCCTTACTTCTGTTTATTCCAAGGATATGTGTGCTGTGAATGTGTGTGTTTGCATGTGTCGAGGTCGGGGGAAAAGTGGGAACTGGTCCTACAGACTTAACCCCACTGTTAGCTTCATCATTCCCCCTCATAGGCGCTAAACTGGTTGGTTGATTTGAAAACACCAAACAGAAAAGTGCATTCTGATTAGGTGATACAAAGCTTACATGAGCCCACTTTATAGCAGATGTTCCCAGCTGCTCTCCACAGGGACTTAAAGCATGGCAACCAGGCTATACACAAAGTTCTGTGCTACCACTGTGCTACCACTTTCCTCATATTCCAAAAACGGCACCATTATTCATCCACTGACTCCAACACACAAACACATACACACACATGACTGTGCCAGTTGTCAGCGTTGTTTGAAATGACAATAGTTCTCAGTAGCCTGGTGACAATGAAAAAACCCAACCCCTATTCTGATCTGTCGCAATGGCCACTGGCGCAAAGAAGAAAATACTTCCTGGGCAGGGTGAGAAATGCAAATGGAGATGGATTCTATACATACCACACACACACGAGCGCACACACACAGATTGAGAGTGTGGTGTAAATGAGCCGGGTGGTCTTGATCCATTTACGCGCTACTAGTTTATGACTGTTTGCAACACAACAGCGACTCATCCTTGTGTAAGAACATGGAATCTATAGTGTGATGAGTCACTGTTGATCACCTTTGCTCTGCATTAAACTGCATCAGATGGCAAAGAGTTCCAGAAATTACTCCTTGTGTCTAGAAAATAACTCCTTTGAATTATGTAATGTATAGAGGCGGGGAGCAGATTTATGACCGGTTAAGCACTTTTTCTGAGGTCCATGTTAAGTTTTGGCTTCACAGTTTAACAGACAGACTGATAGATTGGCCGTGCTGCCGTCCAAAATAAGGATATGTGGGTGGATAATTTTGATCTTAATTTATTTATCCCTATGTTTGTACATAAGGATAATTTTCATGAATCCTACCATCATTCCATGTAATTTTTCTGTAATCAACGAATAAAGTATGATTACCTTTTTGAAGTATTTTAAAACTCTAATAAGAAGTCATTACTTGGGAGATTTTGGTTAAGAATTGTAATTAATCTGTTGGCACCTGAGCAAGTAGGAACACTGATCACATGTTAACACAGTGATGAAGCCATTAATGTTACACATCTTATGTTTGAGAAGGACTTCACATCAAAACCACAAAAAGGAAACAAAGCTATGTTTTGTTTTTCCACATACCTCCAGTGTCCATGGTGTTGTCGTCATCCACGCGGCATGTTTCTGTGAGCGTGATGAACAGACAGCCAATTGGATCTAAAGGATGACCAACCCAGCCTTCCAGGTTGGTGGTGGAGGTAACGCCTCTCTGAAGAAGCTCTGAGAACACAGCAGAAGACAAAGAAGGGGGATGATGTTAAAATAACCGCACTCTCTTTACACATTGGACAGTAGGACACACACTTTGTGTCTGTATGCAAGTACCTTTCTTTTGGTGTTTGTAAATGTCCATCTGTCTCTGCTGCTGCAGGTGGAGAGTGTTAATGATGGCAACTGCCAACCGCAGCGCTTCCCTAGAGTAACCGTGGGAACGCAGAGCATCGACGCGAGCGCACGCAGTTGGGACATGGTCTGTGTGGTGGATAGGGAAACATGTTTTATTATTTTTGTACAACCACATAAAAAAATCTTAGGGACATATGATGAAGCTAGCAGTGGCACATACACTAACAAACACACTGGCACCCACAGTGCAGTCTCAGCAGAAAGTGTGTGGGCACGCGTGTGTGTGACAGCTGGCTTAAGTTGCAGAATCTGACAGATCCTAGCTGGAAGCTGCTTACTGCAGATACTGGCTTCAATATAAGCATAATTGCTCTGTGTGTGTGTGTGTGTGTGTGTGTGTGTTGAGTTAGCTTTCAGTAGTCAGAGATTCTGTGTGGAAATGTCACACAAACAATGTTATTTTTTTAAGAAATCAGGTTTTTCTGCACTTTCTGCAAGGGAGCAGAAATTTTTACATTTTTACTGCTAATCAGTGAACAATGTGACTAAATGCGTTTTACATTGCAAAAAGTAAAATATGCAATAGACCAACTCAGTTTGTTTTCCAGGAAATCAGTGGTAAGTTTGTACCTAGCCAAAGCGGCAGACCCTGTGGGTTAAACAGCAGGCTCTCCCCCTCTCTCTGGTAGGATGGAGACATGTAGTAGTCGCTGCTGATGATCCTCTGCAGGTGACTGTCCTGCCAGTGAAGGTCGCAGGCCTCGATGGCCCGGCTAAACACCGTCCTCCTCGGCCTGGACAGGGAGTCTGATGCCAGGTACGCAGCACAGTTATTGTTTTTGTTCAGATTAAAACTGATTAGAATCAAATCAAGCGTGTGTTTTTGTGCAGACCTTGCGCGAGGTTACTCTGAGGGAGAGCATTGGTGATGTTTGGAAGCTCGCTGCCATAGTTGCCGTCCTCCAGTGGGCAGACATCCATGTCTGCCCACTTCTTCAGCTGCCTTAGCCAGCTGCTCTTTTCCTCACTCTTACAGTGGGGATTTAGCACCACACACACCCACAATGCACCTGGGGGGACAGGAAGGCATTCAAATGAAATCAAATTTAATGAGTGACTTTAAAGTAAGTGCTCAGTAGTATAAGCTTAGGTTGCATCAGTTCATAATGGGTTAACAACCATTATATTACCATATAAAAGCAATGATATCATGACTCATCTCAAAAATATAAAAACTCTTTTAACTTAATATCCTGAAGTTAAACACTTCTAAAATCAAAGTATTTTACTTTTAAAAAATCTGAGCCATATATCAAAAAAGCTTTGGAAACTTCAGATTCATTGTGTTAATCATGACGTTCATTAAAAGAAATGGTAAAAACAAGATGCATAGCTTTAGATCGGGAATAATGTGCATTTTTTAACCATTTACAGATTTCTCACAGATTTAACCATTTTTATTGCTGGAAATTTGAAGAATTAACTGAATGATTGAAGAAGTTTGCACAAGTGATTTTATTTGAGCAATTTAATCACATAGGTGATTCCAACAGTCAGCTTAGTAGTTTTTTTTTTTTTTTTTACTAATTAGCCATAAATATCTTACAAATATAAACCTACAACTACATCAGACGTCTGCATCGCTAAGACAAATTATCTAACGGTCTGGCTGTTATTTCCGTCTGTGTCATGATCTCACTCACCCAGGAAGTGTTCTTATTGACCTCCTAAATCCTGAGACTGATTGCAGAGAAGTTGAGCAGCTGTATTGATCGGCAGCCTTTATTATTCACTGTGTGTAGGAAGTGAGAGGAGAAGCCTGGGCAGGAAGGGCGGCAGCTGACTGGATAACCTCAATGCTTACCCGACCAGGTGACTAGATATTTTTCTTGGAGACTGCCACCCCGGACGTTTCTGCAGACCTTGCTGTCTGACCTGCACTTATTGATAGTGCAACTATAAAGCTAACGGGACGATTTGGAGAGCTTGTAAACAAATAAGTCTTCCTGGTGACTTGTTTGTGTGAGACATTTTTCTCGGAGCTCTTACCAAGTTCGTCCCAGAGCTGCCGACACTTGTCCGTCATGCCTGTGCCTTGCTGTCTCCATAGCGACAGTCGGGGGTCAGCCATAAATTGCTCCGTTATGAGCGTTAGCATTCTGGCGCCATTGGAGTCTCGCATTCGTAGCATCTCCCGCACCTGGAGAAAATAGCAGTTAGTTTCTATGAGGAATCAATAAAAGTCTGACCTGCTTCCATGAGGGCATATTGACATGTGCTGCTTATCAGAACAAACCACAGAAGAGAGAAAAAACGTATGAATGTGTACAAATGACTACATTTATAAAATAACCATGAAAACTGTCTAACGTTCTGTAGACATAAACGGAGAACATGTCAACATTTTGTGCTGACTTACTTGGAAATACTCTCATTTTCTTGTCTATTGTATGTGGTGACTTAGCTTTGTTTAGCTTAAAAACTGTATATTAGAAATGTTAGGATCCCATGTTTGCAACAGTTCTAAACTAAAAGGCACTTCTTGACCACTGTGGCTTCACCTATCTGTGTCAGAGGTTTAGTCACACACCAGCCATCTATTTACAGAACTGCAAGATGCAAAGGAAACAACTACAATCTTTTTGTCTTGAACAGTTATAAAGATGTCCTTAATTAATTGTTGACAAAATAGTGATATACAGCATACAGAGGACTTCAACTTAACATAAGGCTATAAAACCTTCTGAATGCAACTGAAAACTAAATAAAAGAAATGGTTTAGCCCTGATGTGGAGAGCTGCAGTCTCATTACAGTTTTAAGTGAGAGTTTTTCCCTCAAAGAGGGATTGGTTGATGTTTGAAAAATTTGAGGTCAAAATTTGTGTGATATTCTATTACAGGTCTTAGAAAAAGCATCTAAGTATCATTTAAATAGCTTTTTTTTCTTTCTTTTTTTGTGTGGTTATTTTAATGACTAATTCCAGGTATGAATGGACATTGATCCTGACCTTAGCGAACATGGAGTTGAGCTGCTTTCCAGAGCCGTAGTATCCTCCCTGGGACAAAAACTGTTTGACCTGCTCCCTGACTTGATCCTCATCTAGATGCCAGCAGTTGTCGTCGTCGATGCTGGCGCCTGCAGTTGGGTCTGGAGCACCTGACAAAACGAGTACACAGAGATGTTAAAGGAGCAGAAATGTGTGAAGACAGCAACAGGAGAGCACATGATTTCTAACAATAACACCCCCCTATGTGCATCAAAGTCTGTTTATTCACTTGGACATTTCCTACTCTCAATTCACACCCTACCAAATAAACAAAAAAAAAAACAAAAACAAAAAAAAAAAAAACAGGAGGAAATTCACTTGTATGGAGATCAGTAAAAGAAAAACAAAAATAAAAACATAAATCGTTTCTGGCTGATGGATCTTTTGAATGAAGTTCATTTTAAACCTGCTGCTACACGCTGCTCTCTTTGTTTTGCATTCAATTTAGAGTTCAGCTACACCACACTTCAGAAAGGCAGCTTGAATTACGTTACTTAACACGGAGGGAACATAAAGCCAACTCTGCTTTGTGTTTTCCTGTGTGTCAGACTAATACTGCAGAGAAATGCAGATATGCTCTGGAGGGGGAAGCTGCTTTGATCTTGTTGGAAGTGAGCTGAGGAAAGCCCAGAGATGTGTTTCCAACTGGCCAAGAGAGTGCCACAACAAACAGCAACATTCCTCCATCAAAGGGAGCCTCGCTCCTGGACCGACATAACTTCAACCCCCATGATTCCCCTTGTCAAACAGACAGGAAGCACAGCGCGAGGCTTCCTGGATTCAAACGCTGGAAAATGTCAACATTTAGCGAAGAGGATGAAATAGAGAGAGAGATGAATACTTTTTGTTTGGTAAAGGATGTGTCTAGTTTGTTGTTTCCCCTATGCAGAACTCTTGTGGTTCTCCTCATCCTAGTACTTTCTCTGGCCCTTTCATCTTTCTCCTCCATCGCCTTTCTCCTGTTTACCTAAGCAAATTTCTCCTGTCTCTTCCTTTCAGTGTCCACCCTTCTTCTTCACACACCTCTCCCCATGTCGTCTCCTGCATCCATTTCATTAATCAACCCCTCTTTTTCTGCTTTATTCAACCTATTCCTGTCAGTGGGAGGAGGTAAACTAAGAAATCAAATGAGCCATTTGAAGCCCGGCTTGCTACTTTACTCGAGTAATCAGGAACTCTGACGTACAGTAGCCAGTGGGCTAGCATGCAGCATGATTTAAGTCTGATGGCTTTTACGTCTGGCCTGTTGCTGTGAAGATATCACTGTAGTGGGAAGGAGAGCACCTCCACAGAGCTGGAACTTTTCAAGAATTTAGAAAAGAGCGGCACCTCTTTGTAGGCTATCGTGCATTTATGGTTTGGAAAAGACTGCGGACAGATCTGCGGACAGATCTGGTGGATGAACAAAACTCTAAAGTTGCTCTAAAAAGAAAAGAAAAAAAGTTGTGGTCTCACCATGAACCTGGTTGATCTCAGAGTTAGAGGAGAGGATCTCATCTGCAAGTTTCTGAGCAGTGGGAAGCACCTCAGTATGGTGGGCTGTGATCAGATACTGGACAAGCTTCTGTAGCTGATCTCTGTTCATCTGGAACAACGTCTCTGATATAGGCAACCGTAGTTTCACCTGCATCAGACAGCGAAGTTAGAGTACTGTAAAATGATCGGCTAGCTAGCTTAGTGTTAACTTGTGAAAATTTTTCAACTAGTACAAGTTCAAAGACATCACTGTGCTGAAAAGCTTTGGGTTTATACCTGTTCAGGCTTGCGGATTCGATAAAGAGAGAGTGCCACCACGTGCGCACAGTAAAAAATGTCTCGGTTTCCGCAGCCACAGGTGACAGAGGTGATCTTGCAGCGGTCAAAGCTAATGGCCACCTTGTGGGTTACCTCTGGCTCTGAAGATGTGGCTGGCTCTGTTACTGTGCCACTAAGGTGAAATCCTGCAAACACACAAGAAAGAAGAAAGGGAAGAAACGTAAGTTATATTGTGTATGTTTAATAGTTTAAGGTTAGTGTAATCAATCCAGATTTTAAATTTTAGCTTCAGATACCTTTTTTCAGGTGAACTGTTGAGGATAGGAAACACAAGAGAAGAAGAATAGTGTGTGAAAGTCTGTGTGTGTGTGTGTGTGGGGGGGGGGGGGGGGGGATCAGTGGTAACCTGAGCTTCCCCCAACACCAAAAGCAAACCTTAAAAAAAAAAAACACAAC
>JBAMHW010000008.1:9642834-9655349 GCA_037177495.1 Rhadinocentrus ornatus | reverse complement strand
AAAGACCAAAGAGAAGGCTGTTTTACATTTTTTTCGTGAAGGGGAAGCCTCCCCCCCCCCCCCCCCCCCCTCTCTCTCTTTTCTGGCTGCCATGTACATGAATATACAAACTTCACCCTGCCTCCCTCCTCGTTGTATGCCATCTGTCACTCGATGGCAACCCCACCCACACATAGGCCCGTCAACCAATCGGGAGCTTGAGAGTACCCCACGCTCATAGACCATTATCCCCTAATCAGCTGGGGAGAAGGACCTGGGCAGAGAGCCAGGGGGTGCATGCACATTCACACACAAATAAACACAGTCTTATTCAAGCAAACACAGGCATACTGGCAAGCCCCACCTACCCCTCCCACTGGACTTCGTGGAAGAGACTGGCTTTGATTCCATTCATTGACTCTCTCCACAGCACTGTGCCCACACTCCACATACTTTGCCAAAAACTCCTCCTTCATTGTGACACCCACTCAGGATCGCTGCATGTCCTGTTTAGAAAAAGCAACATAGATAGGTGTTAGCATATCTACAAAGCATCCTCAGTGAAGCTTTGTGGCTTGTACGCTATCATCTACATTTATTATGACTCTCCACATGTTTTACTATTGAGTTCCAGCTATAAAAACACAAGTACATATACAACATTGAATCTTATATGACAGGGTTTACGTCATATCATGGTATAGATATCAGAGAGCAGCTTTGTTTGAAAGCAATACCTCCAGAGTTTGTTAAACTATCGAGAATCACTGATTATTTTAACTGCTTCTGAATTATCTTGAGAACTCCATAAACACATGCCATCCGTACAACACAATACAAATCCTCCTCTGCCACCCACAAACTTCTTGTCACCTAATGCCAATTGTCCTCTTGGCTTAAACATTTCTCTCGCCTTTTCCTCATTCAGTCTGCAATGGTACATTGTCACTTGTGCTTTTATCAAGAAACTCCATTACAGCAGAAATATGCCTGGGAGAAAATAAAACACTTGCTGCCACCTTTTTCCTCCCCCAATCTAATCTTTCTTTCTCCTTTCCAAAAGTAGTTGAGGATTCATCCTCCTCCAGCAACCAGCACATCCCTTGCAGCCTGTGGCCCTTCCCATCTCCCATCTGTTCTGACAGCTCCAAGGTTAACACAGTATCCCCCCACCTTTGCTCACACACACACACACACACACACACACCCACACACACACACACACACACACACACACACACACACGCACACAAATACATACAGACACCCACTTGGCCCTGCAGTCAATCAGCCATCTATCTCTACACAACAGACATGCATATGCACAAATACACACAGTGAGTACACTGACTCCTTTCCTCCATTCTGCCTATCCATCATTCATCCATCAATCCTTCCTGCAATATTTGCTGATGCGATAACAGCTGATTGATTCATTTGTGATTTCCCAGCAGTCCAAACACACACACTGGAAAAAAAGGAGGGAAAAAAAGAAATCCTTGCTAACCACAGGGACTCATTTGTCATGATTACATCAAATTGATTCCCTGATTTGCTCCATTCTTTGCAAAGGGGAAGGAGAGAAGGAGGAGACTGCAAAGAGAGGGGGAGAAAGAGGAGAGACAAGGAGGAGGTGGGAGAGAAAGGTTTAATCAAGTCCCTTTCAGCTGATGTGCGACTGTGAAAACAACAAGAAGCTGACACAGGTTAAAAAAAAAAAAAAAAAGAAAGAAAGAAAGAAATCTGCTGACGTGTCTGCCCTGAGTCCCCATACTTATTGAGCAAAGGGCAAAAAAACAAAACGGAAATAAAATTGAGCAGGAATTTTCAAGAAATTACTCTAAGAGGGCGTTAGGATTTGAAACATAACAGTGCTTGCTAACCCTGTTTTTTGCAAAGTCAAAGCCGTTTTTGTTTAGATAAAAGCTGTATGTGTGGACCGATAGATCACATTCTTTAAAATTAAATCAAGGACCTCATACATCAAATCTAAAAGCAAGCTGAAGTGGTCCAATTCAAGAATAGCAGCCATTCTGCTGTTCTTGGCCAGTTTCTTGGTTGATTAATACTTTTGTGGAATACTAGAAAGAAGACTACTAGGAGCCATAAATTCTGCATTCAGGTTTTGCAGAAGAATGTAGGACCAGGAGCCTGAGAATGCCAAAAGCAGAAAAATTAAAATAAAAACACAAAAAATACATTGTGTGGAAAACAAAGCTGAAGCTGTGTTGAGATGAAACAGATTTAAAGCACCTTGGTACATGTGTGCTGTACAAAGGAGCTGTCCTTCTCGAGAGTGTGTGAACCCTGTTCACTCAGAGCTAAATTAGAGATAGGAAGGCCATGTTTGTTTGTTTTTTCCAGCCTGTGTTTTAGAGGCATTATTGTGCTGCGGCCTTGTCTGACCACATTTACAAAGAGATAAGCAAAAGCAATTTACCATGCTGCAAACACTCAAAGAAAGACTCATGTCACACCCCTACGTGTGATAAAGCCTGCATTCACTGAAAATTTGGAATTCCCGTTTTGACTTTGTTTTTCTGTGCAAGCAAAGAAAGCGGTGTAAAGGTGTGTGGACGCAGAAAATTGAAACTGCTCTGCTACAAATGGCACAAGATATTAAAAGAAGCAAGGTAGCGTTAAGAAAAAGACTACACTTACTTTCTGTTGCATAGCACAAAGGATGGAAACACTAGCACTTATTAAAACATCCCATTATTCAGAGGTTAGGGCAAAGTAAAGTATGCCTAAAGGGTAAGAAATCATTGCAATAGCAATTGCAACTGTTATCTGTTATATCAATGTATCAAAATAAAAGGTGTAATATAAAGTTTCAGAAATATTAAACATTAACAGGTTATAAATGTTAAGCTGTTAAAAGCCTCATTACAAAGCATTATATAAGTATTAATGTTTATATAATGACATTTGTATTGTCTGTTCAAACAAAAAAAAAAAAAAATACTGAAGAGACTATACTGCAGCCACGAAGCTAATACTGCTAACAGGCTGAAACAAACATGGTGTCTAAACCGCTCACAGAGCTTGACTGTGCTCTGAGGTTGCACAATTAACTTCTCCACTTTTATAGGCTATAAGCTAAGAACTACCTTAATTAAGATAATAGCATCAAGCTATCAGTTAGAGTATTGCTTACATAGTTCTTACCCACCACTCTGAAAACACAAAACTGCATCCAGGTAGTTAATATTTCTAACTGGCTTCCACAAACACAGTCTCTAAACACTGATTAGCAAACCGCTAAGAGCGTGATTAATTTAAACGTTACACTGTGCCTTATTCAGATTTCAAATCTGCAGCATCCACAGTTTTACAAATTGACTTGCTTCAGACGTATTTCCAGTCATCTTTCTTGCGTGACAATAGAGTCCTCTGTTTGAAACAAAACAAAACAAAAAACGTCTGGCCGTGATTCTGCCCTATCTGAAGGCTAAATATTTTTACATTGGATTTGCGATGCATTTCTTTCCCCACACTCGCGTATCTATTATCTCACAGCCAGTGAGAGTTATGGTGAGAGCAGGCAGCCACAACGCAGAGAGGACGGAGTAACTGGGTTTTTGGGCGAAAATGTGAGTTACTTCCTTCATATTTTTAGATGGGTGTCACACCCATGGAGTATGCGAAGCCCATCAAATGCTTCCCGGTGAGAGGGTTCAACACCTTAATGAGACAAGGTGAAGAAAAGGTAGGCTACATGTTTAAATTAAACAACATGTTACAGCTACGTCTTCAAACCTCATCACGTACTGAAGTGAGTAAAGGCGGTTTTACTGAGTGTAATCACTCTAAATAGTGTGTGCGCACCTGCGTGTGCATGCATTTGTTTGTGTGTGTGGCATCGGAATGAAACTCCACTGTGTGCCGCACAGAAGTCATGCACAGAGAAATGAGGTGCTGTGGAGTAAATAAATAACATCAGATTGTTTAGTTTTTCATACAAGGACAGAGTATAAACCTGTTCTAGAGGAAATGTAACCTTCAGGTTTCAGTGTTTTGGCCACATGTTGCCTCTTACAGTTGGTGAAGCCAATGAAGTGAAGCCGTACATAGCAGTTAGTTTTAGATGTCATGTGATAATTCTCCAACTCATATAGAAAATATATTTCTGTATGAACACTGAGCCAAAGTTGGAATTTAAAAATTAAATTGCAAAACAAATTGCAATCGCAACATTTGATTAAAAAAATTGCAATTAGGATTGTTTTTTCCACCATATTGTTCAGGTCTACTGGCAACCCAGTGTGTCTTTCAGTCTCTTCTATACAACTGAAAATAAGTCAACAAAACAGAGTGGTAAAATGGTTCATTTGATAAACTGGGGCAAATTAGAAAAAACAGAAAATCGTCCATGTGCATAGAATTTCATCATATAAGCACATCTGAGACAACTGTGCAACTTAAACTGTTTGTCATGAGTTAACATAGACTTGATGTTAGCAGGGCAAAGACATAAATCAGACTAAGACCTTAAGCCCCATTTCCACCGATGGGTGCGGGTCGGGACGCATTGTTTAGTTTTCAGTGTCCAACCTGACCCATCCTACTTTGTTGGGACTCTTCCGTTGGGGTACCATTCTGACCAACCCGAAATGGTGGAGTTCGACACACTGCAATCAGTTAATCCAACTGGTTGAGAAAAAAAAAGTCACATCATGTGATTCTTTGTTGAATAATATATTTGTTGAATAAATCTCCGTTTAAAATGGTGCTATGAAGCAACGCCCAGTAGAACACAAACTGTTGGATGATCGCCATTCTCTTCCTTTGTTTTGAGTGGTGTTTTGGTTATACTTTAAGGAAGGCGTTGCGCTGCGATGGCGTCATGCTATTATGTAGCTGAGGCATCGTTATAGCTGTGGAAATGCAACGAGATTACAGCTTAAAAACCATATCTGCAACCTAACCATCCCGTCTCGACTTGCACCGATTGGTGGAAACAAGGCTTTATACTTTGTGGGGTAACTGCAAGTCCTAAACAACTATAGGTAAAGCCACAGTCTAAGGTACAGCCTTTCGAATATTTTTCCAAATACATTTAGCAAATATCACAACTTTTGATAAAAGAAGATGAAAACTTAAATAGTCTGGTACTTTTTTTTTTAAGAGCAAGGGGATTATATCAGTATATCACTATATTGTATCACATTTTTATTAGTGTCTTAGGAAGCAATCTTTTAAAAACAAAGATTACTTTTTTTATTATTACTATTTACCTTTTTGTGCTCTCTCCATATTTATGGTAATGCAACTACAACTCATGGTCCATGCTGTCTTTTCAGCTAGATGAAGCAGTCTGAGTTGGATTGTTCGTTAACACATGATAACAGTTATTCCTGTGGTATGATTTTCAATTAATGGATTTTACAAGCTATGGTGGGAATTTTAATTGAAGATTACTTAAAGTGTTTGAAAATTAGAAATGTTTAGTGCTGCAAACTCCACCCTGAAAGTTCCAGATCAGCTCAAGAGTACTTCCCTTGCCATTTTTAAGGTAAAAAATAATTAAAAACATAACTGGAAATAAAAGTGCAGACAACAAACTAAAATAATGCGCCAAATGTCACTGTATTAATACCTTTCCTATTTGTGGAATATAAAAAGAATAATATATTTTAGACACCAGACATTTTCAGACATTTTTTTGCTGCTGAGTATAGGACAAACTTCAGTGTTTTATCCACAGACAGGCTGTTTGGAGCCTGGCCAAGTTGATTCTCGAAGGAATTTGATCTTTCGAAAATCCAGCTGCCTGAAAAGTATCAAGAAAGACAACGATCATGATATAAGTACCGGACACCACTGGATTTACCAACTGATAAAAAATTCAGAAGATTATCATGCACACATTTGATTTCACTTGCACATGCAACACCATCTTTTCAGTCACACGCATAACAAAACAACAAAAGCCTAGTTTCCATCATAGGGTGCGGATCGGGATGGTTAAGGTGCTGATATGGTTTGTAAACTGAAATCTTAATGCATTCCTACAGCCAACTGTAACCTTACCTGAGAGGCTGAGTATCAGCTGGATAGCAATAGATGCCTCAGCTACGTAATAGTATAGCAGTGCAACGCTTTCCTTAAAGTATAACAAAAACATGACTCAGAAATGAAGGAGGAGAATGCCGGTCATCCAACAATTTGGGTTCTTTCTTCTTGGCGGTGCTTTGTTACACCATTTTAAATTAAGATTTAATTAACAAAATTAAATCTGTTGCTCTGAACAGAACAAAACAACATCTGTTGCTTTGTTTTTATGCCAGGTAGTACAGGAAGTGATTTTTCTTTCAACTAATTAATGGATTGCACTGTGTCAAGCTCCACACTTTTTGGTCAGATCAGTTAGATTTGTACCCCAACAGAAGAGTCCCAACAAAGTAGGATGGGTCGGAAATTAGGATATCCTTCCTGGTTTTTATGTGTGGAAACGTCCCGAAATGCGTCTCGACCCACCCCATCCCGCTCCGCTCCCGTTGGTGGAAACAGGGCTAAATATCTGCTACTTACATCGAATCTTCATGCGTGTATCCATATGTAGCTTTGTTAGCTCAACAATGCACACAACCTCAATGTGGTTATGCACACAATTTGATGTCCTGCTTGCGTTAAAGTATGCCAAGCCTGTTGTCCCCATCTCTCCCTCTGTTGCTCTTTTGTCTCTTCTTTCTCTGTCTCATTCGCACTTTGCCCTTTTCCTAAACCAGCCGTGGCCATAGCCATGGTTTTTGTTTAATATGGCAACATGCAAAGCAAAGGCACAACCATCTGCCATATGCATACAGCCGCTGTCTAAGGAACAACAAAGGGCTGGCATGACAATGCCTCTTTAGTTGGTGTGTGCTTGTGTGCATGGATGCATGTGTGCAGTCTGCAGGGCATGACAAGTATGCATTTAAGAGGCTTACATTTCATTTCAGGATGTGAAGGAGACAAAATGGCTCTATTCTGAGTTGGCAAGCACAACACAAGGAATGGCAAGGTAGCAACAAAAACAGAAAAGGAAAGAAAAAGCTTGCTGCGAAGCAATTTGTGTACACACACAGAAGTAGGAGGCACAAAGCCGAGCATTTGTAGCTCGTGCACAAACACATCTGAGCATAAAGCTGAACATTTGAAGCACAAATCCAGCTTTATTAATCAGTGCATTTTGTTTACTGTACATCTAACAAGATAGCATGTGATAAAAGCAGACAGATCAATGAAGACAGAGCAGAAGCAACTTTTACAGTGAATAATGACCCAAGATTGTTAAGATGACACAATCTCATAGAGCTTCAGATGCAAAGCAGGCTTACATACAGAGACACACCAAATTGGCAAAAATACACAAGTATGATAAATTAAACGGCATTGATTTCTTTTGCTGTGACTACATGCAACTTAAGTAGAGTGTTGCCTTTATTTTGTGGCTTGATGTTTGACAAACAAAATGTAGAAGTGTTCTGACTTGTCACTCATTGGCAGTTAATTTTAGATGTTAAGATTTACTAACTGTGAATCACTTAAGATCTCGGCAAGCTCAGGAAAATGAAAGTTGGTTTACTGGTTAATGTGGTTGCCCTTTTACCATAGAGACAACTTCTCCTGCTGAGGTTCATAGTGATTAAAAAAGTCAATTCTAACCTGCACCTCTCTGCAAATCTAAAACTAAACTGTAGTTTTTATTTTATTTTTTAGTTTTGCTTCCACAAAGTTAGCTTCTTTTGGTAGAAAGTTCTGTCTAATGCAAAAGTTCAGAACATTTGTGATTTACCCAGACTGTTTGTATGTCTGAATTTCGAAACCTTTCCACCCCCCTGATTAGCCTCCAACTGAATGGATCAACTCGGCCAAGTCGAGTTCATGTCGAGGTGTCCTTGGACAAGACACCGAATCCCTAACTGCTCCTGATGGGTCATGGTTGAGTACCTTGCATGGCAGCTTCCGCCGTTAGTGTGTGAATGTGTGTGTGAATGGGTGAATGTCATGTATACTGTAAAGCCCTTTGGATAAAAGCGCTATATAAGTACAGACCATTTACCACTTACCAATGAAGCTGATTATTGCTCCTCTTGCACGATCATGCATGAAACATGAATAATGAAATATAATAAAAACAGTTTGAAAGCCAATGTACAAGCTGACAATTGTGTTTCTGACTCTGTGAGTCAGAGACACAAACACAATGGATAGGCACGGGTGAAACTCTCATGTATCCATTGGCTGAATAGCAATCACAGATTTGCAGTAACACACACACACTCGCAGAGGGGTGGGGGGACTTCTGGTTGACTTCATAAAGCTCTCATCAAGCCAAGCCACCATATGGGGATGGCCCCCAAAACAGAGGGGATTGGATTGTTTGTGTGCAGGTAGGTATGTATGGACCACGGAGAGTATCCCCCCCCCCCCCCCCTCCCCAATCCCCGAATGCAAAACTAACACAAAGGAAGCATGCAACACCAAATCAGCTTTGTCTTGCATGCATTATGGCAGTACTGTTGCCCATTAGGAAGATCCTCTCCACACAATCACTATTTTTAGTGTTATCTTCTTGTTAACTGGTGAGCCAACATGGCACCAAAAAACTCTTAAGAATCCCAATTCCCTACACACCCTTCTTGTCTCCTTATACACACTCTGAGTACCAGGCCAGCTTGCTGACGTGGGCAGAAAGTCATATACACTGAATTTTAATCTGGGCGTGACCTGCTTTTTTTTGGGCTTCCCTCCCCCATTGGCTGCACACACCCCTTCAACCCAAGCAACGCCTACCCCTGCCACCACCTCTAAGGCCCTGGCTGCAGGCCCTGAGGCTGGGGCCTCGCCTGCCATTGTTAGCCCACAATAGGTGAGAGGTGGCTGGCAGGCAGGCAGCAGCCAGGAGGCCTTGAGGAGAAGGCCAGGGGAGAGAGAGGAATACAGCTACAGAAGGGGGAGGATGGAGGGAAGGCGCAAATGTGTATAATAAAACTAATTACTGAACTGAACAGGAGATAAAAGGAAACAAGAAAAGAATGGAAACAATATAACTAAGGATTGATAAACAAACTCAAAAAGGCCATGTGAATGATGCAAGCTCCGTTCACAAAGCCAATGCAGCATTATAAAAGGCACAGGCTGTCTATGCTATTAGATTTGCCATCTAAAGCTGGGATCAAGCTTAACAAAACAAGCCTTATTCTCTAGTAGAGGTTTATTTCATACATTACGAATAGAAGCATCTGTCACTGAAACCAGGCTGCATCACAGACCTTTACAGTAAGGCTGTGCTTAGATCCACACAAGCACTGTGTCGCAAAGATGGCCTCATTCATTTCAATGAGACCACAGCTCGTGTTGAAACAGCGAGGGGGGTTCCAAAATCTGGGCTGTCATACAGAAAGTTTTAATTTCGCTGCAGTGTAATGTGGAAAGAAAACACTAGCCAAGTAAATACAGTTATGGTTGCAGTTTGCATTTCCTGCAGCTTGTTTAAAGATTGTCACCATGGGAGATAAAGTGACCTGTACAAACTTTTAAGGACTGTAAAATATTGCATCACAGACTTATACTAATTGCTGTACCAGCCCAGTCTCACCAGAAAGAGTGTAAAGCTAAAGCATCTGTTTTGTATAGAACAATGTGGTGTATCAAATTCTGTGAACCATAACAATAACCATCAAGCTATCTATGTATAGTTTTCTGAAACTAAAAATGGATTTTGTAACATTAAAACCTACACAGCAAGCTGTCAGGAAAGTCTGCCTCTCCTGTATTTTCAGTTTATAAATCACACATGCTATCGCTGGACACCGCCAACATTTTTTTGTATATTGTATGTCCTCCTTCCCCTTCTGCACTGGTGAGTTATGTCTTCTTGCGCATATGTTGACTGTAAATCTTGGACAGTTGAAAGTCATATTTGCACTGTGTTCAAGTGCTTTTTTTTGTTCAGATGCAGGCAATGGAAAGAGACACATGAAAGAGACTCTAGTTGCTGCGGTTTGTAACGTTGGCTCAGTCTTTAAATCTTTTGTAAAAGCTACATATCAATGTAAATACATATTAATGTTGCTGCTTGTTGATTTACTGGTCCGTCGTCTTTCCAATCTATGGTTTTGACATTTGGGTAGTAACCAAAACAAAGAAACCGCAGATACAGATAAAATTAGTTTTTCTCTGAGAGTAGCAGGGCTCAGCTTAACATAGAGGAGTAAAAGCCCATTTATGCTCCCTTATGTATGTAAACAGCAACGTCCGTTTCAAACGTAGTCATGCGTCACCTTCTTCATAATTTCTAAACGTGCATTGACGTAGTTCTTAAGTCAATTCTTCCACTAATGGGCAGTGCTACGTTCAGAGTTCACTCCCGGGAGCCAACATCAGTTTTAGGCACCGTTTGGCAGCGGAGTTGTTTCCAACTGCCCAACACGCCCTTAACACTCACATAGTCTTTCTTCAAAAGCTCAAACAATTTCTTCTCTTCATTTTTTGTTCCCTTCCTGATTCTCTTCTTCTTCTCTGGTTTGTTTCTTTCCCTGGTTGCATGTCAGACGGTGGTATTGTCTTCTACGTCAAACGACTGATGGCCGAGGTCACTGAAAACGGACAAATCTCCGTCCGTCTTCTGCATCGAGCATAAATGGGCCTTAAGAAGCTTGAGCATCTTAAGGAGCTGGGTACAGAGCTGCTCCTCTGCAATGAAAGGAATATTATAATTTCAGGCGTATGATCAGGATGCATCCTGATTGCCTCCTTTTAGAAGTTTTCCAAGCATGTTCAACTGGGGATTGGAGCCTTGGTCCTTCCCTACACCCCAAGACGAGAATGTCATCAGAAAGAGGGATGTCTAGGTTTCCCTCCAAAACCTCTGCCAACCTATTTCAGATAAATGAAAGAAAATGGATGAATATTGAAACTAAAGTATTCCAATGTTAGTTAAGCTTGACAGATTGGGCCTATTTGGAAACCTTTTGAGATTTTCATCTAAATTTAAAGTTCAGCTCTGTAAACTAGGACAAGGCTTGACTGTGTTGTATGAGTATGTAATGAATGCAGTCTCAGTAGACAAAAGCACATATTAGAGAAACCATGACAGTCGAGCAATAAGAAACCACTATCAACAAAAGCTAACATTCAGGTTTAAACAGCATAGTATAAAACTAAACTTCTCTGACCTGCAGTATGAGATCCTGCTAACAAGAGTCTGTTTAACTCTGTAGATAATGTACTGAATGAAGACGCGACGTACAAAGTACATCTTACTGGCTTTACATCATCGTGTTGTCAAACCACACGATTGAATGGAAAATAAGCATACATTCACACAAAAACACATCTATTAATCTCAGCTATCACACACACACAAGCCTGCAGCTGTACATGAACACCCCCACCCTCACGCACACACACAGACACTTACATACAATGGTGGCAATCCAATAATGTCAGCTGTCATGTACATAACCTCACACAGTCATGTGTGTGCGTGAACGCACACAAAGACGAGTCTTGGGAGCAATCAACTGATAATGTCAACTGTCACACACAATGCATGCACATGCATACACACACAAACAGAGGCAGAACAAAGGAGGAGAGGCTGGTAAACAATGCTCCACAATGGTCTCTGGCAAAGACTTGAGTTTACAAAAGGAAAAGGTTTCCAATCACTAGACATTCATTCAGTCTCTCGCTCTCTTACACAGACACGGCAGGGATGAGAGCGAGGGAGCGAGACCTTTACAACGTGCACGGGAGGGCACAAAGCCATGCAGACCTGTATTCAGTCGTTCAATTGCTTTTTTTCTTCTTCCCCTTCTTCTTTATCTATGCACTTTAAAATAAACTGCTTTCCTAGGTGTGCTTTACTGTCTGTCCTTTGCTTGCTTCTTTTTGAAGACATAAATTTCATCAAGGTGGTGAGATATGGTTAGATGGGGCGGCACCCATTGATCTGATTCAGCATGGCACCACAAACACACACAAATTATTCACAAATCAGCGGTCATCACAATAGCGAGGATTCACACTGCAGCGACGGTTTAAGATTGAACCAACAGTGATGGAAGCTTTCCATTGACCGTCCAATGACGGGCTAGTAACAACAACCCCAGGCAACTTGTGTGTGTACTGTATATTCACAATACATGTGTGCTTGTATGAAAGGTTTTTCATGCAAATACAAAGCTTAAACAAATGACTCGTGTTTCATTGAGCAATATTTTTATACAAAAATAAATAAAGAGGCACGACTAAAATAAAAACTGCAGATCCTTTCAGTTCTGTCAAGCATAGTAGCTAAAGACATTGTCTCAACCCTAATCCTCAACCCTGTAATCTAGCCTCAAACCAGCATTCAGTTGTCAAGAGAATGATGCACCAGTATTTGTCAGTCATTCTCTTCTGGCTGGTATGTTCCCTCTGGCACTGAAAACTGCTATTGTGAAACCCGTTAAAGACAAGCAACCTGGTGGTCCTTGGATCTGTGGGGCGCCTGCTTTCCGTGCGGCCCGCGCTGCAGCGCCCGGTGCCCACCGGGTCTGCTC
>JBAMHW010000008.1:9631228-9642734 GCA_037177495.1 Rhadinocentrus ornatus | reverse complement strand
GTGAAGTGAGAATCTTAAATGACAAGAAGTTTCCATTTTCTATTATATGTTCTAACTGTTTTATTCCTTTATTTTTCTATTGAGTGAAATTAATCATCTTTTTGTTTTGCAGGATGTTAGGTTTGTTCCACATGGGTGTTTACATGGAAAAAGTGAAGACTTGGTTATGTTTTAGAAATTCCCACCAAGCCATTAACGAGAAACTGATATTAATACTTTTAAAACACTTGTGTGGTTTGATGGCTGAGCTGATGAATGGCAGGTCAGAGATAACTAGATCCTTACACATTGCTTGCTCTACATCTAACCATGGTTCATCCAGACTTCTAGGTTTAAGCCATGTGGAGATATATTGCAGCTTGTTAGCTAAGAAAAAGTTATTAAAGTTGGGTAAGTCCAATCCACCTCCATCTTTTAGTTTTTAGACTGATACGTGATGGCTTGTTTGGATATATGTGAGTCCAGTGACTTAAACCAGCTGGAGGATGGTTTAGTGGCTATCACTGAAAACAGGTAGTTGACTTAAGGTAGCACCATCATTTTAATTGTGGCAACCCCTCCCCATGAGTTATATGGGTAAGCGCCTCCACCGTGAAAGATTATCCTCTATTGTTTGAAGTATCTGGACATGATTTAGCTTTGTTAGTTCTGATAACCTTGATAGATAATATCTAATGTTTCCTGACTGTATTGTAGTATTAGGTATGTTTTGTAGGTCACAGTTAATGGGCATAACTACAACTACCAGTTAATAGAGTAGTCAGATATTGACGAGAATTTGTTAATAAGTGTGATTGTGTGAGGGAGATATGTCGGTGAATTCTGTAGGAAAAGTAATACATCTTCAGCATAAAGACTTATCTTCTGTTCTATATTTTTGGCATGGATTCCTTTAATCTCTTTATTTTGTCTTATGGCAGCAGCTAGGGGTTCAATAAAAATAGCAAAAAGTGAAGCGGGCAGCCCTGTCTGGTGCCTCTCTTCAAACTGAAGCTTGGAGAAGTTTGTTCATTGGTCTTCACACATGCATTTGGGGTTGTTATATAATATTTGTATCCAGTCTATATAAGATGACCCAAACCCAAATTTGTTTAATGTTGCAAATAAAATTTCCAGTTTACTCGGTCAAATGCTTTTTCTGCGTCTAAGGAAATGACTGTATATTTCAGATTCTGTAGAGTAAAATAATCTATTATGTTAATTAATCTGCGCATGTTAGTAGAGGAATGTCTACCTTTAATAATTTGGTCAGGATGTATTATTAGAGGGGTTATTTTTTCTATCCTTCTGGCCAGCGCTTTGCTGATTTGCTACATTTATCAATGACATTGGACGGTAACTGGATGGAAATTTCGGGTCTTTTCCTGCTTTTAATAGTAGAGTAATATTAGCTAGGTTCATATTTGGAGGTATTTTTTGTTTTTCCTTTATTTCTAATATCATATTGTAGAAAGTGGGTGCCAGCATTGCCAAGAACTCTTTGTAGAATTCTACTGGATAGCCATCTGGACCTGAGGCTTTATTCTTGGGCATATGGATGCCAACTTTCAATCTCCTCTAGTCAAGCTGAAGCACCGAAAGACATGATCTGGTGTGTTTTCAATGGTTAGCATTTGCATAAAATCTCTCTCCTAAACCATGGTTTCTGTTGTGGCTGACCAAAACTTACCATGCCAGCTGGTTTTACTTGCAAGCCACAATCTGAATTATGCTCCTTCTCGTCTCATTTTCTCTATTTCACTCACACTTTCATTCTTTTCCTCCTCTGATTCTCTTATTCAGTTCCCTGTCTCTTTTCTACAGTAGGTTTTCATCTTTAGCAGTCTAGCCCTGTTTCCCTGTCCCTGTCACAAACACATACACACCCACACACTAACCCACACACAATGAGAGGCTGATTAATAAGTGTGTCTCTCCCTTGTTTCCGGAAAGTGTTACAACTGGGAAGGCCATCTGAAAGACACTTCAAACCCAAATTATGTAGATTTTAAAACCGCTTTGGACACATGAGGCAGCAGGAGGTGGGAGAGGGGGTTGCAGGGTTACACTCCACTCATGAATATTGATGAACAGACACTTCAAACATTTCCTCTTCATGGGTCGCCACATGGGGAGAACCGGCCAATCAACTTCTTTTTAGACATTTTACTTTATGCCACTGCAGTTTGAGACTGTCAAAATCTGTCTGTTTCCTAGGCATCCGCACTGATACAGAACTGGCAACATGTTAAATATAGTCAGATGAAAGTATTTAAAAATATGCCTGCTGTATTTAAAGATGAGCATTTCCCCCCAAAAAGGCTGTTTATAAAAGGCTGAAAGCAATCCGGAAAAACCTTATGCACATTTATTATCAGCATCAAAAGTTTGCTTCAAACTGGTTTCAAAACTGAATAACAATCCAGTTACAGATATCAGCTGCACATTATCAGCATACATTCTCATTAACTCATTCATGTTACCGTTAGTAACTTACATGAAAAAGGAATAACTATATAAAGGAAAATGAGAGATGAGAATATGAAAACTAAAGAAAAGAAAGAAAATTCTGATATATTCTTGTTCAGATTTATTGTGATATTGAGACATTTGTTTAATAGATTTTTATAGTGGGCATGAGTGGGATTGAAAAGAATAGACCTGCACAGGGCTGTACCTGCATGTTTGAAGTTTGCTCTTAGCAGCCAGCTACAGTAATTACTAAACAAAACTAGCTTTGGTTTTTATTGGATTACTTTACACTACCTCTAAAAGTGTTATCACAATGGCAGCTGTTGTGGAAGCTTCCACTCCCACACTTTGCCAAAACACCTGCAGCTACCTTGATTCTGAGACTGAAATGGGGTCTTAGGACTCACAATCCAAAAGACCCTTCACTCATGTTTCTAGTTTTCTTGTGACATCAAGGTCACTACCATAAAAGACAGGCACAAGCACACACACACATACACACAAACAAAGAAATCAAGGGAGGGAGAGCGAGTGAAAGACTCTTCACAACAGTGTGTGCTGTGGGTTCAATGCAGAGCATAGCCCAAAACAAAAGCGTGAGCGACAGCCAGCTGGCTTGGCACCACTTGGCACGGGACAAACCCGCATGTCCTTGGCATGACAATGAAACACACACAGATACACACAAAACATACTTTCCCCTCTCTCCTCTCAGGTATAAAGAAAAGTGAAGCTGTAGAGAAACTTGACACCTAAGATGAATTGATAAAGGTAAAAAAAAAAAAAAGGAAAAATAGGTATTGCTGGGTTACAAAACAGAAACACAACAAGATCGACTTTGTTTAGGAAACAAGTGGGATAACAAACACAGATGAAAAAAGGAACCTGGACTAGACGGGCTGGCAACTAGAGGTTAAAAGCAAGTATATGGGAAAAGCTCTCTAACTCAAATGTAACTAAGAAAGCTGGTTTGGACATGTAAGTCAAGGCTGTTTCTACAATTAAAACACTTTCTACTAATGCAAACAATAATCTTTGTCTAACATTTTCTTGTAAAAATGGGTTAGCCAATGTCAATTAACATGCCAGTTTATTTTGACACAACTTAAGCCAGCATAAATTTCGCAACGTTTACTAATATCCTGTAGCAGACCTCCTGCTGAGAAGCGGTTAAAGCCAACATCCGGGTCATTGAGCCTGAGGAAAAGAATATTCTGTGTGATCAGCAGCAGATTAGAAGTCGTTGCCATGCAGATCAAAAGCCAGGCATCAGCCAAGAGGCACGGACAATCGGCTCTCCTGCAAAGCACGACTTCTCAGAGTTTGTGCCTGGTCGATGCAGCAGCTCCAGCTATGTTGTCCAAAAGTCACTTTCAAACAAATATGACATGATACCAAATTCTTTAGATTAATTCAAAAGGTCTCCTTATTAGAGTAGCCTCATAAACAGGGCATGCATTAGGTCGAGATGACGCAGCATGCCATTGTTTCAGTATGCGTCAAGGAGTCAGCTAAGAGATACTACAATGACCTTCACCCTTTGTCTATGGCTATGTGGCACTCTTACATGATTACTAATCGAGAAAAAGTCCAAAGATAGATCTTTTTTCTCTATATTTCACTATAGGACTAATAAGTACAGCAACATAAAGATTCCTCTTAATGTTAGTGCCTCTAACACCTTCATCTTAGCAATTTAGGTCATCTCTATAAAGCAGATGAAAAAATTTGAGTCTGATCTCAACAGAAAAACATCCTATGAATAATGACATATATAAAACCCAGAGGGTTTATTCCAAAACTATACAAGAATGGGCCTGGGGGAGTTTTGAGAATACTTGCCAGACCAAAACTATGCTCTCAGATATAGTGAGTACCAGCAGAATAGGTGAGATGCTACCACAGTATAAAAAGATAAAATCCCCACTTTTTACTATTATTTTCTACAGTATATGGCTTCGAGAATAGTACAGAAAAAAAACTGCATATCCAGGTGATTCAGATGTTTTCAGTGTACATATCCCCTTCATCATGCTTGCTTGTGTGCTTGTGCGAGTTAGAACAATGATAAAAGCTGGTGCAGATTATCTTAGTAAAGTTTTACTCTTGTCTTTGCAGCAGCTTAAGTTGGTAATTAACAACTGAGTCACATTGAGGGGATTGGGCAACTGCCCATACACTACCTGCCTTTGTGAAAGATCATCTTCAGCTTAAGGCTAAATGCAGCTGCATAAATCCTCAACGCCCCACCTCTAATTCTTATTTGTTGAGACATTACTGCCAGTAGAAGAATAAACCCATGACTAATGGCCGGAGTTACATCTGCACATCCAGTTACGACGTGTCAATTCAAAAGAATGTGGTGGGGTTCAGCGGTCCTTCGATACAGTCTTTTAAAGGATTTAATAGGCAGGACGCTGGTACAGGAAAATCTGGGAAAAGAAAGAATGGAAGAAAAAGGGGAGTGGCTTAAGTTTACTCATTTTCTGTGGGTGGAGGACTTGTTAAACATGTATAAAGAGACAAAACTGAGCCCACTGTGTGGACAAAAAGGGTAAGACTGAAGGTTGGTGTGAAAAGGAGCAAAAGGTACAAAAAAAGATGGAGTGAGAGAAAGAAAACGAGGGCTTCCTTACTCAGCAGGAGATGTCTGCCAAGGGAGGAGTCAGGCAGGGGGCAAGTGTATGTTTGTGCGTGTGTGTGTGCAATGCTGGGGAGATAGTGGCCACGTGCCAAATACAATGACCTGCAAAGCTGGCAGGGCACTGGGTGGTTGTGAGAATGTGTATGTCTGTGTGTGTGTGTGTGTGTGTGTGTTCACAGGAATGTGGTGTATACTTACATTCCTGGGACGCATGCTGCCAGTTTCTTCACATTAACAGTGAGAAGAGGCAATAGAGTCTGTCTCAACAGAGACGGGGGAGAGGTGGGAGGCGACAAAAGACGAGGAGAGGGAAAGTGCGGCTATGGATTAAAACAAAAGTCAAAGAGCAAACCAGAAGGTGGCCTGAGCACCACTTCTTATTCACTACCTGTAAAATACTTTAGTAAACAGAAGTTGGTGGTCAACTCAATGACTACAGGGTGTCCAGGTCGTGTGGCTGCAAAACAAGCCCATATCAACACCCCTCTTCCACCGTGCTTGAGAGTTGTTATGAAGTGTTTCTGCTTATATACAGTTTGCTTTTCACTAACAAGGCACTGTGCATTATGGTTTTGTGAATCCTTAGCTTAAATAAACTATGTAAATAATGCCTTTAAATCAGTTCATATTATAAAAAATGCTCTAGTTTAAAAAATGCAACAATTAAATAAATATTATTCCACAAGTCAACTGCAAAATTGTAGCATAAATTAAGGTCCCTTCCTTGAAAAGCTATTCTATAATTAAATAACTGTTTTCAAAGCAACTGAGCAAATGGGGTTACTAATATTCTGCATCCAAATTAAATTACTAATCACCATTACACACAACAGCGTATCATTTAGTCAAAATCAGTTATATTTGGCTTTGTGGACAGCTCTGCTTGAAGTCAGCAGACAAAAGAGAAGTGGATGATTGGACACAAACCAGAACAAGAAAGATGAGTGCTAGAATGTGGTGTGTGTATGTGTGTGTTGCTGATTTTCTTGGTTGGAATAGGCGCAGGTCCCATCTGGCAAGGACACAAACACAACCACACAATCACAAAGTCACACAGTTGAACACAATCACGTGCGCACACACAGACATTGTCTGCAGGAGGGAAGAGGGTAAAAGGGTCCCAATTCCTCCCGCTGACTCCTGGATGCTTGTAGCACTAATCCTGTTATCTCTGTCCCAATAAGAAATGAATTAATGAATAGAACTTGGAGAGAGAGTGCTCAGCGACAGCCCTGCATGGAGGCCAGCAAGCTCTTACGTGTCTTTCCACACTTACTTCAATTAGTATAAAATGCAGGTTTAGATTCTCCCAAATAGTTTTCTCTTCCTAATTTTCAAATACAATAAAGAAAGTGTGCTTTCTGAAACAAAAAAGAAAAAAAGTAATAGCTTATTTACTTGTGATATATTGCAGACTCTTAAGTCTCCATGGAAGTCTCCTGTATTTCGCTGCCTTGTACCTGTGACATGCGCAATGACAATAAAGTTGAATCTGAATCTGAAAAAGTTTAATTTTATCAGACTCCCAGTGGATATTATGCAAAGCTCACAAAGAGGTAAAGTGGACACAAACCTTTTTTTTTTAATTTGTATAAACAACCAGTAGGAATAAGGCTAACACTTGTGGGGGAGTGTGATTGATCGTTACAAGAGATTTAAAAGCAGAGGTGAGACTGACTGAGAGCAAACTAACTTAATCCTCCTAAACTGTTAAGTTAATAATTTGTTTTGTAAATTCTTACTGTCCAAAACAGCAAAATAATCTTTTAGTGCTTGCAGCCCAGCTATTTAGCCCTATGTCTTTGGCAAATGGCCCCTGCCATATAACCCCTTTCCTCTGTATGCAGATATACTATAACAATTAGTTTAACTCTGTTTGCCATGTGTTATGGTGCTTTGTTGTGTCGGTCAGCTTTTTATTTATGCTGCATTGTTGTGCTAAATTAGCTTATGGCGCTAACCGTTTTAATATTTTGGCTAACTGCTGTAACTGTTATTTTGAAGTGTGAAGCACCGGAACAGGGTGTACATGTAAAATGTTAGAGCATTGCAACATTGACTTGTAGTCAAGAACCGGCTGATGTCGGCGATTCACAAACATATCGTATGGTTAAGTTATTCCTAAAAAATGGCCAGTCATAACACCCGTCTATATGTTAGCAATAACATCGCTGTTTTTTCCCCGACCTAGCATAGCATTAGCCAAGTAGCCAGTAACTGTAGAAATAACATAAGTGTACAAAATATCTGAAAGTACAGAAAAAGCGTTCATCATTCCGTCAGCTGCAGGAAGAGGCGTATCTTAGGAGGAGAGTTGCGAATGCAGAGGGGAGGAGGTTTATTTTTGCTGCAGCACCGAAAACGTATTATTAATATTACAGTCTGTCTTCAGCCACCGTCATGATATCATGGCTCCCTTAGTTTTACTTGTCAGAAAATACTAACGAAACAGGCTGTAACAGTGACTCACTATGTGTTACAATTAGTGCTAGACCATTTGTGACCATTATATATAAAATACAACTCTATTAAACATTACATCTTTTTGAAATTTGAGAAAAAAAAAAAATATATATATATATATATTATATATATGCAATGATCAGTGGTGGGGTAGTTACTCTAAAAAAGTAATTCGTTACTAGTTATTAATTACTTCTGTAAATTGTAATAAAATTACTTTACTCGTTACTGCATTGGAAAAGTAACGCTACTACTTATTACTTTACTTGGCCATAATTCACCGTGTAGACATAGACAATCATCACTGCCTGTCTGCATAGTGTTTGTAAACAAAACGGCTTCAAAACCACAAGAAGAACATCGCTGTCTGTGGGAAGAAATGGACACACTTGTCTCATAATCATTTTATCTAGTGTTTTTCTAAACCCGGGCGATTCAATAATCGACAAGGGGAGCATGTCTCCTACAATGAACCCTGCAACTAGCTTTTAATTTCTGTCTGTGTTACCGGCTGCTGCGCTACATGAAATGTTGAAAAAAGATTAGCTTGTTAAGGAAGGGTTGGCTGCTGAAGGACTCCTGGCGAGCAGGATCTTTTATCAAAAATTTGACCAAACGCCCATATCTCCATCATCAGCTACATTTTTCTTTTTCCTTAGTTGGCGCACAATCAGCTACGCAAATCGATCTCTATGGCAACGTGCCCAGGCAAGCACACACATAGGCAGCAGCATGCACCACTTAAAACAGATGAGAACTTCACACGCAAACATGCCTCGAGTAATGCAGAAAAACGTGTTACTGTAGTCCAGTAAAGTAATTTCGTTACCAATATTTTAAGTATAACGCACTACTTTACTTCGTTACCCAAAAAAGTAATGTCGTTACTGTAACAAACGTTGGGAGTGAAACGTTACTTTGTAAACATGATATGATATAACCATGATATATTTCATGGCATGGAAAAAATTGTAGTAAAGAAAATGTAATTAAAGGGCATCAGAAGGATGCATAAAAAATGTTTTACCAACTTCACTCATGTTGTTTATATAAGTCATACACCTTATATATATTTTTCTACCTGTACTTTAAACGGCTTCTAATTTTTGCATCAGCAAGAACTACAAAACAAGATATATTTAATTAATTCATCATTCATTTATACATTGACTTTTTTTTAAGGTTATATTTCCCAGTTATTTCATGTTTTGTTGCATGTTTTAGGAGATTCTTCTGTTTTAAAGTGGTGGTTTAAGTGTTTATGAACCAAAAATGAAGTTATTAATTCATTATTTATATTTTTTTTAAATCGGCTGATTAATCGATAATCGGAAACTCTTTGTGCCAAATGCCTGGAATCAGCCTCAA
Source organism: Rhadinocentrus ornatus (assembly GCA_037177495.1). Taxonomy (NCBI): domain Eukaryota; kingdom Metazoa; phylum Chordata; class Actinopteri; order Atheriniformes; family Melanotaeniidae; genus Rhadinocentrus; species Rhadinocentrus ornatus. Next base: position 9,633,808 of record JBAMHW010000008.1, on the reverse strand, counting down.
AAAATCCATCGGTCGGGCCCTAATAACAATATCAAAAAGCAATGCTTGCTCAGCCCTGATTACCTGTTTATATTTTCATCTTTTCACACCTTGTGGTATTTTCCTGCAGGATTGGAAGCATTCCTTTCTTTCTGGCACCTCAACACCTCATTTGATGTATTAAATTGGCAGACGGAGGGTCAAGTTTTACTCCCACAACACAGATTCATTTAGTTTTACTGTAGACCATCACAAACAAATATACAGATAGCAAAAAGCCTACAAACAAATAGACAGAACATACAGACTGATTTATATGATGTAATGTAGGGATAAAAATTAGAAAACCAAATCTGCCTTTGACTACTACTACAGATGCCAAAAGGATACACACATGCTAACACATAGTGGTGACTATGTTGCGTTGTTGCTGTGCAAATGACACTAAACCTGTCCCTGTGTGAATGAAAACATCTTTTCTTTGATACAAAGGCATCCTGGTTTGACCTGATAAATGCCTTGAGTGCATTTCTCTGTAAGAGCAAACCTTTATCCTGCTGGCAGCTCAAATATCTTCTGTTGTATTTTTTTTTTATAGAAAAGGAAGAAAAATCTACTGTCTGCATCCCTATGGTAAGAAGTCAGTGTGGTATTCATTAGCTTGGAATGAAAACCATACAATGCAGTGGTATAAGATGGACCACAAAGACAAGCTCTAAGTTTTCAACCTTCAGGCTTGGGCAGGTGTCATCAGGTGTTAAAAAAAAAAAAACAGTGACAGACTCAGACATTGAAATCTTAACAGTTGCTTTCTTGTGTCATTAACACTGCTTCTCTTTTCTTTGAACTCAATAGAAAGAAAAGTCATAGCAGCCTGTCCTTGCATGCACGCACACATGCACACACAACGTTTATGACAAAAGGAGAGGTCCTTTCAGTGTGAGCACCTAAGGGAGAAGAGACTGAGGAACAAGAGAACTCCCCCTTAAGATAGAAGACAGCCATAACACAATACGACAGGGAGCAGAGAGAGAAAGGGGCCAAAATGAGGTAAGAATATATTGGTGTATATAACACTGTGTTTACCATTCTGCATGTCACATGAAGACAACATGGACGGGGCTTAAATCGTACTGTGTTTCTAAGATAACTGAAATAGTCAGGCTAGTTTACTCCTTTTAAATGGACCATGGACATCAGCAGGTAAATAAACAGGAGAATAAGCTGGTAAAGTACATGTGGGACATTACAGACTGTAGTCATGCGTTCTTGTAAAGAAAATGTAACCTGTACTCAGTTTTGTTGCCTGACTTGAAGCTTCCTCTGTTCAAAATGAGAATGTAGAGTCTACATCTGAACTGGTGTCTACTGCAGTCATTTGATGCAGGTCTGGATGCAAAATAAAAAAAAAAATAAAAATAAAAATTGCTCATTGTGCTGAAGAATCAGTTGTTGGTTTGACTTCAGACCAGTGTAAGAAGATCTTAAACCCTTATGGAATGATCTCATTTGTGACAGATTTCCTTCACAAAAGTGAACATTAAAAATAAAGTTATTTATACTAAAAACAGTTCAGCATTTTAGGAGTATCTTCCAGCTTCAGTTCCTTGCAAATGAACATTTGGTCTCCAGCTAGGTGTCCAGAAAAGATGCACTTCTGGATTTAAGAGAAACAAATTCAAGCAAATTGTATCTTGTTGCCATTGGAAATGGCAATGCATGGGAAATGCAATTATTTAGTAATGAAGTATCAGCTTTTTACCAAGTGCCAGCAGCATTAAGCTGGTCCTGGGTGGCCTTGTGTGGCCTTTCTTAGCTATTGGGAAAATTACTCTTGCCTGACTTGCAATTTTTTTTTTATGTCAAAAGCATTATTTAGCCTTTATCTCACCACTGTCCTGCTGCCTATTGAGCCAGCTGAATCAGTCACCTGGCAACACAGTAAAAACTAGTGCTTGGTTTCACCTCAGAGATTCAATTTGAGTCGGGCTACCATGGATTCCCTCCAAACTAGCATGCATAGAAACCCTGTTCACAGCCAGGAAAGTTGATTGCCTTTTTGTTGATTGACATAACTCTTTTGGCAATAGCAAAACATGAGCTTTCAGGAGGACAAATTTGGCAGTGCAACAACCAAAAGTGTAGGGCATTCTGATCTGAATCAGTTTCATTGTGTTTGAGGGGGAGAGAAATAAGTTGAAAGAAGGAAAGTGCAGGAACTGAATGATTGAGGTTCTGATCATAGTACTTTTCTCCTTTTCGGGCACAAAAACACTCACACAGCCCCCAGGCTTTGGTAACCACTGGGTTTCAATGAAACAGTATGTATAAGTTAAAAGATATGCCAGGCTAGGCTATAGACCCTTACAGAAAAAGCAGTGGTTAAATAGCATGGGGACACTCCCCTCCCTCTTAAAGGTCCATTTATGCTAAATGTAGAAGACGGTTATGCAGATACACTTTCATCCATCACCTGTATCCATTTGGTACGTTTTCACGGAGCTTAGCTATCCGTTGCTTGACGCACCAAACTCAAAGACCTGGGCATTGGAGCTTCCATCGGGAACTGGTTATTGGACTTTCTGACCAACAGGCCCCAAC
>JBAMHW010000008.1:9611496-9623117 GCA_037177495.1 Rhadinocentrus ornatus | reverse complement strand
GGGCGGGTACCTTACCCACATGAGGAAAGTGAGTGGAAAGGGGAAAACGGCATAAGATAAACTAAAGCAAGAATTTGTTTTTTCCAAAAAATTTGGGGTTTTCGGGGGCCCCCCCCCCCCCCCCCCACAAAAAAAATCCTGCAACTAATAAAAGAAAAAAAAAAGATACAAATGCTTGGGATAAGAGTTTTGCTTGAGTTCTATCCAACCATCAAGTAATTATTAGCAGAGCATTAGGAAACCAGAGTAATTCCTCCTTCTCCTAAAAAAAAATAATAAAATCTTATTTAAAAAAAAAAAAAAAAAAAAAAAACACGTTTGAAGTGAAGCCAATGAAGATGTTTTATATAACTGGTAAAATGACTTTACTCTTCTCTCGAGTGACTACTGGAGGGGCTAATGTGTCTACAAATGGATGGAAAGAAAAAAAATCCACAAAAGAAATCACATTCTGCACAAATACAACTAAACCTTTCCCCCCTATTAATAAAGCAAAGCTACTAGTCACTGCTATCCTCCCGCACTTAAGTTATCCTGGATTTCACCTGCTGCCACAGGCATGATTTTTATTTTTGTGGAAACACATCACAGAATCTCATGTGGGAAAATGTATGAGATTATATTACATGAGGAAGTGGTATCATAATATAGCATTTCTGGTACACAAGCAGTCTGATCATATGACGGGGTTTGATTTGGGTCTGCTTTGCATTTCAAATTACATCTTTCCTTGTGCGTTTGTCTATTTCTCTCCTTTCTCCCAACATTTGGTAGGCAATTGCAAACAAACTAGGACATAATGCAGTTTGCAACCCCCAGTCTTTCCTTTCTAGTCCAGCCTGTCTCTGAGACATGGACAGGGGCCAAATGTGTACAACGACAGCAGTAAACACACATTTGTACACATTCAGAAAGCTAATAAAAGACAGGTGTGGAACAGCGCAATAACTGAACACAGCAGGCTGTCAGCTTCAAGAGCCAAAAGAACAAGGCCACCATTGATCTCCGACTGATTACTGCACACCCACCATCCAAGGTAATAGCACCAAAGGTAGGTGGGAGGAAGAATACAAATACTAGCACACATGAGAGGGAAGTATGAAAAAACAACAGCGGTAGTAAAAAATGTGTTTGCTCGGTCTTCCATACACATGTGTTGTGCTAATACACAACCATAGCAAAGGAGCTGTTGGTGAAGGACAGAGTTGAGCAAACAGTACCAACAGCACAAATTGGCATTTTTTACTTGCTAATGCAAACAAAGCTGCAGTCAAAGCTGCAAAGATGTGGCCAAAACACCTGTGGCCAGGTTACAAGGAAAACCAAAAGAGAACAACACAGGAGGAAATAAACCACACAAAAAAAGAGGCAAGATTTAACTGTCAGATGATCCATTGACCTTTTTTTTAAATTAATATAATAATACAATAGTACTGCCTGCATTTCCATTGTGCTGCTGTATGCAGTCTGTGTTCATCGTTTCATTAAACTACACAATTTGACCATCGCTGGAAAAGTAAAACATGCAAACAAAACATCATAGACAAGGAAAAAGAGGGGGCAAGTTGAGCTAAACTACAACAGAACATCCCGAATCATGTAAAAATTTTGCAGAAAACAGACACAACAGAGCTAAGTACATCCTGACACAACTTGTATCAGGTGAAGTAATACTCAAAATAATATCAAGACAGTGGTCAAAAAGGCAAGTTCTAAAAAAACTGCTTGTATGAATCTTACCAGAATGTGTTTTAAACTTTCAGCAATTTCCTCGTTCTGCCTATATCTTAAAAATGTCTTAAAAAGATTATGATGAGTAGTTCCATTTAAAAATATGTCAGATTTGTGTGTAAGCTACAAAAATTAGATCCACTGTCTAGCAACAAGAATAGAGAACTTAACAACAACAGAAAGACCATAGAAAGCACAGGTCAGCCCTTTTATATACCGCTTCCATCATGCTTTTTTTTCCCAAATTGAAGGAGAAACCCCTCAAACAATACCTTTAATTAATGATTTTACATAATCAATACGTGTTCAGTGTTAAACATGCATGCATACAGGTGCAGCCCTTTTTGATGAGTGCAACAAAACAGCATCTTTCTAATGATTAAAAACTGTTTTGCAAACCAGAAAAAGACTGAATACAGACACAGAGTGCATGAGCTCAATTAGCTGAAGTTTGGGCTGTTAGTATGCATGTATATATGTTACTATGCATGTAAAACAATGTGAACATGAAGGAATAAACAGATATACAAGAAGAAAATACATTTTAAAAGTATATAACACCTTTGCAGTGAAGGTTTAATCACATTTTTTCTCAAGTTGTACCATTTCTTGACATGAAAGAAACAAGCATTCAACTACCTAAAGCATTTTCATAAATCACCTTTCCAAACTAAGTGACAAAGAGCTAAAGAATGCAATTGTACTCACATGCATATACAGGATGAGAAATGTTTACAAATGTAGATGTAAACTGTGGCAACTCAATATAATGTGTTTTATTATAATAAATGAATATCTAAAAGTAATGCATGTAAAGAACAGAGTAAGTGACTTGTGTAAGATATAGTCATGTAAGTACTATGCTTCTTCTTGTGATAAATAAGTAAAAAAATAAATAAAAGACCACAAGGACTGAAGTGAACCATGGATTTGCTCCTAAAACACTTCAGAGAAGGAGCAGTTGTTGCCCCTTTTTATAATTCTGTTGATTATTTTTAGTTATGCGCTCCATGTTAAGTTTCAGCATTCTGTCTATGGTGGAATATATAGTGTTAATATAGAAATAGTGTACAAAACAGCTGTAACGTGACATTTGATTAAGAACAAGTCATTTGCAAGTCTTAAATATTGCCTGCACCAAATCTAAAAAACATCATGTCTAAACAGTACGAAAAGGAAAGTATGGAAAAGTCCTGTGTATGTAACATAATGACTGTACAACTACTTTTAGCCTGAGGAACTGGAGATCAAAAGGCATAAAATCTGCTAAAAGACACACACCTTACACATACACACACTCTGCTAACTTAACTGGGGTCTGACTCTCTGAAGTAACCCTAAAGTTACTCATAGCTACCCAAAAGAATATGAGCAAACATCCCAAAAGTGAGGAAACACTGCCCAGTCGCACGCTCAGAGTCACCTTCAACATTCATGACTGACTCTTTCCAGCTCCCACCATCCTCCTGTCGAAACCACTAACACTTCCTCAACCAGCAACAGTCTACTCACATAAACTGCAGAGGACAAAGGCAGGGGGAGGGGGAGAGAAAGATATGAAAAAAAATTAGATTTCGGTTTGACCCAACCAACAGGCCCTTTACTAAGGAGGAGACAGAAGCTGATGCAAGTGCAGGTCATCTTTTTACTAATGGAAGGTGAGCAAACAAAGGAGAGACGTTAAAAAGTGTGACGGATAAAAAAAACTCATGAATCTACACTTTGTAGCTTGATGATTGAGTGCAAAAGGGGCTCAGGGCCAAACAAGAAGAAAGGTACAGACAAAGAAAAGATGAAAGAGAAGATGAAAAGTGAGCAGGGTCAGTGGATTCAGTCCTGAGACTCCAGTAAGGAAGAAAGATGGGAGATTAGGCAAACGAGGAAGAGCTCATCGCCTTCTTATGTTTTTTATTGCAAGACACACTTGAGAAACCAAAAAGCAGATTTACACCATAGGCTCGCAAAACTTTACCACAACAAGGAACCCCACGGCCATCCTGCCAGGAAATTACATCTGAGGATACACTAGCAAGACCAGCCAACATCCTCACACACAATATGCAATCTACTAACCACTAATACTGAGTACATAATAAATAAAAAAGGAAAACCACCAACACAGCACTGAGCAACAGTCTGAAGCCATCCCTCATTTCTTCATTTTTGGCTTCCAAGGAGCTAGACTTTCTTGTATTTGCCTTAAGTGGTCTTGAACAATTGTTCTCTGGGCTTTCTGAAGGTCTTTCAAAGATTTTTTTAACATTAACCTGAATAATTCAAGCATAAAAGAGCACCTAACTAGAGGGATAAAGCAGTCTTCTTGCTACACATATCAGTTCAGCAAAGAACCCATTTATTTGTATTTTTTAGGTACTTGTTGCTACAAACCTGTTACAAAGATGTTTTTTTCATAGTTAAACAGAAGAAATAGATTTTTTTGGCAGCAACAATATCATTCCCATAGAGCTGCTAGATGAAAACTTGGCATTTATTAACATAGTGTGCAATGCAGTCCATTCCAAAGGAAGGGAAACAGGAAGAAAATGGCTGAGGTATGCCAAATGACCCAAGAACTGGAGAGAAAATCAGTGGTAACAGGTCTTATGGAGTGATAAAACATTTTCAAATCCTGGAACTCAACATTATTGAAGCAATGTGGGTTCATCTTGACAGAGAACAGAAGAAAAGGCAGCTAACATCCAAAGAGGGACTTTGAAATGTCCTCTATTCCTTTAAGACTACTTACAGAAACTGCTTAGAGGGTTCAGGCTGTGGTGAAGAATAAAAGGTGTTCAGACCAAATTTTGACTTTAAACTTTTTTAGAAATGTACAAACTCTATTTTGCTTTTCAAACTACATCAACATTCACGTTTGCAAGTCATTCATTATTGCACCTATTTCCTGTTTTCATGGCATACCAAACAATGTGATAGGTGACTCAAGACTTGTACAATACTGTAGTCATTATAGGAAACAAACACTCAAACAGAAAAACAAATCCTGAAAATATCAGATAACAGACAACTGACTGTGTTGTCTCAAAACTGACAAACCAGATTTAAGACTTTATCTAAGTTTCAGGATCTGAAACTGTCTCTAAACTTTGTTTCTTCACTCTGTCAGAGTCACCGGTGCTTCAAAAGGCATCAGGGAACCATAACAGCTTTATGTAACGTCTCAGAGATGGTGACGAGCACATACACCCTTGAACCCCCCCCCGAAAAAAAAATCTTTCTGTGAACAAGGGGTTATTCTACAGCTGGGTAGCAAAGCATGACCCAATAATCCCAACGCTTCACTCAAAGCTAAAGAAGCCCCTCCACCCCACCCTCCCTCCAGTTAAATCCCTTCCTCTTGCTCTCTGAGGACTTTATAAAGGCTCTAGAAAAGGGGGCTTGTAGGGGAGCTTATGTGTGTGCATGTATTGGAGGGAGTAAAGGAGCGTGTGTCAAAAACAATCATGCTTTGCTTTGATTATTTTAATTATGACTTGGGGCAAGGAATAGATTATTATGAACACATGGGCCGATGAGCTGTTGATGAGCTCACGTCTCTTCAATCCGTCAGTATTACTGTTAAAAGAGGCTGAGATACAAAGGCCTTTAACCGTAAAGCATAAAAGTGGGGGGCATCAACAAGGGACACGCTAGTCAACTCATTTCATAATGGCTGACACATACAAAGACATCTTTGATGATAAAGACTATCAAATCATAGCCTGCTTTCGATCATGTTATAATTCATGTTGACTAAGGTGCAAACCTTGGAGGCTAACAACAAGAGGCGATCAAGGAGTCAACAACACGCTCAGGGTATATTCCTATTCCCACAGATCTGTTTAGTAAAACTTTTTTTTTTTTTAAAAAACTTTTAAATTTAAAAGCAACTCCTAATCTTGCTGTAGGCACACCAGTTCTGAGAAACCAGGACAAAACCAAGTCAAAAGATAAGCATGAGGTTACAGAAACTGATGCTTCTGCTCTGCTTGTGATAGCTGTGAGGAATAAAAGAAAATTATTAGAACCCATGACAGCCTCTCTTATGGGCACATCATTTCTGAGTCTTCCTCGTTTGAGTCAGTTCTTGCAACTTTTCATTGATAAACCGCAGGCTAACAGCTGACTCCGCTTCCCCCAAAATATTACAACAACACAGCATCACCCACCTGAGAATGATGCAGACAAATGTTTGTACTGTTTTAACAATAAGAATTTCATAAAAGTTTTCTTTTTATTTTGTGAACAAAAAATCTAGGTTGAAACATGCTGCACCATTCATATGCAAACCATGAGTTTTGACAGTTGGTTACAATTCTATTGTTACTCCATTTAATTTTGTCATGAGATGCCATTATCAGACTGTGTATCATGCACATGTGTAAGCATGCAACTCAGTCTCATTCCTAATCATCACCCAGAAACGTCCAATTACAAAGCACATGAGACATCAATGTTTAGGTTTCTAGAAAACAAGTATTGTCTCAACTTTACTTGATTGCATTACAACATGCTTTAAAACTGTAATTTAAAGCTGTGTAACATGTCAATAAGTGCAGCATATATGAGCATTCTTGGCTGCCCAACCTCATTAAATTTAGCCATGAAATAACTAAAACACATTTCCTCTTAAACTAATCAGTAGACCTTTCATGCTGACTGGTTTCCATGTTCTACAAGGCAAAGAGCTCCTCAGGTAAAGTGGGTAACATTCACAAGTGTTTAAAATCTTGATTTTTCATACCTTTTACTTACAGCTCAGTAAATTGTGCTTTATGACCTTTATGACCCTGAATATTTTTAAAAGTAGCTTTGTGGCTGCTGACACCATCACACAAAGTTTCATCCTGTGTGAGACTAGGTTGATGTTTGTAATGACAGGAAGTGGTGATGTAGGTGATTACTTAGAACTTGCTCAGGCACATTCTTGTTTACAATAAATTCTTGTACAGAATAAAGCCTTGGAGCGCGCAGCCAAACGTTGTACTACTTGATAGGCTCTTTCTCTAAAACACTTGCTAAACTGAACCAAGCCAGAAGGTAACAAATCTCCACCACAGCAAATCGCAAATTCATATTCATAAGTCTCAGATTTCCTTTAATTATGGGGTGGGATCAATGAGCATTTATAAGATGCAATAAGATACAGCATTCACAGAGAAAAGCAGCAGCCACAGTTTAAGGCTTTCCCCCTGATACCTTGGAGCAACATGAAACCCCAGAAAAGCTCCAGTGGCTCTCACACCATATGGCCACATGAAAAATCCTCCTGGTAGCCATAAAGGACTGTTTTTGAGTATCCATTGGTTTCATCCCACCAATTTCCCTGATGTTTGAGCAAATTTTTGTGGTCGTTGTTGAGCTAGGGGGGAAAGAATCAGAGAACGCGAGTGAAGATGGGGCTTTGCGGAATGGCCCTTTGTTTGAAAGCAGCCTCCTCTTTCTGCAGCGCTAGATATGCGAGACGTTTATCGATCATTAAAACTGGAAACCTTTTGTGTTGCAAGCGACTGCTGGTAAACGCACCAATGAAGTAATTATTGCAGCAATTAATAGGTTAACTTTAATTTAAACATATATATAGATATCCAAAACAATAAGTCCCAACATGTTTTTCCACGCTGTTGACGACTGCGCTCTTTGTCCGGTTGGACCAGCGGCGGCAAATAAACAAAAACTGCGGGGTATTTTTTTTTTCTCGGATTAACCATAATAAGAGACTAAATAACAGTCTTTGTTTCTGGCACAAGCCACTCTCAACCAAAGTTAGGTTCAGAAAAAAAATTTAAAAAAAACTTGTGCAAATGGGAATTAATACAAAAAAAAATAAAGCCCTGACGTTGATACGTTGGGTCCTTTTGTATCTGCGTCTGTCAGCCCTCCTCTGCGCCTGCCCCCTGCCTCCGTGCCGGGGTTACAGCTCTAGCCAGCTCTGACCGAGGAGCCCCGGAGAGACAGAGAAGTAATGGTAGTAGACCGAAAAACAACTTCCACTTGTGGAACAGCGTAGTGGCTTTAAAGCAAAGTGAAAAGAGTAAAGAAGAAACAGTCAACGATAGACCTACAGAGTAATGAAAAGCCACAATAAGAAACCCTTTAATTTTTAAACAGCAGCTGGTCGGCTAAGCTAGCGAACAACCTTGACTTCGCTTCCTTTTTTCCACAGAGGCCCAAATTAACTTTAATTTTAACAACAAAACTAAACTAAAAGCAAAGATAGAACCACGTGTAGCGTTAAATGAGATGAAAGTGGATGCTTTGCATACTTTCCGCGATAGCCAGAAAAACTTCCATCAATCATCCACAGTATGTATCCAGAAGCAGGAACTCGGAAACAGTCCACAGCATTTGTGGAGGGGGGAAAGCTTCGTTTCGATTAAACAGAAATACTCCACTTACCGACTTGTAAAACATTTTCTACACAGCCAGTTTCTAGCAGCCTGATCCCCCGACGGAAAGGCAGCCCGTCGCCAGTTCCCACTGCTCCGGTTGCCCCAATGGTAGTCGTTGAACCAGCGGTAGATCCTCCGCCACCCCCAGTGGCCGTAGCTCCGGACCCCGTACCCACAGCCCCACCGATAGCCGCGGACGGGCCTTCCTCCCCGGCGACTCGGCACTGAAACGACGAGTACATGCATATCTCCTTTTCATTGCGGGGAAAAGACCAGTAGACGATACGACGCTGGACGGGCTCCGGGATCCGCTCGAAGCGCTCTTCCACTCTTTCGAAGGCCCACTTTTCCGCTACTGCCTTTGCGGCGCAGTCCAAAAGGGACTCGGGACGATACCGGGAGCTGGGCAATCCGCTGCCATGGCCGGGCCCCGGACCGGGACCTCGGGGTGCAGGGCGAAGGCAGGGTCGCTTGCTGGCCGGTGGTAATGAGAGGTGAGGATAAAGCGGTTGTTCTCTGCGTCCTTCCGCCATGGCGAGCCGATCAGCACTGACGAGACGGACGGTGTGTGCGGACACGGAGCAACAGCAGGAAGCCGACAACACACACTCACAAACACGCACACTCACACACGCTGAGCATCCAGTGTCAAACCAAACAGGAGCGCGAGCAGGATTTCCGATCCCAACTTTCAAAATAACACATAATATTAACAAAAGAATGATTTTATTACATGTTCATTGCATCTAGTCGCAAATTAGTCGTACAAAACATCTTTGAAATATATTTGAATTCTGTTAAATACAATGTGAAGAAATTATCATGAGCCAAACAAGTGTCGGTGATGACCAAATGTTGGTGTATATTCATAATTGGATGTAATTATTTAATTCAACACAATTTATTGAAATATATTCAAATTATTAAAGGGATTTAAATTAATCTGTGATGATATACCTGTTATTACTCATGTATGGATTGCTTCTAAGTTCATATTTATTTATTACAATAAGTCTATATTTTACCCCACTCATTTCGAACACAAGTATTTTGTTTAGTTGCCATGGCTTGAGGTGGAATGCCCACCTTTATTTGTTTCCTTCATCTGCTTTTCAGTTTGTGTTTATTGATTTTTATATGTTCCAATAAACAAATAAAATCAAATCATTAAATGACTATATTATTTATTTATTTATTGGTTTCCTTGTGTGCACTAATCTCCTGTAAGACTGGTGAGCTTGTATATTTAGAACTGGAAACTTCACATCCATAGTTTGCCATAATTACAGTTGGTATAAGACTCTCAAGTTCCTCATCTGTAGCCTGAGCTTCAGAGGAATACAGATGCCAAAATATAAAACCTGATAATTTTTCTATGTGGAATGCCTTCTGTGGGTGTTTATTAGCCAACGTGACGCCATCCTTTAATTTGAACCGTTGTCATTTTACCCTATTTCAAAACATTATTTGTCTTAAATATCCATTTCTCAGTTGTTTTTGATTGACCAGTTTCATAACAGCTCCATAGTAATAGGGTTATTTATGTTTATGAACCAAAAAATGATATTACTCACATAAAGTAACCAAACTACATTAAAGTACATCAGTTTTACACAGCTGCAGCATTTAGATCATATTCAATTGGGATGACGTGTAAATTTCCCTTTTTTCTTTTTGTCAGTCCATTCCAAAACGTAAGTAAGTAAAGTTTTGAAGCTCTTTATCGCTACAATAATCATTATATTAAGTATAAGAGTAGGGCTGCTTTTAATCTTGTCCCTGTGTACCCAAGGATTGTGGTTTTGCAGTTCTGGAAACTGAAGCTCCTTTCAATTCAGTTTGGGACATTAGGGACAATGTGTCTCCATTAATATATTACTAATATAATAGTAAGATTCAGATAAATCTCCAGTGTTCCTAAAGACAAATTAATTAATTAAGAGGCAACTTCTGGTTCAATTCCTAGAAGCTGACACTTTTGTTGACATTGAAAATGTATAATATATAGATAGTATGTTTATAACATGTACCAAGCTTTTTGTATTTTATTTTAAAGACCCAACATCTTAATTTCCTGTCACTATGCCTGCTTGTGTGTGACTTGATGTAGGTCAGCAGGCAGAGAGAGCAACAGTGCAGAGGGGAGAGAGAAAGAGAAAGAAGGGTCAGGAGACTGTGGGGAGGTTGAGAATGTTGCTAGACACCAACCAACACAATAACAAACCTCTTCAGACCCAGCCACCATTTCGTGTCAGTTACAGCTCCAAGATCTGCTCTCATGTGCTCAAAGATTCTCTGGAATTTACAATAATGGCTATTGGTGTTTGAGAGCAGGACATATTAAATACACTGAAAACAGGGCCAAAAATAGCAACAAGTCCATTGAATTACATGCATGTGTTACTGGTCTTAAATTTTTTTTCCGTAATCTATCTGTAAAAGCATCACAGGATCATTTACCCTGCTTTAAAACCAATACAAACACTTTCTTCATTCCACGTCTTTAAAAGACATGAAGGCCCTCAACATGTGGGCATATTACAGTAGAGGAGTAAACAATCTCAGCTTGTCCTCGTGAATATCAAAGTTTTTGTTTTGCTAATTAGATTCACACCATTATGTGTCCTATAAATATCAATGACCTCAGATCAGCAAATACACATTGACTTGGATGGCTAGCAGGCAGTTCTGAGTCTGTTTTCCATAGCAGTACACAGAAGGTTTAACTTAATACTCAGGCTACAGCTTATTTCCCATCAGAATGGAACCTGCTGCTCACTTACCGGAGGCTATACCTGAATGTTAAAGTCTTTAAAGGTAATTAAGCAATTTTGTGGACAAAAGTTCAAGAAGAAACTGAATTATAGGAATCTATTCTGTGGGGCTTTGGTCTTTATCTTAATTTCATTATCGTAACATCTTTGCCCTGTAGAAGTTTAATAAAGTATATCCAGTTAACTTTTTTGTGGCTTAAGCAGAATTTGTCAACCTGATTGTGTGTATGGCAGGACACAAAAATACACATTTCCAGCCATAAAAACTAAAATGTCACTAAAAGTTTTTGTTAGGTAGTTAGTGTATTTCTTACTTAGTTATACTGAATTACACTAAGTCATGTGGGAAAGATTAAATGCAAAAAGCATCTCATGCCAGCATATTGACCTCATATCAAACTCAGACAGAGACATACTGAAAGGTAAAGTTGTTAGAGGAGTAAATGGTAAATATACTGTATTTACTGTAGTGCTTGCTGAATAGTCAAAGTGCTTTCACCCTACAAGTATTCACCCATCAACCATACTGTACATTAAAACCTACAGTCTAACAGGCTGACCCAGTGTTTTATTTTTCCATCATGCAAACACTTATATTGATGAACACATTAGGTATAAAGGGCTTCATTTTATTATTTCCCAATTTGCTCAATTCTGTATTTAGGTGAATTAGTTCAGCATATAGGGACTGTGTCTGCCCCACGTGTATCTGCCCCACGCTCATCAA
>JBAMHW010000008.1:9564014-9574067 GCA_037177495.1 Rhadinocentrus ornatus | reverse complement strand
TAATAAACTGTTTTTCTTCTCCAGCTCTTGGCCTCTGCTTTTGGGTCCATTCTCATAAGCACCACCAAACGTGACAAGGACAAGAATGAGGGAGCTGAACTGTTAAGTTATAATGCTCAGGTGGTCTTCCCCTTTAGCCTTGATCAAAAAGATGGTTTTTCCAAATAATTTCATGGCATTTTGACATTGACATGACATTTCCTGACTGGACTCATTACAAAGACAAGTGGTGATCACTGAGTCGCATTATGGCTATTTAAGACATTTTCTGTAGCACTCTCTGGGGTGAAATTTGACCTCAAATGGGATTTAAAAAAAAAGAAATACAGGTAAGAGCATAACAATATCACACAAATGTGTGTTTCATTAAGTTATGCTGGGCTTACATCAGAAGACTTTGAAAAGATTTGCAAGAGACTAGAAAACTGCCAGCTCACATCTAAAGACAAATGTTTAGAGTTTTAAGTCTCAGACTGAGATTTGACAAAGACTGTGAATCACTATTTACAGACTACAACTAGATTCTTTCAGCATTTTTTGTGATATGTTTTTGCTGGTGTTTTGACTGTCAGGATTCCGGTTTCTGCTTTTGTCAGAGCTCTATCTATTTGTTGTTGATTGTGTTATGTCTCTGTGACTTGCAATATCAAACACGTTTAATATTGTGCAATATCAAACGTGTTATTACCTAGACCACTTATTTCCAAGACCAGAGAAAGGCTGACATGAAACAGCGCAGATTACCACCTTAAACATAATCAAGATGACGGGAGCACACTGTGACCCCAGTAAGACTCCTAGATTTACCAAAGACTTTCAGTTTTAGTCTGGGGTTGTGTAAATCGTTTGGTGTAAACCCAGCATTGTTCAACTTTATATAAACCCAACTACCAATTTTTTTTTTTTTACTTTTTTAAGCTATTCATATGTGGTCACATTTACCTCATGTATTTAAAATGATACCTTAAGCAAAAAAAAAAAAAAAAATGCAAAAAGCCTAAATTATTTAAATTAGAGTTAGAATCCAAGGCAAATAAGGATGGACCAATGAACACGCACACACACCAAATTTCTTCTATGTGACCAATTTGACCTCAGTCTGACACACAAAACATACTGCATACGTTTTGATCCGGGTAATGACTTAACGGAAAGCCCCTTTTCCAGCTTCATGCAGCACTGAATTGTATATGTAAGTGTTATGCTTGTAGTAACTAATATACCCCAGAGGACAAGTGCAATAACAAAAGGGTTAAATAATTATTCTTATAAAGTGCTGGCAAACTGCAAACTCGTCATCCTTAACATGTGCCTGCTTTTGGAGGTCTGAAATCTACTGATCACTTTTTCTGGTTATAATTTTATTTTCTTGTTGCTCCTTTTCAGACCAAACACCTGAAGAGGATGGGAGGTGTTGATGCTGCAGACCTCGTCAAGAGGTTTCTGTTAACGTTCATATTAAGATCATAATGGTCTGGATATTAATGACCAACACAAACTACATGATCCAGTAGTTTGAATAAGTTGAAGAAAGTATGTTTTTGTAAAATACAAAAACTCAAGAATCTTACGTGTCGCAGTCTAGAGCGACATTAATCTTTTTGTACAATGTGCTTTGATAGATATTGCAACATAAGAAAATTTATTGTTTTGTTGTAACTGAGTGGTGAGCGGGTGCTAATACTGATCTGCTGTATTTTTGTCCCCCCGTTTTAGACACTTGTCATTCCGGACAATTCCGTGTATTGTAGATAAGATCTCTTCTAAGATTATTAAATCAACACAAATAGTAAAAACAGTGCATCATAACTATACGTGTTAATCTATGTTGAAAAGCAGGACCTCATAGTGACGTTGCTATTTCAACGTCGATTAGATTTGCAAAATCGAAACATAATTCAAAGGTTATTCAACACTGTCAACTGACGTTGATTCAACAGTGACTTGGCATTAAAATGCCACCTGGGAGGTGTGTCATTTCTCTCTACTTAATACCCAAAAGGCAGACTTGTACCGTCAGGGAAGAGACGCCTTTTATCATATACCACATGTGGTATGGAAAATGTGGAGTTTTTCAGCTGAAAGGTCTTTTTGTCACGTCTGATGGTGTGCTGCGGAGCTTCAATCATATCATCTCTAGGCCCTCTGAGATAACCCCCCACTAGACCTCTTACGCCATCAAAGCTAATGCGTTCACTGCACTCCCGAGTCTGCGTGAGAACCTTCATGCGCAAAACAACTTTCTTGCGCTCACGAGTTTGATACACATAACTCTTGGCCAGCGGCTGCAAAATTCTGGATCGTGTCACCATCCAGCTCGTCCGTCAGATCCCTTAGATAGTTACCTAACTTCAGGGGGGCCTTGTCATTTCTGACCACATAAATCAGACTGTCTCTGTCGGTGTAAAGAACGCGGTTCAGCACCTCCTCAAGATAACTGTACAACTTCAGGCGAGGGTAGGATGTTGTAAAAGCAGCGATGAACACATTGCTGGTCTTACCTGGACGGATAACAGAGCGTTCTGAGTATTTACACTGAACTATCACAGTTTTCTCATTGAAAAAGGTGAAATATTCCAACTTATATGAACCGGAAAACATGAACCTGAAAAGCTGCTCAGGATCGCTGACCAGCTTGGTGGTTTCTCTGGGCAAATTTGCCCCAGAATGAGTTTAGCAAAATCTTGGCCTTCTGGTGTTTTGCTGGATTCACCTCAATCTTGTCAGCGTCTAACTGAATGCCTTGATGCGTCTGATAATCCCTGAACTGCTCGCCTGATGCGTTGCCTCGGCTGGGTAGCCGCTTGCTTCCTTGTTGTTTATTAGGAAGGTGCGAATGTAGCCCTGGAAAATTGTGTTCAGTAAACCCACAGCTGGCTTCCACGCAGTCTTTTCTTTTAACTTCTGGTGTTTCTTTATTCTTTTTCTCTTTTTAATTGTGTTTTTGAGAAATTAGCTCTGTTTTTCAGATTTTTTTCTTATTTTCACTGTTTTTCAGACATATTATCATGAGTTAAAGCACCAGCATCCATGGGAAAGCGTGGGGAAAGGGAGCACATTGTTAAGGTAAAAGTTTTTAATGCCGTACCTTTTTTTCTTTCTCCGCTTCAACCACCACACTCTTTTAACCCGCTTTTCACCAAATCCTAATTTCTTCTTTTTCAGTGTTTCTTTATTCTTTTTCTCTTTTTAACCATGTTTTTGAGAAAATAGCTCTGTTTTTCTGTTATTCTTATTTTCACTGATTTTTCAGACACATCATTATCATGCGTTAAAGCACCAGCATCCATGGGAAAGCGTGGGGAAAGGGAGCACATTGTTAAGGTAAAAGTTTTTAATGCCGTACCTTCTTTTCTTTCTCTGCTTCAACCACCACACTGTTTTAAACCACTTTTCACCAAATCCTAATTTCTTCCTTTTCAGTGTTTCTTTATTCTTTTTGTCTTTTTAACCGTGTTTTTGAGAAAATAGCTCTGTTTTTCAGATTTTTTTCTTATTTTCACAGTTTTTCTGGGCCAGGCTAAGGAGGAACTTCCGACGATAATGTAACTTCCTCTCTCTGGGAGAGGGAGGGACTTCCGATGGTTCTTTCCGCTTTTGATTGGTCAGTCCTACCTGTCAAAATCAGTTTGACGAATAGTGGTGCATATTCTCACTAATCATTTATGCTTACCATTTAAATAACTAAAGAAAATCAGACATAAACAAGTCAAATAACCCTAATTGCACTTAAAAGCCGGGTTAGCTTACCTTTGCAGTGACAACTGTGTTGTGCAGTCCTGCTGTGATCTTGCACCCAGCTATTCTTGAAATGTCCGTGAGCTTTCAGAGATTTGTAGTTTCTGAACTGTTCATAGGTGTTAGCACTGATACCATAAACGAGGTAGCGTGTTATGTCCAGCGATGAGGTTGGAGGTGGTAATGCAGCATCGGAGCTCCATTCCTTAGCTGTGGGGTTGTGAGGATATATGTTATTGATTGCTGATCAAACTCATTTCAACTATCGACTGCTGTAAACCGGATTCTTAAACCAAACTACCTCCATTTCTTCTGCCTTTTCATCTTCACATGCACTTAATACTGTTCAAATGTTTTGTTTAATGAGCCAATATCCCTTGGAAGGCTTGCCATGGTAATAAGCAACAAATGGAATGATAGCGCTAATTGTATTTTTGACCAGTCAGAATGAAATTGTAGATATAAAAATTCTTACTAGTTATAATATAATTACGACTAATCACAATTAAATTATGGACATCTATAATGTTCATTCTGGATTGTCACGTTTAGCTATTAAATGTTAAAATGGCTTGCCATACACGTCGGGCCTCCGCGAAGCTACGGAACGTATACGGTGGTGACACAGACGCTGCGCGAGTATAAATCCGCCTTTATGATGAGATTTTAGGGTTCTCCGAGACCTTTTTCCATCAGACTGCACTTGGCCTGAATTTGCTGGGCCTGCCTGATATCTCTGTATTTATCTAAGATCGACACCACTTGCAGATGTATCTGCACTGCCACTGATCTAATTTCGATCTAATTTCGATATCTAATTTTGATATCTTTGATAAATACTTTTCTAACACACTTAAACAAAGAGATCCTCAGATTCTGGGCATTAAATACTCATGAAGCCACTCCTGGTCTCACATCTGGTAGATATTTGGTTATGAGGAATTTCTGCAATATATCTTTAATCCACCACCGCCGACAACAAATAAGTTCCAACTGAGCAGCCCTCCAGAAAGCAAGTCTTTGATTTTTCTTTGTGTAAGTTTACTAATAAGTTTTGCTATAGATCTCCAATTTATATATTTTTTACAGCATCTTGAAAATATACATCAGACCTATTTCTGAAAACTATTCACATGGAGAGCTTGTGCAAAGAATATCCCCTTTATATCTAGTATATCATTTGTCATTTGGCATCATCTGCAGTTGTAAATTGAAGTTAATTTAAATCCTAAATGTTGTGCAAACACCCTGGTTGTGACTTAATCATGCATTATCCAAACATACACACTGGAAATAATGGTCAAACGCACAGGTTCATATTGGCATGGGTCTTATTTTATTAAAGCTGAGGGTCTGTAGTCTCCTTTGTAACTATATAAGAGGTCAAAAGTCATTCAGTAGTTACATCTTCTTGCTGGTTCTCTTCAGCACCACAGAACCTGCTTTGGACTTCTGCAGGAGAGACAAAAGAAAGTAAATTGTTAAAGCAGGAAATATGTTCTTCCATCTCTTTATGCTGAATAAATACCTACCAAAAGAAGTTATTTTAAGGCGCGTAGTGTAATACATGTTTTGTCTCATAATTTGATAAAAAACAAATAAAACTGTTACGCTAACAGTAATTTAAATGTTTTCATTGTCAATTCATTTCATTATTTTTATAAGTTAACTTCTGAGAGCTTCTGGAGAATCTAAAAATCTCACAGAAACTAAAGGAAGAGAAGAGTAAGGAGATAACTACTTCACGTTAACTCAAGGGTAAAGGTTAACTGCGTCTCTGAATTGCTTGGTAAGATGCTCAGTGTTCTCATTAGCTATGTTCTCCAGCTGCAGATGTATAACTCTGATGACTCAAATGATCCCTGCAGGCCATCTAGCGTAATACTGTCATTGTATGACTTTTCGAGTGTTAAATGCTGAGTTAGTGTGTTTACTTCGATGAGGTTGCCCCCGCTGACCTCATTGACTTGCTCGTAGCTGGGGAAGTGCACCGTCAGCTTACCTCCTTCCATGTTTACTGTGCCCTGTAAAACACATGGATGGTGTTAGAAGTCAGAAAAGCAATTTTGTGGCATGGCTTTTTTCATCTGCTCTTTCTTTTTTTTACCTTGAATTTCTTTCCTCCAATGGTCTGCATCTCACACTCTTTGCCAATGGTGAACTTGTTGGTGACTCGAGCGTTAGTGGGGTAGATCTGGGTCCAGGTAAAGTCATTCCCCTCCTGGGTGACTTCTGTGATCAGCTTGTAGTCACGACCCTTCTCAATGATGTCGTCAGGGATACCTAAGATGGAACAGGAGGAGGAATGTGATGTTACAGCAGCCGTGACTTAACTAAAAAAATTAAAATTCTTATAAGATTTGTCAAGAGGAGGTCTCTGTTCTCACCAATCAGTTTGCAGAACTCATCGTATCCTTCCTGGCTTTCAGTTTCCCATTTTCCAGCGAAGGCCATTTTGATGATGTTGGTTGGCAAGTTGAGGGAAAAGCAAGGTGCTGGGACCAACACTGCTCCCTGTTTATATCCTGTGCACCTCTCGCCACCTCCCTCTTTTGCATGTGATGAAATAAAAGCAATTACAACTGAAGATGAGTACTATAGGCTAGGACGGGTGAGGGCAATAAACTGCATAAACAGATGTTTATTGAGTTCACAGGGAGTGAGTAAAATGCTGACGGCTCATCAGGGTGAACTTCTAGCTCACCTCAAGGCCAGTGAACTCTCCTGTGATGGCTTTATAGTCATAACCTTAATTTTTACTGCTGCTGATTAAAAAATCAAATGAAGAGCTTTGTTTAAGATTCAACCCATCAATGTAAAGGATTTTCTTATCGCTCAAACCATGCAGCCTACTTATTCAAGGTTTGGATTGATAGCTTGACGTTGAAAATTTAAAATTTGAAAAAAACATTTTATTGGGCATTTGTACTGGGGGTCTGCTGTTAGTATAAAAGCAACAAGCAGTAAAAACTCAGCTTCATGAACTGGACTATTTATTTTCCATTTTCTGTTTAATAGTTTTTTCATAACCTCACAGCAAGAAATTTCCTGGTTCACACCACAGCTGGAGACATTCTGTGTTTGTTAGGGTTAGCAGGGTCCAAGTGCATGCACAGGTTTTCTCCAGGTACCCCAGCTTCCTCCCACAGTACAAAAACATGCTTGTTAGGTCAAACAGTGTCCGTAAATTCTACCTAGGACTGACTGTGAGTGGTTGTTTGTCTCTCTGTGTTGTCGATGATGGACTGGCAACCTGTCCAGCATGTACCCTGCATCTTGCCTAGACTGCCCACATCCCTGCTCTGGAATAAGCAGGTATAGACAATGGAGAGACTTTATGTTGTTTAAAGCGCTTTAATGGGGCACCAAATAGTTGCTTTAATTTTCTGGCTGTAAATGACTTTGCCTGACTTTGATGTTTAATAATTAGAGGTTTTAGTATCTTATTATTATTTTATATGAATTTTCAAATAAAAAAGTAAATAAATTGATGACAAGACTTTTTCACTATTAGAGAGATGAATGTATTAATTTCCGTACATCTAAGTTTGCAAAACCATCTAGTCACATTTATATCTGTGAAAAGG
Source organism: Rhadinocentrus ornatus (assembly GCA_037177495.1). NCBI lineage: Eukaryota > Metazoa > Chordata > Actinopteri > Atheriniformes > Melanotaeniidae > Rhadinocentrus > Rhadinocentrus ornatus. The sequence goes on along the minus strand of JBAMHW010000008.1, from coordinate 9,566,742 downwards.
TTGATGGCTGTGAATTCCCCACTAAAACTAAATAAACACAAAAGGCTACCTCAAGAGAAACTTTGAATCCTTAAAATCCAAAGACCTAAACTAGAATAAATCCAGGAGAATTTGTACTGTGGCATTTGGCTGAAAGAACTAAAGTACTGACAAGAAGTTCAGACCAAGGGATCATTTGTCATTATTGTAGGAAGGAACATTCCATTTACTGTAAAATTTGCCCAGTTAGATTTGAACATTAGATCCCAGTTAAGTCAATAACATCAGAAATGATGAGAAGGTGTTGATTTGGTGGAGATGCAGCGGCCTCATTAAGTGTTTTGCAGAGAAATAGTACAAAGGTTCAGGTTATTAAAACTGAAATATCTACAAATTGAGGCTCAATAAAAATTTTCATTCCAAGGAGTCAAAGTTGGGTTTTTCTATGCTTGTAAATTTACTTATTGCATTTTCCTCATTACGCATCTATTAGAAATACATATCTATATACATGTTTACCTCAGAAAAATCTTTTTGCTAAAAGGAAAAGAATGTGTGCTCTACTCTGATTAAAATAGATACATTAATTCAGATAAGTGAAAGGCTTCTGACAGCAGGACAGAAATCTGAATAAATACAATAAAGAGTGACAAACACAAGCAATTTCTAAAAGATAAATTCAGATAAGTGAAAGGCTTCTGACAGCAGGACAAAAATCTGAATAAAAACAATGAATAGTGATGAACACAAGCAATTTTTAAAAGAAAGGTACATGGCCACACTGCTTGTACGGTTGCAATAAAAAAGATGTCTGCACACATAGTGGCTGAAAATTGTCCATTAATAGGGTGACTGTAAGACTGTAGTGCCTCAGGCTTTCACTTTGACAAACTGTAAATAGGTAAAAGGTTTTGATGCTGCACTTTACTTTGATATTGTACAATACAGACATTTTCAGAGTGCTGATAGCGTTACCAAACCACGAAGAGTCAACATGGCCTTCAAGATCTTTATAGATAAATAAAACATCAGATTGGCCAACATCCTATAAAAGACAACCACTATCTTTTTCTTTGGTTTTACTGTGTCTTTGTTTTTCCTTGCTGCGTTGCACATTCACTAACTGATTAGTGGGTACAAGTGCATAGATAGGGTTTAGAAAAGAAAAAAAATTTAAAAAAAAATTTATTCAGTTTTGAAAAAGTGTCTCCTGCAGATTCTTTATAATTTTAACCCCATCTTAGTAAAATGTGCTGCTCAGCATCACATGACATTGTTCTCCGTCTGGCCTTACAGCTGACCCTCCAGAATATTCTTGATGATACAGCTTTTCCTGCAAGATTCTTACGCTACAGATACTTGTATTGTACTAGATCATATTTGTTTCTCTGCTGTCCTTTTCACTCGGCCATTAATCATTTAATAACTTCATAAACATTGAGTTGAGATCTGTGAGGATTTGATAAATAATTACATATTATTCTAGATGAACCACTTAATATTCACCACTTAATATTCACACTATAATTCGGAAGTTAACGGAAGTATAAGGCTACGTTCACACTGCAGCTCAAATCCAATATTTTTGCCATATATATTTACTTTCGTGAACACTACACACTGCGGGACGTCGCGCTTCGCTATGCGCATTCGTGTCACTTCACAGCCACATACAGTTCACATTTAAGTCTAATAAAGAGCAACCATTCAAAAGTAAATAAACGGATTTTGGAAAAAAAAAAAACTGTATTAAGACCTGCAGTATGAATGCAGCCTTACTGGCATAATGATTTTTTGTAGTTATGCCACAAGTCAATCCGCACAGTGCCTCCATAATTTTTTCAAACAGTTTTATGACTTTCAGTGTTTTTAGGTTTTATCATGGGTTTGGTTGCACATCCATTTGTCCAAGTCTTGTAGACCTATTTCTGCTGTAAAAAATTAGACTCATGGACAATCTACAGCAATTGCATTTTGGTGGGCAACCTTTTCTGTCCTCACTGTACATGCAACATGCCTGAAGATGATAAGATCGTCAACATGACCTTGTTCAAAAGGTGAGAGGTCATCTATCTTGTCACTTTATAATGTCCTCTAAAAATGCTTTGGAAAATTGAGACCATTTATCAGTGTTGCGTGCATTTGAAATGATTGGAGAAGTGGCTCACAGTCAGACGTGAAAGAACTCAGTAAAAGTTCTATTAGAAATATGATCAACCCAAGACCTCTAGGATTTGATGCAGCTCCGTATTTTGCCATTATGTGGTAAAAACAGCTGTTCTGTATTAACCAAGAGATGAATAAGTTTTCTGCTTTGTTATAATCCTTTAGTAATCCTTGACGCAGAGCTGCCTCTGGCGGTAAGTGGAACACATTGTTTAAAAGGTCCAATTCATTTGAGTAGTGCAGTGTGAACGCAAATTCTGTCCAGAAGAATGTTGCACCCCCCAACTGAACTGAGTCCCCAATCATACCGAGTCAAATTTAAATCTCATTTGTGACATATATAAGGCTTAAGTCACAAACGACATGTACAGAACTGTAAAGATGTCAAATTCTGTGTTTGCCAGCAAAATTGTGTTGGTTATTTTCTTTGTTGTTTTTTTTTTGTTTTTTTGTTTGTTTGTTTTTATTTCCTGTCCAGTGTCCTAACATACAGAACGGTCTGTGTTCCATATTTTGCCGGACAGATTTGCTCTTCCAAGGGAACCATGTTCTATGAATGGCTGCCCTTGATGTTTAAAATATT
>JBAMHW010000008.1:9552229-9563737 GCA_037177495.1 Rhadinocentrus ornatus | reverse complement strand
TTAGGATCCACCTGCAGCCCGGAACAGATGTGGTTGTCACTGTCAGGTCGTCCATGAAGGCTCGAATGGGTGGCTGTTGAACTCCAGGGAAACCTAATGCAAAAAAGATGAGAGACTTTTCATCACCTTTGATGGCAGAGTCATAAATACTTCAATCAATAAATCCCCCTAAAGAAATGGCGTAATTGATCACTAACAATAGACTGTTTAACTGTGCATGAACATGGACTAGATGTAGGATTTGAGCCCTGGAAAGACATTGATGCTAACTACAAGTGAAGTTGACAGAGGAATACAATCCTGATATGGTACTTCAGCTAACATTGTAAAACCTATGGTGACATAAATGTTAAGTGTGCCCTTTACAAATTGACTTTGTCTTTATAAAAAGATCATGCAACTTCCATGAGAGATAAAACTTCATGGCACACAGTAAATTACTGTATATCATAAGGTGAAAGGGTTAAGCCATTGCTTAAAGCCACTGGAATGTTTAGATCCGGAACTTTTGGCTGACACGCTTCTGCCTGTAGATGGTGTGAATAAATGTCCAGACGCTGTCCGTTTCCAGTTAAAAGCCGATTTCTTTTCTTTTTCTTTTCTTTTCGGTGAAGAATATAAAACAAATGGCAAGCTGCGTAATGACAGCGTGTTCCCATCAAAGCGGTCAAAACCGATTTCCCTTTCCGGCCTAACACACACCCATACACACATAATTTCCTGTCTTATATAGCATTAGACTAATTTGGCTCCTAAATAAGGATTAGCATTAGCTTTAGAGCATGTTCATGTATGGTGTGCTAAATCATCTTAGACCTGACGAATCTATGAAAATTGAGCAATATTTATAATCCCCTTGTCAGGGGTTGGTTCCTCTTACCACCACAATTTGTTTTTATGAAGTTCATTTCCAAATCAAACTCCTTCATTCAACTTAATTGTCAGACGGTTAAACTTAATCTCAGTCCTCAGTTAAGAGTGAGCAAAGTGCAGTTTTTCACTTGGGTTTATTGTCAGTGTGTAAATTTGTAGTTACACTTTAATTGTTGGGTGTAATTTAAACCTTTCCTGAAACAATTTTCCTGATCTTTCTCGTGCAAATCCATCTTGACAATAAGTAACCAGAATCACTGCCCACTGCCATTCATCCAATCTCATGTCGATGAGGTCATGCTTTACTTTTGCCTCTGCTCTAGCTTTATGATCAATTTACACAAGTGCAGAAACCGAGAGGACTATGAGCTGATAAAGAATACAGAATATAAAAAAGAAATAAACAAGTATCTGAACAAATGAACAAGTATTTAATGAAGAACAAGAGGGAGAAAAGATTCTCAAGAGAGACACATATAGATAGATTCCTTTTATCTAAACCTATAAAGAGGGAATTTGAGATGGAGGAATTAAAAGAAGGGAGGCCTTGATATGCAAACGAAGCTGCTGCTAATCAAAGCAATAAGATTTGCCTTCCAAATTGAGATGAAGAAAGGCCCATTATCTGGGCCGAGTGTCATGTTTAATAACGCGGAACGGCATGGTAATTCACTAGTGATGCAACTGCAGCTCATGTGAAAGAGAGAGGGAGAGAGAGAGAGACAGAGAGAGAGTGTTTGTTATGTGAGAAAAATGGGTGTGCAATGTAATGTCTGAAAATAAAAGAAAAAGACAAAAAGTTGTACAGAGTATTAAATATGTGAAAGACAAACGGTGACCTTGTCTCTGTGTCACCCAGCACAAGCGTATGTGTTGGAGTTAAAGAAGGATAGAGGGATAGAGGAAGGGAGGGAATTAAAAGCTGCTTCCCATTAGAAAAAAAGTTTATGTGAGTATGTGTACATGCTAACGTTCTCTTCATTCTAAAGTTTTTTTACAATCCTCCTAAGAGAGATGAGCTATAGTCAAACTCAACTGTATTCACATGCCTTATGAGATAACGCTCCCTCTCTTGGTTTGATTAGATGCATAATTACCGGACAAACACACACACTTACCCTTAAATATATTCGAATGTGCAACTTACTTTGTCCTGGTTCAGTTAAAAACTATATAAGAGCCTTCTTTTGCAACTTGCAAAGGAAGTTATGCTGCATTTGTAAATTAATGTTTAATAATTAATGTCCTTTTTACATTATTCATAGCCAAATGACTAGTACTCATCGTTGATGATCCCAAAGAGAATTGTCACTTGCTGCTGTATTTCCCTTCAGCTATATGTGTATATATAAAGCACACAACTTCAGTGGATCTTACCAATATTTTAAAGCAGATCATTGGATGAAGCATCTATCAAAGCTTATCATAAGTGAATTTTAAATAATCCAATGTGTGAAGTGCTACCAGCTAAAGCAGTCAGTTTATATAAACAGGGTGTCAACTTTCAGTCATCTTGGTTCAATTTCAGCTCCCCAATCTTCAAGTAAATATACTGGTCAAGATATATTGGTTCCTCATATGCAAGTCGGTTGGAATAAAAGTGTTTGCAAGTAATGCAAGGTAAAACTATCCATATTCAAGCATAGAGTGGGCTGTTTGGATGCAAGCAAACAGCTTCTTGGAGCATTGCAAGATGGATTCTCTCATTATTGTGATCTTGCAAATATTCCCTTTATCTAACTGCCTCAAAAGGAATTTGGGTTACTAGATGCAACTAACAAGAGGGCTGTTTGCAGAATTATATTATTATAATATCAGCCACAACACTGAAACCACTTAGGTACAGTAACACCACTAATCTTCACTCTGCTGAGCAAACTTGCATCCTGACATTAACATGGACTCTCCCATAACAATTCAGCTCAGTCTTTATCAATATCTTTTATTATATAGTCAATTTTGTTGTGTCACACACTTGATCACAATAGGGCTTTCTGGTCATGTGTGCAACAAGAGTGTAAAAAAATATAAACTTCTCTGGAATCTCAGAAACAGATGCACACCAGCACTTGAGTGTACACTGCAAGCTGTTGTGTTGATCTTAACTTGCATGTATTTTATCATTAAAATAGCATTATAAAAATGTAGCTTACGTAATTCTCAAATACATGCATACAGACAATATTCTGTACATTCTCAAAACTCATATTTTATTTACACCAATGACTTTCTTATAAGCTAGAAACATGGAGAAACATCTTTGCATTTGATATATTGCATTTTAACTAGCAAAACTCTCACATAAAAGTCTTATTTGCATTGATACGCACACTCAAAAACACTTACTGAATACCTGTGTCGCTACCCTTTTCCTTTTTTCATTGCTTTTGCTTACCTTTAAACACAGAAGCAGAAGCACATCAACACACGTGACACTGCAGGCTTGTGATGTCTGCTGAATAACACTCATTTCTCTTACAAGCGGCAACCTCCGGCAGTAAAATGTGAAGCCTATGCAGAAGTGCAAAAAATTGCAGTTCACCCCTCATCTGCTAGGGGCTGGCTATACAACAAAGTTAATCCCCATAGACTCCCATGTTAAAAAGACCAACTTCACATCAGAAATAAACATGTTTAAAGCCTGGTACAAAAAAACATTTTAGGATTAATAGGTCAAGTTTACGTTAATGACAACTGTGAGGGGGGTGAATTTTTTTCTAACTCATCTGTTTGGGTGTTTTTTAATGTTGAAATTCTGCATAATTCGGGCGTGTCCTTTTGATTGACAGGTGTCCAATATCCTCGGCAAGAAGGGAGAGTGCAGCACAACCGCGGTTTTTAGCCGGCTAACAGCGCACCTTAGATTTAGCCCGCATACCTTCGCTAGCTGGTTAGCTACTGTTAGCTCCAGGTTAGCTCGATTAGCTCTTAGCTACAGGCAGCTCCAAGTTTGATGGGTGTCAATCATCCACCCCCACCTTCACAGTCCCCCTCTCAGCTCAACCTCTTTGCCCATTTTTGAATTATCCGGGAATGACTACACGCGTGACTCTGTCAAAATGGTGACGGTGAGAACTGCCCAGTGAGCTTCAATACAGCTTTTCAGAAACAGGTGACGTCACAGAGGCTCCGTCCATACAGTCTATGGTCTCTTACAATTAAGGACCCCTGAGCTGTCTGAGTTTTCCTCATCCTAAACAGTTCCACTAGAACATTACAGTTATTACTTTAAGATATCATCATATCATCATCCCCAAAAAATAAAAACAAACTTGTTAGGGTGGGGCGTTGAATGTTTATTGTCCAGAACCCATTATTCATTTTCATTGGTCTCACATTCCTGTGGATACCCCAGAGTCTCAGCCATCCATATAAAGATACAAAGTAGCTGAGTGGTGAGGTTAAAAAATATCAATGTTTTCAGATGACTGATATCAAACCAAGAGATAGATAAAGTTTATTCAATATTGGCTTGGTGAAACAATACCATCTTGTTTCAATGAAATTATGCTACTTTTCTAAGATAATATCAGCAATCAAGTCTTTTTTTGTGCAATACTTCTATGTTGTCATCATGAGTGATGGAAACTTGAAGCTTTAAGGAATTGGTGGATGTGCAAAAGTTTTTATTTCATCCTCAAGAAAATCTTAACAGAAATTAATATTAACAAACCATCAGATTATTTTTTCAAAGAGGTTTGTGGCAAATGAACGACAGAGCGAGTAGTAGGCTAATGGGGATGCACAAGAGAGACTATCAATTGTTTATGGTAATTATACCAGTATATCAAAACTAATTTAAGCATGACCATTGATGGTTGAAAATGCTGCACATAGCACCTTACACTCTTCAGAGAGTGCTGCTTCAGTAACTTGGGCAATGAGCCAATATAGCCATTAAACACCAAGACAGAAATAGGCCACAGAAGCAGCCAAAAGTAAGCATTCTGTTGTTGTTATCTTCACTGTTTCTCAATCCTTCCTGACAGCCTTACCATCCTTGGGGGAAGGAAACAGCAGTCACTGGTGATTAGGAAGAGCCCACCACCCCCTCTGCCTCTCGTCCAGGGAGCCAAATTATGCCTGCATTAATATTTCATATTACACAGGAGAAACCACGTGTACTCAGCCCTTTGTCTTCATGTCAAATGAAATGTGCTCAGCAATCATCACAGGGTAAGCCATGGTGGTGAAGGAGGGTCAAAGGGAGGAGTAGAGAGGCAGGGCTAGAGGGAGATGAGAGGAAAGGTTCCTACTTGGGAAGGAGACATGGAGGAAAGAGGAAGACAAGGAGTGAAGCCTGGTTGGAGTGAAGAGCTGTGGGGAAATGTGAGGAGAGACCAAGGTGACATGAAAGTGTTATAGATAAGAAGTTGAGAAAATGAATGACAAGCAAGTAGAAAAGGAAAAGAAAAGGGAAGGAGAGGAAAGAAGACGACAGGGAAGGGGGGGATTATCGTGTTGCTTTAAATAATGAAAGGAGGTAAAAATCTATGCTGGGCGGAGCAAAGGACAAGGAGCTCCATTAACAGACTGTGTTGTTCTCATATACAACTTGTTTAGGATAACATAATTCTTGCCTTAATCTGGTTTTGTTATAACTAAAATTAAAAGGAACATATTGGGAATTTCCTTTAGATAACTTTATTCAATCCGCCTGTTTAACTGCTTGTAAACACAAATAGCTGGTCACCCAAGCACACTACAACGACTCAAGGCATTTAGGCAGGTAGACATAGTCAAGACAACTTGGTGAAGTTCAAACTGGGCATCGGTACACCTGCAGTGCCCCTCCCTAGGTTTCGGGGTAACCAGCAGCTTTTTGGCAGCTTAAGTATGAGTATGTCATTCCATAAGTCATTGGAATTTACTACTAAATTACACATGCTCACAAGACAATGATCTAGTAGTTAGCCAGCATTCAGCATGCTATCACTGCTTAATATTTCATAAGGAAGCTAACTGAAAAATCTCCATGACATGTCTGCAGTGAATGCTGTGGACATCTTGCTTCCTCCAGACAATTCTGGAAAATTTCAGAACTAAAGTGTATGTGTGAAAACAATGTGCTTCTATGCACGTCAATGGTTTTGTCAACATAACCAGACAAATCTTTCTTAAGACTCAGATCAAAGGAAAGCAAACAACACTGATGCAGCAGAGACACTTCATTACAATTTAGCTGATGCTTTTATCCAAAGTGACTTACAATGGTTAGGCAGTAGCGTTAAGGGTCTTGCCTAAGGACCCAACTGGAAGGTGTTATTGTTCGCCCCATGGGGGATTTGAACCCTGGTCTCCCACATGAGAGACTGATGCTCAACCAATTGAGCTAACCAGCCACTGTATGACTTCACAACGGGGTCATACATTTGACAGTAACCTCACACTGGCCTTAACAAGTTTCTCAGAAAATATCAATACTGTTCTGAAGGTGTAAGTGGTCAAGCTACTGGGATACTGGGATTATGATGAAAATGTAGCCACAAGAATTTATTTTAAAGCCCTTTTCATAATGCACAATAAAGAAAGCCTGTTTTGAAAGTGAAGTTCTTTCATCCTAGACATCTAGTCCCATGATTATTGACAGCCTGTAAACACCATTGATGTGAACATGCAAATAAAACATCTTGATTTTTAAGGTTTATCTTGTCCTCAATGCACTTCGTCATTCAATTTTCATCAGCAGAGTTTGGCTGAGTGAATCATCTCTTGTGCTTACTGAAGAGGACTTAGAGGCACGATATAAACCACTTAATATTTTTTCTCACTATGAAGAATGTTGAAACAGAGCTATTTCTAAGAGTTAATGTTGCTTTCATGTTTCAAATTATGGGTGATTTGAGTTTGAAGTTTACATTTAAGGCACAGTAACTGGTTAGGTTAGGTCAACAGGCTTTGCAAAAGACTTTGAAAACCCTCTTGCTGTAAAATGTTAGCTAGCTAGGTCATTACCACTCTGTTGTTATATTATGGTCTGTGTGTTTTTGTTTCTGTTTTAGTGTTACTTTATGGTTTTGTGCCCCATAATTTCTGTGTTAGTCTTTCAAGTTCATGCTTGTTTTTTCTGTATTGCCTTAATATGTATTGAATTTGTTTCTAGCTCTCACAGTTCACCATGGTCTTGTTAGCTAATTACTACCACCATCATTAGGACTTGGTTTAAATACTCACTGTATCAGATCCTCATTTAGACTACATATGTTTGCCATTGTATATCTTCTGCAGCTACCAGCCTAGTCATATCCATGTGTTCAGATACTTGTTTCATTAAGTAACTTGATCTCTTGCCACTGCGGCGCCTTTTTGTTTTCTAAATTCTTTCAGCTTCCCATACGTTAGTCCTGTGTTTTTGTCCTCCACCTATCATCTTGTGACAAGCTATTATAGTTATGCTTGTATGTGTCAGAAAAAATTATATGAAATTTTTAAAACAGGGTAACAGCATAATATTGCCTTGTGCCTTTTTGTTAAACTTCCCATGAGTTCCATAAAATAGACATTTTGATACAAAGAATAATGGTCACAAATTGTAATTTTAATGGCATTATAGTAGCTTGGTTAAATACATTTTAGTATTATTTGGAGTATCATAAGGTATCTAAATGTAAAAGGTTGTTTTTATCATGATTGAGCATTACTGTACATTTACTAGATGTGCGTGTACAGGAACTTTCTCTTTATTCAGATTGTGAGGTGCTTGGGTTTTCTTCCGTGATCTGTAACATTAAGTCCCAACAGTTATCCTCTCTGTCACTGAGTCTTTCTTTGAAACAGTGTCAGTGATGATTTTGTGACAGTTGTGAACATAGATGTTAGCATCAGCTAAAACACTGTCAATTGCTTACCTTCCTACTTGCAGATGGAACAGTATGAAGCCATTCTCCATTTTCATCACTAGCATATGAAATCTTGAATACTGCAAATCATGGGCTGGTGTCTCTCAGAAACAAATCTCTATGTTTGCAACTATCTGTCTCACAATATAAGCCATAAATCAAGCTGTCTGCCTGTCCAGATAAATAGTATTATCCCCATAAACCAAAGATAACGCAAATACAGGTGGCACTCGGTTCATCCCATTGTATATAAATGGTGATGTTCTCACCAACAGATGGGGTTTCTCTTGTGGAGCATAAAGACACACACAAAGAAACTATTTATTTACACCTAAAATTACTCATAGGCACATATCAAAATACTAGATTCATTGTTGATATTTCAAATAGAAGGAAGACCTTGGTGTGAACTTGTTAGATCTTCATGCTTGTTAATTTCACACACACTTAAGTGGGAGCTACTCATTGGTTGGCTGGCTGATTAACACTAGCTTTCCAGTATTGGAGTGTGTTCCCATTACGCTGATATTGCTGCAGCCTCTTGTTAACCCTCATTGTTCAAAACAACCCAACAAATCACCAAAAGGTTGTCCCAAACCTCTTTCACTATCAACAATTATGTATGTGTGTGCGTGGCTAGGAAGTTAGCAGCAGCCGCTCCAAGAGCTTTTCAATATCCTCTCACTCTAACCTGATTATTAATTACAGTCTGCCTCTAGCTGACCAAAGCCCAAACACTGTCTGGCACAGTTTCCAAGGAGACCGACACAAAGTCATTCACAAACAAGATTCAGCAGAAATAGAACTAAGTTCCTTCCTTGAGCAGTTGCTCAGTTTTTCAGTCTTTTCATGACTTTAGCAAATATGACATGCAAAGAATTTAATTAACATGCACAATAAAATGTATTCAATCATGTTGCATGTAAGAGAAAAGCATTAATGTCTAGCTAGCCCCTCTTACTAGTTTGGTATCTTCTCAAAAGCCTCATCAAAAGCCCATCATCTAGTTGGAAATTTAAAAGTTAATCAAAGTTACACTGAGCCAGGAAGTCAGCCTGAGCAGAGCAGCACTCAGCAGTAATGAACCTGGAGCTGTGCCTGCGGCAAAGCAGAGGGACATCGAGATTCAAATGGGCTTCCGGCAATCAGCTCTGTGTGTGCCTGCTTGTGTAGGCTTGTGTGTTTTTGTCTGTACTTGTAGCACACTTTTGTTGAGATGGGGCATAGATTAGGCACTTGCCAGCAGCAAAATATGGTTTTTAATGCTGCATAAGTTTGTTATTCCAAAACTCACCATGTAATGTTATTGGCTCTCACACATATTTACACAGTCTGATAAATGTTTAATAGACGATGTCCCAACTGACACACCCTTTAAATAAGGTTTTTGATTTTCTGAATGAACAAACGGATATGAAAATATGTCCCCTACACTGGAGAAACGGCTCCAACAGATGCCCGGAGAAGCAGCTCAGTCCAGAAGTGCGCAGTCCTAGTACCAGCTAAGATACTGCAAAGGACCCTCAAACTCCCAAGCTTCTGGTTGAGGACCCAAATCTTAAATGAACAGCCACCCACCCCACCCAGGTGGGGTAACTGTGTTTTTTTTCCCCTGCCAATTAAATATTCTGAATCTTATTGAGCTGGTGTTAAGATTTACCAAGTGACACAAGGCAGTCTGATTAATGGTTCAGCTTAGTGAATAAACTCTAATGCAGCATTAGCTGTTTTCTATGAATGATTTACATTTACAAAACAATCTATATAAAGTGTTCATTAAAATTTAAGCACAATGTTTTTGAGTTGTGTAAACACATTAAGAGTCTTAAGTTTCCACATGTTACAGTGGCTTATATAAGATGCTGCCTTTGATATTGTGACTACAAAGTCATTTTTCATGTTCCTTGTCAGCCCCCCAATGAGTTTAGAACAGACGACAGTCAAAACCAATGTGCCGCTTAACAATGGGGTTAGAATAATTAATGATGGTGGCTGAGAACAATGTAAGGAAAGCAGATTTGGTTAATTTAACTTCTGTCCACAAGGGGGCATGAATGGAAATCACTTGTCCAATTGTGTCTCTACATGTGGACAGATGGAGCAGGTGACAGAATGGGGGAGGTTGTGGGGTGATTGGGGTCACTCCTTTGGTAAAACAGATTAAATGGTAGTAACTATGGAGGCTAATACTAATATACAAACTGAGAGGAATATGTTCAGAGTGTGGGATATGGAGCTCATAGCAGCATAGAGCTGACAAGCCATAGAAAAGATTGATAGCTCCTGGGAGACAGGCCTGATGAAACACAGTTTAATATGTTTCAAGTGTGTCTTGAGGTTTTTCTTGACATGATAATTAAACTGAAAAACAAGTGTGAAAAGTAAGTTCACACTTCATATCTGTGTATATATGGGTGGAAGGCTCAAGGTAAATACTTTTTTATTGAACATTGAGAAAATAATGTTTTACAAACCCATTTTACAAAAAGTCGGGACACTATAAAATAAAACTTAAAACTGAATGCAACAATTTGCAAATCTCATCAACCCATATTTTATTACCCGTAAAACATGAACAACATATCAGAAGCTGAAACTGAGGAAACTGAGACCTTTTACCATTTCATGTCCGGAAAAAATCTGGCAAGTGAGGAGATCAGTTGTTGGAGTCCTAGGAGAGGGTTGTTGTCCCATTCTGGGCTGATGTGGGATTCTAACGGCTCAACAGTCCTGGACCCTTGTTGCTGGATTTTTAGTTTCATGATGCTCCAAATGTTTTCCATTGATGAGAAGTCTGGTCTGCAGGCAGGATAACCTGTTAAATATTCTGCATTGAAAGGATAGTTCATTTAAAAAAATGTGAGCTAAAATAACAATGTCTTAACACTAGTGTCCAAAGCAAACTATAATTTTGTAAAACAAATGCCTCCCTAGGATGGATATCTAAGATAAGCTAAGATAGGTTAGCTGGTGTTCCGTGTTTTATTCAGGCTGTTTCTACTTGCTGTTTTATTGCAGTGGACATGATGTTTCTGATTTTAGCTCCTTATCTTCTAAGCATTTAATGACGTTTTTATGTGATAATGGGTTGATTCTCTCTCCTAAAATACTTTATCCTGATAGTAATTACACTTAGGTCAGTCAGGTGTGACACACAAATTCATGGTTAGATCATTGAGTGTTACAAGCATTATTCAACAGATGCCATAAAATCTAATTATGATTATGCACCGTATTTAAAGCTGAAACTGAATGTTAAAGGAGCTGAACTGGTGGACTGTAGAACAAATCACTGTAAAAGGCAGAAAGAGCTGAAACAGAGTTAAATTGGCAGCTGAAACACAGTCCATCATGTGGCTGAGCAGCAAAGGACATGATGAGGACAGATAGATGATGACAGATAGAGGAGGACATGTGGCCTGTTTGTAATGAGGAGGGTAAGGAGGAGACAAGAGAAGAGGACAGAGATACATCCCTGGGCTCATTAGGAGGACAAAACCAGGTGGAAAGTCCATGATCTGGATCAATAGGACTGAATGGATGAGGTCATAGATCAGCTGGCTCCTCACAGCCTGAAATCATTACCTGGGTCGTCATGACAATGGCCCTTACCTTTGGTGACAGGCACAGAGAGAGAGAGCAGAGCTGAACTGCTGAATCACTCTGTGCACCTCCCAAACTCCTCGTTCCTGACAGAAAACAATAAGAGATATCCAAACAATTCTTTCACCGTGAGCGCCAGGAGGGTCTGGGGAACGCAGGGATGTAATTTATTTATCTGTACAGCGAACAGATT
>JBAMHW010000008.1:9511636-9534419 GCA_037177495.1 Rhadinocentrus ornatus | reverse complement strand
CATTTGCACAACAGCATGTGAAATTTATTGTCAATCAGTGTTGCTTCCTTAGTGGACAGTTTGATTTCACAAAAGTGCGATTGACTTGGAGTTACATTGTGTTGTTTAAGTTTTCCCTTTATTTTTTTGAGCAGTGTATATACTTGCTTTCAATTTTTATAACTAAACATGTCCTTTTAATTTTAAAATACTTGTTTCCTTGAGGGTTTTTTTCACCTGTGCTTGCTGCACATATCAAAAAGTAGCTATGTTGATTAGATCCCATTTGTGAAAGTCTTTGTAAATCTGTTATTTAAAAAAAAGAAAGTTCTGCAAAAAATAATGCCTCTTGAATTAACCTTGACTTTGCTTTTGCACAACAGTTCAACCTGGGCTAAAAACAACCTCTGAATAAATATCTAATCTGGTCTGAGAGTGATTTGCTCAAAGTCCATCCTGAACTGAAGCAAACATGTCGCCTGATGCCATTTCTTTACGACAGAGGTATTTGGATAGATGTGCTAACAGTTTTCGTCACTATGGGAAGTACCCCTTTTTTATTTTTTTTTACTGCCAACACACAGCCCTTCATCTGCTGCCTGCATTTATGGCGGATTTATGCTCTGCGTCCGCGTCACCGCCGTAGGCTCTGCGTAGCTCCGCCGAGGCTCAATACGCACCTCTTCCAGACCTGACGTGTACCCCTTCTACGCAGAAGGTTGACGCAGAATTACCCCCTTGTGATTGGTCAGTTTGGAATCACGTGTTGTCGGATATCTGGATCTTGTGGCTTAATTTGTGTGGTAACCCTTGTTTCTAAAACAATAAACAGTGGATCAAGTTGATGAGAGGCTAATTAAACTATTTATTAATTTTCTTCAACAAACTAATGAAGACACTTAACCATTCTGGATGCCATTGTTGTTTTAAAACAGAAAACACCTACAGAACTGAAGTTAATCATCAAAATAACTCCGACCTGGTGAGTTTACCGGCCGATACCACCCCTGCTGCCACCTTCAGATAAGAGGAGAGAAGAAACTGCAACATGACACCAAAACAACGCACAACCCCTAAGCTCGAGTGTGAAAGCAAACTCACCAGCATCAGCTACACCGTTTGCACGCAGAGGCCATGCAAACATAAACTCCTATCTCTCCTTTACACACACACACACATACAAATACAGACTATTTGTCCACTTTATTTAGTCAGTGTCAAAGTTTTACATATTGAAAATTATGACTTATTGTGACTGGTTTATAACTATAATGCAGATATAACATTTGGAAAGATCAAAGGCTCATATCAAGAAATTTTAAGTCTACTGAATTGAGTTAGTCATTTAACAGCACGCAGAGGATTTAATATGTTCCTTACCCGTAAAAATTTTTTTACCTTTTGATTAAAAAAAAAAAAGTTTCAGTTTGTTAAAAGGTTTGTTTTCGTATGTCCTAATTTGTGACCACAACCTATAAATTATGCTTAAATTGTGAATTGTACAGTGTAACATATCTGCATTACATATCTCACACTAAGAGAATATGCCTATTCCAAAATGTTATTTTTTGTGTTCAGACTCTAATTTCCAAAATACTACCCTTTATTGTAAATGTAAATAGACCCTGTACACCTCACTGTATACATCGTCTCCCCCAGAAAATTCACAATACTTTGTGCAAATTATTTGTCTCACAATTATAATCCGTAGTGGAACGAGCTACATGAAGCTCATACAATGGGGTCAGTTTCTTCACCACAGCTTAAATCTACATTGATTGCATTACAGAGTATTTCAGACTGCCTAACCAGGAAAGAAAAAACCCCAAAACAGGTCAATCCAATATCTTGCTGGATACTTTGACACCATTTCAATAGCCTAATGTGATATCACAATATTTATAGCCATTCAGTGATGCACTAATTTTCCATCAAATCTTGCACTAATAGAAAAGTGTTATCCATGACATCCCAAAGATTCTTAGTGGGGTTTAGGTCTGGACTCTGTGGTGGCCAAACCATGTGTAAAAATGGTATCTAACAACTCTTTTACGAAACTAACGGAGCCTTATAAATCCATGCATCCCTGCTGTCAGGGAAGAGAAAATCCATTAATGGAAAAACCCTGAAGGTGACTTGTTTTATTTTTTAGGCCAGGTATCACATCTGCTGAGCAAAGGCATCTAATAGTGTAGAATAAACCGCAACCAGGTGGCATTTCAGACGTCCCAAATTCTGTCAAGACAAGCACATATTTTGCAGATGCTTAACACAGCAAATTCTTTGCTCCCCTTCTTCTCTTGGCTAAGATTAGCAATTCATGCACAGTGGTGGTATCAGGACAAAACACCAATCAGTTCTTCCTCATCGTTGTCTCTGACACCTTCTGTGGGACTGTCACATGTGGCCATGAGCCCCAAGCCTAGCTCTGCCAGCTCCTCACAGCTCATGTCAGTTGTCACCATGATCTTAGTCTCCAAGCGATTACACAGAGTCCTGTAGGATGGCAACGGGTAACCGATTTCTCTCAGGTACTCATAGCCTTTGGTTCCAACGGCACAGCGGATCTTTCGGGCCTTCAGGATTGTCTCTGGAGACCACACAGCACGACGTGAGCGCTTGCTGAGGGATAGAGCTCTGATCTGGTCCTCATACAAGAAATTCTGAAGACCCCTTTCAATCCGATTGAGCCGATAAAGACGTTTTTTCATCTCTTCTGCCTGCCAATGAAAAAGATAAAACTGCTTATTAGGGTTATCTATCATCAACTGATTTCAGTTTTCAATCTTTTAAAATAAAAGTGAGAAAAACTAAAACCAGGGGAACAAACTGGGCAGTGACTTGTCACGACAGACAGCAACTGTCCTACCTCCCTCTGTAGTCTTGCAGCGTGTTGCATCTCCTGTTCAAGTTGTTTCTTAAGAAGATGACAGTGTGTGCAAGGCTGTTGGTCTTCAGCCGTCCTGTCTGCATCCTCATCCTCCAGGCCAGGCAGAGGGGTGCGTCTGGCATACCCATGATCCCCAAAGTTGAGCTCCTTTTCCACTAAAAATACAGTCTCTCATTGTTATTGCAACATTGGGATCCAATTCTTTAAAAACTACCTGGCAGAGTTTTTGCTAAATATCCTGTTAAGTTGCTGTAATTCCACTTCCTTGTCAAGATGACTACAGAGTAACATTTTTACTATTCAATCTAAATTAATTCCATTTACTCTAATTATAAAGAGTAACAAGTATTGTGTAGTTGCTTTCATCTGACTGAAGGCTGTTGTTACAGGTAACACTTTACATTTAAATACCTGGCTCATGCTTCAGCGGTAGCAGGATGTATGGAGTGGTGACAGCAGGGTAAGGAGGATCCCCCACACTGAACAAAGTAGGAATAGCATTGGGCTTAAGCTTCTTTCCTCCAGCAGGAGACCTGGCTATTTCCTCAAACTGGCTCTGCTCAAAATGGTCCTTGGAGTGAGATGAGACATACATTTTATCCAGCTTTTACCCCACACACAAGAAGCAAGATTTAATAAGTAGTTTATGCAATAGAAATGTAGCTCTGAATTATATTTTCTGATGCACTGTTCTGAATTATAAATCTTAGAATCTACTGCTATGTGCACTAAAGCATCATCTATGTATCTAAAACACAGAGTTATAAACTCACTTGGCACAGTCTGGAGTGAGGAGTTGGTTCAAAGTCACGTCGACAGTTCACCACCCATTTCTTCTTACGCACGGGGTCTTTGGGGAACCTAAACAGCTGTTTGCCTATGCTGGTAGAGTTGGAGCAGTTTGGAGCGGAACAGCCACCCATTGCACAAAGTTAAAGCACAATTAGCCAAGCGAAATTTAGCAAACCATGAGTTAGCTCAGCTGGGATTTGTAATCATTATTTTTTAGCAAACCACTAACGTCGTGCCAAAACAAAACAAATATACATGTAGATTAAATGTTAATTCGTGGAAACTACAACATAGTTTAAAAAAAAATCTCAAATAATTTCGTGCAAACGATTTTAAAATACTTTATAACGAATAAAATATTCTTGACTTTGTTTGAGCCAAAATGGCGCACGTATCTACGGTGGCTAAGTACAGTGACGCAGGGCTTGCATGTGTCTGTCGTAAGTGCCTGATTGGAAAAAATATATAAAAATAAAACACAATAAGAATAAACGAACAAAGAAAGACATTCCAAACAATGCCCACGTGTTTTTTTATTAAAAGTAGCATATATTATTTTTAGAAAATATTTTATTGAATGTATTACCCAAAAAAACACTACGTTTGACTCATGCAATAGTAAAACCACTAACAATTACTTGGTCACAGGCCCCAAGAACCACGTTGAAATGTTAATGGTTGAAACGTTGTTAGCTTAAAACATTTGGATTGACTTTCCAAATACAAAACAGCAATTAGTCCACCTACAAAGTCATTGAGCTAATTTAGTGAATATAAAATCATTTGCGGCGCAATTTTCCAAGCTAGCTAAACTTCTATGTAGCCGTCGGTAACGTTATATAAAACGTGTCACCCGCGAAATTTGGGAAAATATGGCATCTTCGCTTATAGTTCCTGTTATTGATGTTCACGCCGATAACTTCAAGGAGCTTTGGCCTGCTTTAGTCATTGCAATTAAAACGTCGTCCTTCATTGCACTAGACACGGTAAGTTCACGTCATTAGTGTGTGCGCGCATTAATTGTGTAATATAATTTGTGCAAGATTCCAGCAACTTTAGATCGTGTCTCACTAGGCGCACTAAAGTTATACTCGTATGTCGTTGCAGGAACTGAGTGGTCTGGGAAATAGGAAATCTTTGTTAGCCGAGTGAGTAAAAACATTTGCAGTCCTCAGTGTCTGCCAATCGAATGCATCATCAGCTACAATAGTATGAAAAGCTGTTAATTGGTTTTTATAGGCATTTTGGCTAGTTGTCAATTCTCACAACACACCTCGTTGTGTTTCAGATCTATAGAAGACAGATATAAAGCTATATGTCATGCAGCTCGCTCTCGCTCCATCCTTTCCTTGGGTATTGCCTGTTACAAGAAACTGGACGACAAGGTACAACATATTACCTTTAGCTATAGTTTGATATATTGTCTGGTACCATGTACATGTCCAACTAGAATATGTGCCAGTGTTATACTGTATTATACCAGTGAAATGTATCCTTAGTATCCACCTGCTTTGATCCCTTCCCCAGGCTGCGACCACATACCTGGTCCAGGTGTATAACCTCACCCTGCTGTGTTCAGAAGAGTACATCATAGAGCCACAGTCAGTTCAGTTCCTGGTGCAGCACGGATTTGACTTTAATAGGCAGTACAGCCGTGGAATCCCTTACTGCAAGGGCAACAACAAGGTGAAAATGCCTGGATGCTGCTATGTAATTCCGCAGGTTCTTAGTCCTGCCCTGTGCCCACTTCTACTAGTCTCTGTCCCTTTGATATGCCCATCTTTAACTTAGCTACAACTTGCTTCTGTCCAGCTTGTCTTGCAGTAGATTGCTTTATACAGCCACTGGTGATTTCTTAGTGTCCTTTTGTTCTACCTCTTGTCTGCAAGGGAGGATCAGATGATTGTGGAGTGCACATCCGAGCGTTGTTTACTGAACTGCTACGTGCCAGGAACCCCCTGGTGTTACATAATGGCCTCATTGACATGGCCTTCCTTTATCAGGTACAAGGAGTTGTACCTCTTTAAGTTTCATTGTTAAAATGTTTGTGTTTGCACATCTCACTTTTTTCCCACATTACCAAAATTGCTTCTGAGTCTTTTTCTTGTGCTAATTTCATCAACTAGTTACTACTTACCAACTGAGAGAAAAATTCAAACTTACAAAGTAATACCATTTAGTGAAGTTTACATTCTGTCTATGATCTGTCTATGATCGTACCTTCATTATGCATGCTGGATATTTTTTTCTTTTTCTTTTATACAAAATATTTTATGTTTTTGTGCCAGAGTTTTTATGCTCATCTCCCCGAGCGTTTGGCAACCTTCACAGCCGACCTGTCTGAGATGTTACCTGCTGGTATTTATGACACCAAATATGTTACTGAATTTGAGCTCCGGCTTGCTGCATCTTATCTGGAGTACGCCTATAAGAAATGGCAAGTACTGGCTTCTTTTGAGGCACTCGCTAACCTCAAAATTGCCATTGACACACAAATTTTGTCAGGATACCTCAAAGGGAAATTTTTGAATATTTACATTAGAAAGTAGATGTGAGTGGGCCCTTTGTTTTGTCTAAATTTATATCTCTCTCTCTCCTTCAGTCAGCTGGATAATAGTCGCCATGTCACCTCTGGTGCAGTTGGACCTCATGTTCACATAGAATTCTGTCAATATGCTGGTCACATGTCCACCTATGTGGACTACAGAGAATGTCCAGCTGTAATTGCCTTTGACGGACAGACTGACATCTGCCAGCGCTTCTCTGTAAGTTTCAGTTTTTTTTATTTATTTTTCCTAAGAACAATAATTTGTCTAACCACCAAAATTCACTAAATAAAATACCTAAACTAAAGAAAACTAGAGTCACTTGGTCTATCAAGTGTCTTTCTGTATCCCTCAATGCAGAGTGGCCGACAATAGGCTTTTTCCATGTACTACTGTTTCATTTTAACTCATTTTAGGCATAAATGTTATGGAAATATTAGGCATGTGTAATTTGTTTTGAAATATAAACAGGAATATGATGTACAAGTGAGTGTACCGATGGCTCAGTTAAATTCTTTAGCTCTTTCACATGTTGAAGAGTTCTTGGTCAAGATACTGAGCCCCTCACTGCCATCTATACTCTAAGAGTAAGCTCTGTTTACTGAGTGCAAATTTTAAAAATATTCAGGACAAGATGTCCTATATAATTGATAAATTAGTACTTTCTAAGTTTAAATGTATTTTAGATAATTGTAATTATGTATTTCAATTTATAATATACATTATAAATATTAAATTATACATTATTTCTGTATAAATAAATAACTTATATTGCAATTTCTTGTTGGGAATATGAAACTATTTTTTTATAATTTTTTTTTATAAATTTTATTTATATTACTTTGATTTGATCTTTTTTTTCATTATCGCAAGTAAAAAAAAATTAGCATGATTGGTCAAAAATACAGAGGGATCGTTGTCCGGTTATATCATCTAATTATGTTTAAGATTTCTGAGACAGTTTTCCTTCATTCTTTCATCTAAATCGTCTGGCACCACAGCAGAAGGCAGCCCCAGATTATGATGCTACCACCACCATGATTTACTGTTTTTACAGTTTTATAGGGGATCTTCAACTCCTTCACACAGATCTCTGTTGATTGTGGCAAAGCAGAACATTCCTTCTCTTTTCTGACCTAAAACATTTTCCTATCTCCATGTGTTCAGCTGCAAACTAATGTCAACTCTAAAGTTGTTGGTTTTAAAACAGTGTCATGTCTCTTTAAATCCATGATAATGTAAAATTTAACACAGATCATACATGTTTAGACTTTTTTCCAGGAGACATTTCTGACCGATTTATTTAAGCCAAAATATTGTGATGGCATTCATAGCCTCAATGAGAGCTTAGAAATGTCTGACCAAAGCTGTTGCTACTAGAAATAACTGCCTCATCTTTGTTTCTCTTTGTGTAACAGGCTTTCGGCTGGTGTCCAAATGGCACAAAGTGTGTATTGTCCCATGACACAGACCTTATCATCCTCCAGGACGAGAAAAGCAAGGAGGATAAGAGGAAAAGGAGGAAGAGACAGAGAGAGAAAAAGAGAGATGGAGAGGCAGCAGAGAGCATCTTTGACGTTGCCCCTGAAAACAAAATGCCAAACATGGACTTAGATCCAGAAAAGACACCAGCTGACCAACAAGATGCAACTGCAGAGTCATGCTCAGACAATATGCCTCAATGTAAAAGAAATGCCAAACAGGATGAAGAGCAAAGCATGAAAACTGACGGTGTGGGCAACGGGACTTGTGACGACAAAACAGATCCCAGAAACACTGCAATGACAACCTCTGCTAGTGAAAGCAGAACAGAAGTAGCTAGTGGTGAAAGGTTTACTGAGTCCTCTGCTGTGGCTGAAGCTCAGAAGAAGAAAGCCGATACAGGAACACATCGGGCAGGGTTTGATGCTTATATGACTGGATACATCTTTGCTTACTCATGCGCGTTCACCAAGACGGAGGAACCTAGAGTAGCAATGGATGAGAGAGAGCACTCTTGGCTTCCCACCTGTCTTAATAAAATCTACCTAAGCGGCAAGGCAGCGCCTCTCAATGTGGTTAAAAGTACTTTCTCAAAGTCCTCCAAGGCCCATGTGCAGAAGATGGCGATGTTGTGGGGTGGAAAAAAATAGTGTGCACATGTCATACAACAGAGTAGACTATTTTCGCAAAATCCCGCAAGTTTCTTAACTATTAGTTGGACTTCTTTCAGTTTTTATTTAGAGACTTTTTGTTTGAGGTTGGGCTGTCCTCAAATGTGTGATCTAGCAGCATCATTGGCTAATTCATCAGTTTATGACCGAGTACCTACAAAACAGATGATCTTCACATCAGTCTTACGTTCTAGTTTCTGGTCATTTGATACTATGTGCTAATCTATGATAGTAGACAGATATTCCAATTATTCTGGGCACAACAGCATTCTGAAGTTAGCATTTAACCCAAAACACGTAGGAGCTCACACAAACAGCAAATTTTAACGTTTACATATTGTAAACAAAGAGTTTTGGGTAGAATCGGTTATGTAAATTGTAAATTGAGCTGGCTGCGCTAACATAATAAAGCTGTTGAAAGAAATTCATTTCTTATAAGTAAAATGTGTTCAGCAGTACAGTTTTCCCTCACCATATGGTGGTTAATCTTCTGCGGTCTCTCTGTTTTGCGGATTTTTTTGTATGCAGCACTGCATATTTAAGTATATGTAAATCCTGTTTCAACCATTCTGTCCAAATTTTACTATAGGAATCAGCCCACTGTGCTTTGTGTCTAGTTTGAACGACGTTACAGATGAGGGTGGGGACGCAGCACCAGCAGAGAAGCTGTAATATATTTTACGGGGTGAGTAATTATTAAGAAATTCACGTTAAATATATGTAGGTTTTTGAGAGCATATAGAATGTTGAAAATGTTCATTATAGTTTGGAAAAGGTCTATAAAACACTCCAAGGAGGAATAATTAGGCCTTAACATGCATTTAAATTGTGAAAAATTAATAAGTTCGTAATTTTGCGGATTTCATTTATCACGGGTGTTTTCAGAACGTAACCCGTAAACGATAATAAAAATTTAAAAAACTTGACCTTTGAATACAGAGATACAAACTGCAAATTAAGTAAATTCACTATGTTTCCAGTGTACTAGGTGAGAAAGTTTATGCATTTATCATGGTGCACTTTGGTTAAACTGTAACCTCATAGCAGGAACGCTCCTGGTTTGAAGCTCAGCTGGAGCTGTTCTGTGTTGAATACTTTTTTTACCTTTTCTTTTCAGGGAGCCTTTATAACATCTGGCCAGGGACAACAGATGAAAATTAGGCCTTTGGCTATATCTGACATATTTAGAAGTTTTCCTTTATTTATTTATTTTATGATCTCTGTCCTTGTCTAACAAGTCAAGCAAAGGTTGAAGGATCTCTCCAGGTATTTTGGTTTCCTTCCTCAGTGTGCTACATTAAGAATGTTAACAATTATTAGGCACTGAAAGTATTTCATTATTGCTAAATTAAAACTAATGCATCTTCAAATAACCTTAATAAAGGCAGTCAGACTTGTTACATTAAAAGAAAAGATCCAATTTCCTTTAGCAGGGTTTGTAAATGAAATCAAATGTAAAATGATTTATACTAGAGGGAAATTGTAATTTTAAGTTGTTTTTTTGTTGTTGTTTTTTAAGAATAATTAACAGTCAGATCTCATTCTGGAAGCTGATGGCTGCTGGCAGGAATGCTCTTGTATACCTCTTTGTCTTGCAGTGTCCTTGATGAAACCTCTGACTAAATTGACTGTTTAATCACTATGTAAGTGATGTGAAGAATGGTTCATTATATTCAGCTCCAGGGGCTCCAGAGTTGTCACCAGTACAGAGCTAGCTTTTTTAATACGTTTGTTCTGTTTCTGTAAGGCTGTAGTGCTGATGCTACTGTAAAGACGTTTGCACTTTCCACAACAAATTTATAGCTAGAACATACGAGCGCAGACATTGAATGATATCAGCTTAGGTACAGTAGCTCAGTTTGCTCTGTCCCTATTGTAGATAACGTCTGTGTTGCATTTTCACTTTATTATGTTGTCCAGCTGAACTGCAGGTATTTATCAAATCAACAATCAAAGAGGCAAGTGTGGATTTTGGAGACATTTACCAATAAATATGTGAGAAAATAAAGAATTTAATACTATAAACAAAAACATTTTTGGCCCAAATCATAACTATTTAGATCAAGCAACAGTATATGTACAATGGCCACTCCCATGCATACTGTGTCAAGAAAAACAAAACACAAAATCAATATGCAAAATGAGACCTAACAAAAACAGGCTAATGTAACTTCCATGATTAGACCAGTGCAATTAACGTTAAATATGACCATGTAAAAATCCTTTGATGTAAAAACAAAATTCAACATTTAAGCACAATCTTTGTAGTTGTCTCTCAGACTATTACTAAACTCTGAAAGAGGGTTTTGTAGCGTAATGGGAACTCATTTTACTCTTTGATGCAATGTTTTTTTGTTTAAGATTTAGTTGATCTTCACCAAAAATTAGACCAAAAAACAAACAAACCAGTGGCCTAAATATAGTTCACTGTAAATCTACATATAAGAATTGCATTAATCTGTTATGTTTGGACCTAAATCAACCATTTCAGAGTTTGGGGGGGACCAGCCATCAACAAACAGCAACAATAGCGCCAATCGAACACAAGGGGCGGTAAAGAAGCACTCACAAGATTCTGCTTGGCAATACAAAGAAGAAGAGACGCTCCGGTCTTTAAGAAGGATTGTGTATTACCATTGCCAGTAAACGGTCCCGGTTTTGTGTGTCTTTTCTTACTAGTCTAAGTACACACGGCCGGTACAGTGAAACTGCGAATGGCCCATTAAATCAGTTCTGGTTCCATAGCCGTCGTCTATTCCAGCCCGGTAGCTTTTTTTTTTTTTTTTTTTAAATAGTTGTTTATAACAGATGAGAGATCGACGGCTAATATTATAGCACTAAAAAATGGCAGCTGATGAAATTAACTACAATATTGTGTTTCCAGATGCGGGAACATCGGGTGAGCAGCATTTCATTATACAAGATGCACATGCCTCACTTTGCATAACCTGTGTGTTAACTCCATGCAACAAAGACGCCGCGTTCAGTTTAGCTGTAAGTGCTATGCTAACGCACCGTGGTATCGTTTACCTTGTTTTCAGAGAGACACTGGCAGGGGACAAAGGAGCCAGTTGTGATACTGTTGGGCTGGGCTGGCTGCAAAGACAAACATCTCTCCAAATACAGCTCCATCTACAATGAGCAGGTCAAACTACGCGTCAAATTTCACAAGCAGCCTTACTTTGTGTATTGTCCTTTTTTTGACAGCTCAGAGAGCAGGCAGACCTGTCAGTTATGGAGGAGTAAACGTGACACAATGAATTAATTAAATATATCATTCAATAATTACTTAATGTGTCGTTAAATAATTAAATACCTTAATGTTTTATTAAATGTATCATTAATTAATTAAACGTGACACTGAATTAAGATTGACAACATGAATTATTTAAATATATCATTCAATAATTACGTAAACCTGTCATTAAATACATTAATGTGTTATTAAATGTATCATTAATTCATTAAAATACAAATGAACGTACGTATGTATGTATGTACTATTTCATTTTTATGGTCCTGTGCTGCAGTGCATCATGAATTTATTTTATCTGTCAACCAAGCCCAGTGGGCGGATCCTGACGCCTGATTGGTTACCCTTTCCACAAGTCCAGGCACTTCGGTAAAGTTAGAAAGATATTCACAGATTCGGCTTTTCCGGGTTAATAGCTCAATGGAAAATTGCTTCTACAAACACTAGCATTACAACATGTCAAATTGTAGTTTTTGCCCATTTATTACTTATTTAAATGATGAAAAAAAATCCTAAAAGTATATGTAAGCATATTTTACCAAAGTAAGAGCTGTAAGTATGATCAACATGAGATGGTTTATTAGTACTGTGAGTTTGGTAGCACTACAACAAATCATATTGTAGTATTTGAATATTTTCCTTTCATATTTTTTTCTGCAAACGCAAATTTGCCCAGTCCCGTACCAGCAGGCTCTGCATAGAGCCCAATGCAAGTCTCCCAGCTCGGAGGACGGCTTGTTTTGAGCAAAATTGTTGCTCGCAGTCTACGTTGCTGGGATTGTGGTGGTGTGTCGGTTTTGTAGAAGCAATGTTCCGTTGATGAGCTATTAATCCGGAAAACACGAATCTGTGAATATCTTTCTAACTTTACCGAAGTGCCTGGACTTGTGGAAAGGGCAACCAATCAGGCGTCAGGATTCGCCCACTGACTTTGATGGGCTAGGTTGACAGATAAAATAAATTCATGATGCACTGCAGCACAGGACCATGAAAATGAAATGGTGAAATAATTATATATGTTTTTTTTTTTTACATACATTCTTTTGTATTTTAATAAATTAATGATACATTTAATAACACAATGTATTTAATTATCATTTTAATTATTTAATGACAGATTTAAGTAATTATTTAATGATATATTTAATTACTTTGACTACGCCTCCATAGTCAGTTGCTTGTTAACTATTTGTTTTCTACACTTTCAGGGATGTGTCACCATCCGCTACACTGCTCCACTAAAGACTATCTTCATCTCAGAGTCATTTGGCTACAAGGAGTTGAGCAGCACAGCTCTGAAGCTGTTGGAGATCATCTTTGACTATGAGGTGGAGAACAGTCCTGTTTTCTTTCACATATTCAGCAATGGTGGCTTCATGCTGTACCGCTACATAGTGGAACTGCTGCACAGTGACAAACAGTTTAGTTCACTGTGTGTAATTGGAGCTGTTGTAGATAGTGCCCCTGGTAGTGGCAACATCCGTGGGGCCCTCCGTGCACTGACAGCCACTTTAGGGCCAAAGATTAGCCCTCTCTTAAGGTACATTCTTCTGGCTCTTTTTGCAGTGAGTGTTTTCCTTGTACGAATCATCCTATACCCCTTGACCAAATTCATTCACAAGAACCATTATGATGCTGTGCAGGACAGGCCACCTGCCTGGCCACATTTCCACCTGTACTCCAGAGCTGACCAGGTGATCAGGAAAAGGGACATTGAGCACTTTATGAAGACAGTGAAGAAGAAAGGCGTCCCTGTGGACAGTTTTGATTTTGTCTCCAGCCCCCATGTCAGTCACTTCCGGGATTTTCCTGACCAGTACACTCTAAAGTGCCGCAATTTTCTAGTTGCTTGCATGAAGGACTTGAAACAGGCTGGTATAAAAAAGAGACACGTTCAAAGTCAGTGAAATTCTGAAGGAAATTCACATTATGCTAAGCAGACTTCTCCTGAGTTTAAAGAGAAGGGAAGAAAATTGGACGATTTAGCCTTCTGCTCTGAACTACTGCAAGATTTAGCTGAAGCTGACTTTTGCACTCAGTATGCCTCAGATATACAGTGAGGAAACTAAGTATTTGAACACCCTGCTATTTTGCAAGTTCTCCCACTTAGAAATCTTAGAGGGGTCTGAAATTTTCACCGTAGGTGCATGTCCACTGTGAGAGACATATTAAAAAAAATAAAAATCCTGAAATCACAATGTATGATTTTTTTAACAATTTATTTGTATGATGATTTGGTGAAAAAAAGTCTGTAAATTAAGAAATGTACAAAGCAGGTTACAATTGTACTTCGAGGAGGTGAATGCAGCAGAT
The DNA here is from genome assembly GCA_037177495.1 of Rhadinocentrus ornatus. NCBI lineage: Eukaryota > Metazoa > Chordata > Actinopteri > Atheriniformes > Melanotaeniidae > Rhadinocentrus > Rhadinocentrus ornatus. Next base: position 9,520,493 of record JBAMHW010000008.1, on the reverse strand, counting down.
CAGGGAAGTGGCTTTATAAGTTACGGTAAAAACGGAGAACTAAGACCTGCTAGAAGCACGAACGGCGAGGCTTGGGAGCTACATTCGGTGGCTGACGAAGTGTTTTTGGATGACAGGACAGAGCGTTTACTTTTCAGTGGACAAGATGCTGACATGTGGCTGCACATTGGCGCTTATATTGGGCAATGATGAGCATTGTAACAGCAGTGGCAAATTGATATTGCCATTTTCTCGAGGTCAGAACGCCAAAGGAGAACTAAGAACCTGTTGCATCGGAGAGCTAAGAGAGAACCAAGCTCACGCAAGCACTCGTCTTTAATTTTCAAAATACGCTTAGTTAAAGTTTGTAGTTACCAACAGATACCTACCTATGGCTGAACAGCTGAGCACTATTTAGCAATGATGAGCATTGTAACAGAAGTGCAACGAAAATGCTCGTGATGACTAAATAAGCATAAACTATTAGATTCCACTAAGTTATATCTGTGACAGTGCTCCGAAACTGACACCTGACAATCTGAATGTGGCATTTCTGAGAAAGAGCGAGAAATAAAAAACAGTTTCTTCTGAGCGCAGATCGCTCAGTGTATTTTTAATGCATTTATTAAGCACAAGTCATTTATTCTCTAACTAATGTGCCTTCAATAAATCTAAATGCTCGTTTTAAAGGCAGTCGGACATATTACATTATAAGATGTTAGGCTCATGCTGAATAGCTGTGAGAATCAGAAGAAACGTTGCACAGTTTTCTTTGACAGTTGATGAAATTAAATGAAAAATACATATTATATGATTCCGTCTTGTTTCTGAGGGCAATGGCTCGTGACCTGTACAAGTTCTTTGCTGAAGTGTACTTGTTGAAGCCGCAGACTGAACAAACCATTTCTTCACTGTATGTATATATATATATAGCTATTTGAGTATTTCTTTGTTGTTTTCAGGATAGAAAAAAGTTTTAACTTTTAAATATGTAGGTTCCCGAAGCGTTACTTAGGATACCTTGTTGAGCCAACCTTTTCTTTACTCAGCTTTTAACGAACCATATGACTGGTGGTGTATCAGAGGCTTCTTGATAAGACACATGCAAGAACGACTGGAGCTTGAGAAGCCCAAAGTTTAGTGCCCTCCAGTAAATGTGGGTCTGCTTGTATACCTTCGGAATGGGCCTCATGGCAGAAATAAAGATCCAAGTTGCTTGGGGCCCTTTATTTATAGAGTATACAGTGGAAGAAATAGGAGGTCCTATAAAGAGGGTCATTAGGGCTGACCTTAGGCAGTGTATTGGTTCTGTTCCAGTTCCCAGTAGAGAGAATCAGGGTTCCGGTGATGAAGAATGAAAACCCTCCAAAAGTACTTATTTCCAACGTAAGAATGCAAGGTTACATTTTAAATCGCCATCACATGCCCATGTCTGTATGAAATGCTATTTTACGCAGTCCTGATGTTCTCTTTCAGTTGCTGAGCAGTTTGGCATCAGTTTTCTTCGGGGAAGCAGTGAACGTAGTGAATGCTGATCTTTTAGCATGGGGGTGTAGCCAGCTGAAAAATAGTGGTCACACTTTGGACACCAGAAGGCTAACCTTGCCATTATTTACCATAAAATTACCATGATTAATATTTTATTTTTGATGGTTAACCGCCATTTGCGTTCAATATCTGTCAGTTTGCACTTGTGTTTTCTAGAACTAATTGGCTTTAATTAAGGCCTGTTATTATTTATTTTGTTTTTAGTTTACATGAAAAAACCTGCTGTACACATATCCACAAAGCAGGTTACAAAAGTACTTCGAGGATGTTTCGAGGAAACATGCGGCAGCCTTATGTTTCGGTAAAACTGGAGAACTGGAGAGAGCGTTAACCTGCATTTTAGTCTCTCCCTGATAAGCTCCTATTCAGTCATTGCGCTGAAAAAAAACCACGCTCACTTTATATATCCACTCGTCTTTAATATTCTGACTAATCTCCAGATGTCGCTCATATTGGGCAATGAGCACTGTAACAGCCAACTGATATTGGCATTTTCTCAAAGTCAGAAGGCCATAGGAGAAATAAAAACCTGTTGCATCGGACAGCTAAGAGAACCAAGCTCACGCAATATAACCACTCATCAGCGCAAAAGATGCTGAGCTATGGCTGCCCAGTGGAACTTATATTGGGCAAAAGTGAGCATTGTAATAGACACTGATGTTGCACTTGTTTTGATGAGCTGAAAGGTAACCACGCTTAAATGGCAAGCCTTTTAAATTGAATAAAATTAAGAGATATCTCAAACGTAATGACTAGTCAGAATTGGTGAGATAGACTTTGCTAATGCAATGCATCACATTCGTTGCTCCATACTATGGAGAGCTACCCAAAAGGATTTTAGCTCATAACAAGCTAAGGCGGTTCAGTGGTTAGGGATATTTCAAACTTTGTCTGATTTTCTTGCTTGTTTACACGGTGAGCATAAATAATAAATGTTGATTACAATGTAATGAAAGAACTGTCGTGTTAATAATTTTTAAATGGCCTATTTATCCTACCACATTTTTATTAAAACGTAATTTCTTAAGCTAATGTTCCAGTCAATCATCTTGTAAACCAGAAACTGTAATATTAATAAACACACGGTTGAAAACTGCTGTAAAATGTGTCTCCCAGTCAAAAGGTCACCCAGCACCTGACTGACCTTCCTTTGCAGCACTGGATTTTTGCGGTATACAGCATGAAGCAGAAAATGACTGGATCTGATCTTATTGTTGCTGTGGGCACACAGTTGTGAACCAGTCATGTGTATGAAATATCTAGACATGAACATCTTCCATCTTCAAGTCAGCCTCAAGCCTCAGCTTCAGAAATGTTTCCTTGTCCATGTAATAAGCACTTTGGAGAAAAAGCAAAACATTTTATCTGGATATTTCACATGTATAAACTTTGCATTGCTTTCAAATTTAATGGTCTGACATTTTCTCTGACATTTTCCCAGTCACAAATGCACACGTTTGGTTTTCTTCGTCAAGTTGGTTGCTTCTGACTCAACAGATTGGCCATCGATCCAAACAATTTTTGGACGTTTTAGACGTGTCCACTGAAGCCATTATTTGCAGAGTTAATTAAGGTCTTCACCACATCAGATTTCATCTTCCTAAAAGCCACTTTTTTACCCTCCTGCTGTAGGTAAATTAGCTGGAACCACCTGATAAAGGGGGAGTAGACAATCTAAAATAATCACCACCACACAACAGATCATGAATGAATTTGTACTTGTAGTCATTCAATTATTGAAGTTGTAACATAATTCAAATACACATTTAAACACATTTAAACTACGTCTCATCCCTTCTCGTTAACATGGTTCGCCCCACAAGCTTTAAGCAGGAAATTGGCCCTACCAAGAAGACAAGTTGAGTTTTGCCAATGATTTCTTGAGCTTATAATTTTACACTTAAAAATAGCGCAAAGTCAACATTTTTATTATAGACAAATGTTTACTATTTTAAGTTCTCTACTACACAGGCACGATAACCAGTTTAACCCTTCAAACAACAAAAGTTAACATTGTTAGTTATCAATGAAACCATTAAAACAATATATACCAATCATTCCAGTACCAATCATTACAACAATTCTGTGACTGCAGGGGGTGAGAGTGGGTTTTTACCGTCTTAAAAGAAAAGCATTCACTTAATAAAGCAACTTTTACATACACCTACTGGTGAATGCTTTCATGCTTTATGTAAAGATATTTCAAATGACGTGTACTTGAAATGCCTTGACTTTTAATTAAAAATCTTGTCTATGTATTAACTGATAGATTAGCCTATAAAATATTTTTTACGAAAAGGATTTCCTATCAAGCCACAAAAATCCCGTTTTGCTTTATTAATGCATTTAAGCGTGTAAGAATCAATTTTGCAATTGTCAATCTATTGAAGCTTCTTACCTTGACAATGCATCCACATCTTACACATATCTTGTTCCCAAAATGTTTTATCTTAAAAACATTTATTGGATACGCTGTCTACACCATTGTGAAAAGCATTATAGACCTAGAATATGTAGGCACAAGGCCAGAATGTTTGGATGAGATGGACTGCGGTAATAACAGCATGAGGTGCAGGTGTGCTAACTGTAGTAGCAGATAAGTTCTAGCTAAAGCGAGAGTTATTTTTTAGGGACCATCAACATGACAGGCTTTCTGTAAAATGAACATTTTCAAAAAGGACATTAAGGAATTTTTTCTATGATCCAGTGGCTCCCATAGAAAGAAGAATTCTGACGTAAACAGAGAGAAATATGTTTTTATAAATAATTTAACAATTTCATGTTAGAAAATTAAAATATATTTTTCAATGGCTTTAAAGCAGATGACCCAGTAACTTCATGCCAAAGCTGTTTAATGCTTATGTTTATCTCATTTAGACACGTGTTTCTTTTTTATTTCCCCTCTTGTAATATTTTATATTAATTTTCACATTACAATTTAATCAATAATCGACATGGATAAACTATTTCAATAGCTGCTACACCAGGTGAGATAGACACAGCAAACCAAAACTAATAAGTATATGTTTAACTCAGCAACACACTTCTTTGTTTTATATTCCTATTCTTGTAATATATTTTAATACTTTTATGAAAATAATCAATAATCGCTATTGCGAGCCAATTTGTTTCAATATCTTTTAAACCAGGTGACCTAGACACTTCAAACCAAAGCTAATGTGGTCATCAGAAGCTTTAGAGCTACCTGGTTTAAAAGCTATTGCAAAAAAATAGGTTCTCAATAGCGATTCATGATTATATTTCCTAAAAGTATTAATATAAAATATTTCAAGAGGGGTAATTTAAAAAAAAAGACATCTTGTTGAGGGGAACATATTTTTCAATTGAGCTGGTTTGAAGTTTCTGGGTCACCTGGTTTTGTAGCTATTGAAAAAAAAATCGGTTACCAAAAAGGATTATTACATATTTTTAATGCAAATAATTTTAAAAATAACAGGAGGGGAATAAAAAACAAAGACTTGTGTCTTGTTGAGGTGAACATATGCTTCAAGTCAGCGTTGGTTTGAAGTGACTGGGTAACCTGGTTTAAAAGCTACTGGAAAAAATAGGCTCTCAATAGTGATTGATAATATTTTATTTCAAATATCTTTAAATATAACAGGAGGGGAATAAAAAACAAAGACGTGTTGAGATGAGCAAATGCTTCAAATCAGCGTTAGATTAAAGTGCCGAGGTTACCCTATAAAAAAATATAATATAATATATATATATATATATATATATACCTTATTTACCTAATGATATTTCTATGTGAAGGGCTGCTCGATATGCGCTGATGATGTAACGAGGCCGCGTTTGGTCTATTACGTGACTTCTGGCATGCTGAATCAACGCTCAGAAACTTTGCTCGCCATACTTCCATGTTATATACCCCCCACATGCAAACTGCTCAAGCACAACATCCCAATATTTAGGCTAATAAATCAGACATAGGCCTAATAACCATCAACTGTTCACAGAGAAAAATTGCACTCGCGCATCTCTCTGCAAGAGAAAATAAACGCTATTTGAAAAAATTGGTATTGTAAGGTTTGATCCATATCATCTGAATTGCTGAGTCCTCTGAAATCTGCCCAACATTTACCAAATTTGTTTTTTGCCAACATCTACATTAATCTAATTCACTATCCATCCCCCTACACTGGCAAATCTCTTAAGGCCTTAAGCTCTTCAGTACCGATGCTTACCGCTTCTTTACATCAGGATGGGTAACTGAGGCCAAACTTCATCATCTGGTGGACAAAAACTTTTCTTGGTCATGAGAAAGGTACATTGTGTCATTATTCACTACTTTGCTGGCTTTATGGGCGATTAACACTGTGAGAAAAGCTACGTTTGCTATGTCTTTTTTTTAGCCAAGTTTTATTTACAAGTGTGTTAGTTTGTACTACTTGTCAGGTATGACTAAAATTGATGTCAAAATATACAGATAATCTAATAATATCCTGATTAGGGGCTGGAACACCAAACCTCCGTTCTTTTCTTCTTTTTTCTTTGTGTGTGTGTGTGTATGGGTGGGTGTGGTAAACTGTAGGTGAAACATTCCCAGAGTCGGACTCTGACCTCCACACACCCCTGGATCACAGTGCAAGATGATGGGACTATTGTAATGGCTCACTGCACTCTCTGTTCGGGAGAGGTGTGTGCATCAGGTAAGTATGCATATTCAGACCAGGTATATTTCAATTTTATTGGAGTATAATAGCTGTAAGGATTGTCATAATATTTCAGGTTAGGAGAAATAGATTACATTTTTTATTGTCCTGTTTCAATATCATCAGTGTTCTTTAGAATTGCTAAATGTTCATTTTTTTTCAGGGAGCAAAGTAAATAAGGTTTGGTTTGATCAGAGGGCAAAAAGAGTCACATTATTACTTTTTGGTGAAGCAGCCAGAGCAGACCTGCATCCTTGATAAAAAGGATTTGCTATCCCTGTGCTTCCCAGTTCTCCACCGAGACAAGGTAGATGAGTTTGACAGGAGACCTCTGCACAACCTGCAGTACATCTACTGAAAATTTTGTGCTAGAAAACCATGCATTTAGCCGGATCAGTTGATTTTTAATTTGTTCAGCGGCCTTTCACCTAGCATATAGCAGTGCTTGAAAGTTGAAATGCTTATAATTGTTTTTCATTATCTTGATGAATGTGATTTACCGCTAATAAGCATTTACATATGAGTAGTAAAAGTAGAGGAGAATCTTATATAGTGTACAGGTCACTAGTCACAGGGACGAAAGCTTTAGTTTAAAAATATAAGATATGGTCAAATTTTCATTCACATTTTGAATTCCAATCTTTGTCAGATGGGTTCAGGTGAGCGAGGAGAGAGCAAAGACAAGCTATGTTGCTATGATGCAGGACCACCACGAAAAACCTCCAAGTTAGGGTTCATCATCAACCCAGAATTTCCCTGGATTGGAGCATCACCTGATGATTTTGTTTCTTGTGCTTGCCATCATCATCCTTTCAAAACCAGGCAATAATCCATAACCCAAAGCTGCAAGGATCCATCATTCTGTCTTGCCATGGGAGAGCATTGGTTTATGTCCCTGAAACACAACCACAAGTACATGCATCAGGTGCAGGGACAAATGCATGTTTGCAGAGGTTAGCTACTGTGACTTCATTGTTTGGACACACCAGGAGGAGATCCTGCCTTAAGCTGATTAGGTTGCCCAAGACATAGAATGTGTTGCATGCAAAAAGCAAGTTTAGCAACCACGTTTTCATGTTCGTAGTTTGTTTTTCCATTACACTTGAATAAACTCCAACATTTATTGTTTCAGTGTGATTATTACATTCATACAGCCTTAGAATTAAAGTGCAAGTGTTTTGTTCAGCATTTACACTGATTAAAATAAGCAATTACTTTAACACATTTTTTTTTAATTATTTGAACATTATTTATTTTCTTTTAGCTGACATTCAATTCATATAATTTACATGAATGCCAGCTAAAAGAAAGTAAATAATGTCAGTGATCTGGAAAGCAAGACGGGAATTGCATTAAAATATAAATAAATGCTTTTAATAAGTTTGAGTATGCTTTTTGAAAAGATATCGCCCAGCTCTACACATGGGTAAACTAATCTGAATTTGTTCTTTTGGTGGGCCATACTATTTATCTGGACAATCTATCTTGTAAACCATCTAATGTACTGTTAAACCCGCGACTCACAGTAGATTTTGACACATATAAAAAAATAAAAGAAGTGGTAAGTTTAGTCTCAGTCTCGTAAGTGTCAAAATGAAGCTTTGAAAGGGAGAAAGTCCGGGTTCAACTTTCAGGAAACCTGACACAAAACTGAAAACAACCATGAGTTTTGCATGAGATGGAAGGCCAGTTAAGTGTTGCACCATGTCATCATTGTTCATAAAAGCTTCCTGGCTAAAGTGAAGCCACGGCAATTGCAAGCCACTGTGAAGTCAGTTTCTTCACATTGGCTTGGCAGGCTTCACTGGTGCATGGTACTGTATCCTCTGTGAAAATTGTTTCTTTGCAATAGCTGTGGTCTCCAGTCTCACCTGGGTCCTCTTCAGCTATGTCCTCATGGTCAGTGTGACGACCACTGCAGATGCCATAGGCAGCCACCATCCCAACATCTTTTACTGCGCTCAGTTTTCATTCGATTGCTAGTGTTTGCTCAAACTTCCTGTAAGTGTATTCTTTCTTTTGAATTTTGCTGCTCAGGTGTAAGATAAGCAAAGTTTGGCACATAATCGGGGTGAAGAGAATTGTCACTCTTTTTAACTGCAGCAGTAGAAATGGATAAAAAAAAATAAATTGTAGTGTTGGGAGAAACGCATTACAGTAACGGTCTAACTTTGTTGGGTACCGAAGTAAAGTAGTGCGTTATATTTAAAATATTGGTAACAAAATTACTTTACTGGACTACAGTTGTCGACAGTAGTCGACAGACTTCGGTTTTACTCGAGCCATGTTTGCCTATGTGTGAAGTTATCTGTTTTAAGTGGCGCGAGCATGCTGCTGCCTGTGTGGCTAGGCACGTTGCCATAGAGATCGATTTGCGGGACGTAGGTGATTGTGCGCAAACTAAGGAAAAAGAAAAACCCGACCCCTCCTAAACAGCCTCCTACAACAGGACATAGTGGGCCACAGTGGTTTTGGATCAGGAGGGGAGAGGAGTGGCAAGTAAGGTAGCGCTACCTGGACACAAGCTGGGGCCGGATCCACCAGGCCAAGATGTGCAGAACGTTCTGGTGTCACAGCGCGTAGGAACTACGCCTGGTGAGACGCAGGAGGAGCCTGGCCCGGAGTCACCCCACAGTGCCAGGAGCCTCCAGGTG
>JBAMHW010000008.1:9498886-9511536 GCA_037177495.1 Rhadinocentrus ornatus | reverse complement strand
TCTTTCTGTAAAGTCCTCTGAGACAACTTTGTTGTGATATAGGGTTATACAAATAAACTTGATTTGATTTGATTTGACCCCACAATCAGCACCTTCAGGATGTTTTGGGATGGAGGACAAAAGCCTACCTGTAGGGAGAGGAGAGGGTTGGCAAAGCCTGTGGTGTCTTTACTCAGGCAATGGCACTGTGTTAAGGAGCTGGAAGGCTTACTCTATCGGGTGATTAATGATGTTCACCTAGGTGAGTGCCGCCAGCCCCTGTTACCTGTGTGCATGACAAAATGGGGCATCAAGGCATAGAAAGGACCCAAAGCCTTCTTAAACCGAAATTCTTTTGGGTGGGCCTGTCTAATGACATTGAACCGTGGGTTAAAAAATGTCAGCGATGCATCCTCACCAAAATGCCCAAACCCAGAATACATGCCCCCATGAAGTCATTTTTAGCCACACAACCACTGGAAGTTGTTGGATTTGACGTCATTATCTTAGAGCCTGCCTCAGATGGCCATGAAAATGTTTTGGTAGTGATAGATGTTTTCACTAAGTTCACCCAGGCATTCTTTACTCGAGATCAGAAAGCTGACACCACAGCTACATCTCTCTTCCGAAAATGGTTTATGAAGTATGGCGTGCCTGAGAGGTAGCGTGTAGCTCTGAAAAGGCCCAGCAATAATTGTTATTGAATGTCTGCAACATGTCAGATTTGACATTTGGAAGAGCTCTGAGCGGTTGGCATTTGTCTCTGCACCAAGCCTGTTCCTGGCACTTCACGTTTCATGAAGAGCTGATTGGAGGTAAAGGAGAAAGAGGAAAGTTTACATATCGGCACAGACAGGTGAACATCGCTTACTGGAGTGCACATGAGAGGGGTCGATCTGATCTAGCTCGTGATCCTTTGGCAATTCTCAGTGGTTGTTTGTGTTTGAGTCATGGCTGCTATACAAATGATATTGTCATTGATTGTGCCCTCACAAATTCAGATAAACCATCATCATGGGGGGTCTATTGAGATGGCAACATCAAGTCATCCAAGGCCGTAAATACCTCAACAGGATGGAATTTTTAATGTTTTGTAACAAAAGAAATAAATAAACAATTAAACTTAGGCAAATAAATAACCTTGCAAAATTCTAAATACCAAACTTATTATAATTAAATATATCTTTTTGCTATGTACATAATACGTTTGCCATATCATTGGATTTATACATGAATTTTTGTTGAATTCTGACTTTGAAAAATTTTTATAAAATAAAAGTCAGTACAGGCTGCACATTCATAAACAAACTAGAGAAACATGACATGAAAATAAAGTATTAAAAAACAAGGTATATTTTTACGTGATTCCAAGTGATAAAAAACCCCACAAAAACAACAAAAAAAACCCCAAACAAACAAACAAAACAATCACATGCTCCTCCCGTCTATTTCTTTATTTTCAATCAGCCAGACCTGCACTCATAAGACAGAGTCTTATGCAATTTCTGTCACAACTTGATGAGAAACCCAACCATAAGAGCAGAAAATGGGATACGTTTGGTATTTCTGGATTTATCTGCTAACAAATGTTTTATTAAATAATTATGTGAACACTGATCAGACAGTTGCAGCTGATTCAGGATGCTGCAAAGAGTTCATTTAAAAATACTGATCCTGGTTTGGAAAGCTCTCCGTGGTTTAGGGCCAAATATTTTTTAGATACAAAAATTGTATACTGCTAACAGACGACTGCAAAACAGAGCGAACTGTCCATCAAAGACTTACAGAAGAATGCAACATCCTCCTGAAAACACTGAAAGCTCCAGGAGGAAAGTCTGCCATGTGTTTTCAGTGTTGTGTTTCCATCTCCACCCAATTTCTCGGGATCAAAATAATCAGGCTTATCTACTGCATACTCCTCCTAAAAGCCACAATTATTTTCTTTGTCTCTCTCACATTTCCGTTGTTTCCTCAACTCACCAAAAAGAAGTCCCTTGTTCCCAGCCTTCTGTCCACCACTGGCACACCCCTCAGCTGCATACCGTGGGCTGAGTATGGCAATGATGATGCATCTATACAAATATCTATATAAATTCACACCTAGATGCTACAAATAAAAACAATAGTATGTTAATTTACCTTAATATACCATTGAATATACTTGGAAACAACACATTAATTGTCAATAACTGTTCATATGTTCCATATGAAGACTTTAATTATCACCTTTGAGTTTACTTGTTTGAGCAGCAAGAATAATGTGAGTTAAACACAATTTAAATTTACAATCCATCCACCCACCCATTGTCTGCAACGCTTATTCCAATGCAGGGTTTGCCGAGGCCTGGATCCAGTGACTTTTGGGCAAAAGGTAGGCTGCACCCTGGATAGGTCACCAGTCTAATGCTGTGCCCGAGCCAAAGACCAGTATGGTATTCCATTAATACAGGGACACTCGTATTCCTGAAGAGGGCAGCATTGACTCACAGTTCTTACAATGATGCTTCTTGCCGAGGCCGCAACTCTGTATCAGGCTGATAACTGCCATGTTGAGCTGTTGATGTTTTGTTTGGGGCGATTGAGGTATAAAGGCTGTTAAACTCTGCCATCAGAAGCCCTTTATGTTCATGCACTGCTCCAAGAAAAGACACATCTGCAGATGAAGACTGACTTTAACTTCCTTAAACCCAATGTCTCCCGTGTCATGTAATTTTTCTGTTGTTGCAGGTGATGGTCGAACAGCAGAAGCCTTTACTATTTCAGGTTAATAGAAGCTGTTTTTAGTTAGAAGTTGAAGGAAAGAGAAAGAAGAAAATAGCTGGGACTGACTGTATGAGAGGAAAACGTCATAACGCTCCCTCCTTACCAGAAACGCACTGAAAGAAGAAATTACCCCATGGAAGTTAATGAAGTCTCACAAGTTGATGAGGGGAAAATTGCGGCGAAGAGGGGTCACTGCTTTCTCTTTAGCCTTTCCGTCTTGTGTGGAAAATGGCTGCGGTCAAGATCCATACTTTTAGAGGACGGCAAGCACTCCAACACATAGATGGAGTGAGAGAGATGAGGGGGAGAGCACCAAGATTAATGGTATTAAGTGGTAGCACTTGGCAATGCGGTAACATATCGTCTATGTTCTCTATTCTGGGCTGATAGTTTCATAGACCTTGGCGTTGCACAGTGACCTTTAGCTGTGATTTACAGGATTCAAATAATCTGCGTGGCTTTTCATTATCACAAGGCCTGTGAGCATCCTCAGCATGGTGTCACATCAGTGCCAGACTTATCAGAAAATACAATCAACAACTTAAAACAGGTTAATGCTTCTCTTCTGCACCTTGGATTGCTGGTTATCATGCAAAGCCCAAAAAACTGAACTCTGTCTCAGAAATCCATTTATTCTGAGCAACAATTTGCCTTCCGTTCAAAGTCACTGCGAATTGAGGAGAAATGTTTGCGCTTATGTACATGTTGACATTTCCAATGCTACTCTGTGAACCCCTTTTCTAGATCATTGGATGGAAATGTGCACTTTATCTGACAGCAACCTACACACAGGTAGACAAGCGGACAAAGATATGATCTAATGGATAATCTCTTTGCCTGCCTCTCTGGTGATTTGCACTGATTTTGTATAATATTTGATATTTAGATTTTATGTTTGACATACTGTGATTTTTGTGGCCAGTGATGGAAGTGGTGCGTCCCTTTTAAATGCTGGGTTGCAGCAATACCAAGTACAGCATTTGCAGTAATAGAGTCTTATGATTCTCCTATACTTATACTTTTCATGTTAGGTTTTGTTCTAATTTTATTATCATGCTCTTCTTCCACTCAGTGCTGAACATTCCCAGGTGTGTCACGCTGTCTTTTATATGTGGCACACACAGCGCTGAAGCCTTGCTTTTCTTTCCCACTCAACGGGACTTGCCTTGTGATCAAGTTGAGCAGGGAGCCAATGAGAAGTCACTCAAGTCACACTCTCCTCCCTCTAATGAGCAAAGTGTCCTGCGGAAGCCTCATCCATGACAGCATGGGAGCTCTCCGACACACACACACAAACACACCAAAGTGAATGCATCATGAGTGCACACGTATGTCTTCAATGGGATGAAATCCAGAGGATTGGAACCAAAGTCCGATTCGCCTTTGAGTAACTTTAAAAGGTCTCATGGTGCTTGCATTGAAGAATGAAGAGAAAACTGATGCGTGTCTGTGGTGTGTGTGAAGGCTTTAAGAGGAGGAATCGGCTTGTTGGACCAGACAGGGAGCATCATCAAAATCTTCCCTAGTCTATCTCAGTCCCTCAGCCCTCTACTTAAGACCAAAAGCAGAAAAAAAAGAAAAAGAAAAGCGATGGAATGTTAGATAAAGAGAAAAAAGACAAGGAAACAGAGAGCGGAAGATGGAGAGTGAGGGAAAAGGCAGTGTGGAAACCCCTCAGCGTGTGTGCAGCATCTCTTCCATCATGCGGTGCAGCTGACTGCCCCTCTCAGCTCATTCAAAGCGAGTGTGTGGTAGCGCAGGAGTGTGTGTGCGTTTCTTCACAGATGTCCTTGAACAGAACCCCCTCAGCTCTGCGGATCCCTGCTGCCACTGGAGAACATTTGACAAGCAGCAGGCTCTTGTTAGAGCGCTGTCAAATTAAAGGTGTGTGTGTAGGTGTGCGGGGGTGTGAGTGTGTGTGTGTTTCATAGGCTCTATTCAGAGCGCTGTCAAATTAAAACTACCAAACAAACTGTGTGTGTCACACAGACAGGTCGAGTCCTGTGTGTGATGGCAGTGGTAGGCTTGGTGTTGCTTTGTCTGTGTGCTTGTGTGTACGTGTGAATAAGTGTAAGGGGGAAAAAAAAGAAAGAAATACTTTGCAGTAGGCATCTTTATATATATGCAACTTTCAGTTTTTTTTGCAGGAAACAAATACATGCATTGTTGTGGAGGACGAATCCAATTGGGTGTATCTTAAAGTAAAACATATTCAGCCTCGGCACACTGAAGACTCCATCTTTGCCTGTTCATACAGCATTTACACTGAGGCCTTTGAAATATAAACAATCTTTGCACAATGAAAACAAAAAATGTTCCAATCAGTGGATGTCTATTCAGTTCAGTTCACATATTCATGAAACACAGAGGTAGATGTGATGCGCATCAAATGATAAATGATGATTAAAACACAAGGGAGGGCCGTAGGTCTCCTGCAGGTAGGGGACTGACACAGATATATATGCAGGCGGTCTTTGTGTATGGACTCTGCATCATTTATAGGATATCCAACTGTGTGTGTGGTGTGTGGGGGCCCTCACATACTGTGAATAAATATATACAGTATTTTGTAAAAGTCTTGAGCCACCCATTGTGTCTTTGTTTAGTTGGATCTGCAGAAATGACCAAAGATAATGTGTGGTGTGTTCTTACTGCATTAAGGAAACTTATAGGATGGAGGACAAAAGAAGTGGCATTCCTAAAAAGATCTATCTAAATTATTTATTTATTCATTTAGATCAGTGGGTGGAATTGTATTGGTTGACTCTCTAATGTCCACTGCAGTGGATAATGTATAAGTAGAAAACAGATTTTGTATAGGTGTCTGTGGTAGTGACCACTATGAGTGAGGATGTTAACAAACAGGATAAAAAAACAACCTTGAGACCGGATCTGAGAGATCTGGACCTTCAGTGTACCCATTTACTGTTCCATGAAGCCCCATCAGAAATGGCCTCCATGTAGGGTGGCTGTCAAGAAGCCATTCATTAGGAAGGTCAATAAGGAGACTAACTAAGCTCAAAAACTGAATAACTTACACCTAGTTAGATTGACTGGAAACAGAGTAGCAGAAAAATTTTCCTTTTTCACCTGATTTTCTAGGAAGCACAGCAAGTCTCAAATGGGCTTTTATCACAAAAATAACTAACTTATGAGTGAATATGCAGTTTTAAAAGTTACATTTTGTCTTTGAATCATAGACACTTTTGAAAAAAATTTATTTATCGCCTTGAAATGGCTGGTAGTATAATAAAAAAGCAAGTAGACAAGACCACACACGCGATAGGTAGACTTGTATAAGTTGGTTAAAATAGACCGTTTCAAAGTTTGCAAACATTGTGATGTTTTTTGGTGGGTGGAGCTTAGCCTGGAGGCAAAAGTGGAGGCTAGAAGCTATCTTATCAATTGGCAGCTAACAATTTACAAAAAGTAAATGGAGGGTTTTCAAGCAAGTGGTTCAGTCTCTTGGAATATGTACAGACAGTCACTTTATGGGACTATGACGGCTGTTTTAGAAAATTAGATGGAAGCAGGCGGCTGATCCAGACACCTTACGGGAGTGGCAGAAAGATCTTTTGGGACTGGCGACGGTGGACTGGCCAGACATCTACATGTACCTAATCGAGACACCATGTGTGTACAGCAAAAAGAAACTCAAACCATGTAAATCACTGGATGCTTACAACTACATCATAAATGGCCACGTTCAAATAATAAAATACATCCATTTACGTCCTGATCTTTGTGTGCTGCGGTCTAAAGGTTAGCATTAAAGCGTTTGCTAATGTGCTGATAAAGATAACGTTATATATCCAACATCTTGCTTTTTGTTAATTTGTACTCGATAACAATCACTTAACATTACATTTATCTACCTGATATAAAGTGTGCGCCGCAAACACAAGAATTGTTGATTATCGTCTCTTTCCTGTCCTTTCGTCTTATTGCATTCAGCTATAATTGTCTTCGTTTTTTTCTGAGCTGGTTTCCTAAAAAACTATAATTTACTGCCAAGAATGTTATTCCTCCAATTATGGCACCCAAACATACAACAAGATGACATTTTTAAGTCGTAATAACACTTGAGATAGCTTGTTTCTACAGTGTTTTTTTATGTGCTTTCCTCTTTTTTTGCCTAGGCCATGAAAGGGTCTATAAGAAGGAACTTGCACAGCTTACATCCTGTCAAACATAATTAGCATGCTTTAGCAAAGCATTTTTCTTATGTAGCCTTTATGCTAAGCTAAGCTAAATCTCACTACCTATTTAGCTACAGAAAAAAAAAGTGAATTGATCTTAAAATTTGTTCAACAAATTTCTATGTTCTGGAGAAGCCTAAACATAGAGCACGGGTCTGAGTTATGTAAGTTTGGTCAAGTTGATTACAAATTAGCCCATTATAACCAATCAATTGCACAGCATTTGTGTGTATGTTTAAATATCATAATTGCATTTCTCTGCAGCACCAGTGTTAGAGTTTTAACTTTGCTTTCATTAGCAAAATGTTATGATTAATGCAGTCCCGAGTGGACTAATATCTTTAGAAGTTTTTTTGCTTTATCTTGTAGCTGGGGAGCCGATTCATCTTAAAGAGTGATGGGGGGCGGCTGCTCTCTATGCAAAACGCATTAAAGCTAAATGAGGAGTCTATTACTCAAATCTGGCTGATAATCCGTTAGCTAAAGATCCCTGGCCGCTAACTAAGTAGATTAAGATATGTCATTGCCACCAAGGCCAGGATCACGATGGAGCATCTACTTATGTTCTTGGAGGTCCAGCGATACACACACATACACACACAATTAAAATGAGTAGGAACATTGCTTGGTATAATTTACACCTGTATTCAGCCACAGTTCACACATAGACACCCATCTGAATATGTCAATTAGTTACTTACATTTTCCACAGTGAAATACACAGCCTCAGAACACACACACGCATACCCACACACACATTTCACACCCCCAGCACTTTGCTACATACAGTGTCTTCTTGCCAACTCACTTCATAGAATTAATTCTGTCCGCTCCGCCCACTCTGTTGTGCATGTGTGCGAGGAATGCACTGGGGACTCATGAGTAGGCCGTGTTTGTATGAACACGGACAATTCATCATGGCTTGATTAGCATACGAGATTTTATCTCCCTCTCTCACTTTCTGCCTGATAGCCCTGCAGTGATAATTAAAAATAATTTATTCTTACTGGTTAATTAACCGATATCCTTTGCACGGAGTCGTTGAAAACACAGGAAGCATTTTGTGTATCTCAGGCTAAAACCAAATTTGCTGATCTCGCTGTAATTGCTCAAAAACATGTTCTGACATGTAGGTTTTATCTTACTACAGAAATCCTTTCAGAAAATATCAATTCCATTTGAAAACCTAATCCAGCCTAAAATGCATAAATTAAGTTTTGAATGACACAGTTAACCTATGCAGGCCAGAATGGACCATGGACACCCATCAGCAGAAGCTGAACGGTTTTAATAAGCAGCTGCTATTTGACAGGAGTTGTCCCCTAATCTTTCCTACTTTCATTGTATTTTTCTTCTTGTTGCTTTTTTATGCTTTTGTTGTAAATAGTGTTCAATCTAAAAATCTAAATGACTTCTAAATGTTAGCTAAATCTTTCTCACCTACTTGTCTGTAGCAGTCAATCTGATGTAAGCGTGATTTACCATGTAGCATCTGGCATCAGAAGTGGCTAGCCAATAAACACTGTTCTCACTTTAAAAATATGCTCTGTTTACTAGATCTGTATTTACCTTCGAACATCAGAAATTTTCAGAAGAATGTGAGGAATGTTCTGTACTGACTTTTTCTACTGATGCTCTTCACATATGCACTTCATAGCAGGGAAAATGCTCTTACAACTGGAGAAACTAACTGAGGGAATGTGAGGAAACATCCATGTAGAGCACACCAGAATGGTGGATGAGGTTCTTTGATAACTCTTTTGGTGGCGATATTAACACCAAATGTATCTGAATAGATCAAGATTATTGTAAGGAAAGTGGAAAGCAACACAAACATCAGTGGAAGCATTTGAAGCAACATTTTTTACCGGTATGCAAAATTTGTTGCTACACTTAGGCAAAGTGCGTTCCTTGTGAGGCTTCATCAAGTCCTATTTAAGACATAAACGTACCAGAGATCATTCCTGCCAGCATACCAGTTCATCCTGGAACTTTTTTTTATTTTTTTTAAGTTTATTTTTTTTAAGTAACCATAGGACCTGTGTTATTGGAGATGTCAGTGGTAAAAATGGATGTAGAAAGTTCCAAAAGTAAAGCTGTAGCAGACACTGATGTTGAACATGATGACACAGAGGAACCTTTGCTGAAAAAAGGAGCTGTATCTATTGTTTGGCCACACTCAGGGTTTTTTTTAAGGCCGGATATAGACCAAAATACTATTTACCATAATGCCATTGAGCTAAAGTTGTAGCCGCAGGCAGCAACAGAAGCAATTTTCTACACCACTTTAGTTGCAAATGTGCTTTTGGAGTACCAAGACTGCATGGAACTAAGATTGGCACCCTCTGCAACCTTGGGTAAAACTGAAAAAGCTAGAGGCCGCTCAAGTCAGTTGTCATTGATGTGTTGATTAAAGCTTGCTCCCAACAACAGCAATAGCAAGCGGTAGATCAAGACAATCAACGGCATCACAATCCATATGGGCAAAAAGTGAACAATTTTAATGACAATGGAATACTCTAATCTCAGTCAATCTACCACAATGTCTCTTCTACCAAACAGTGGTACCTGTGGTGACACCCAGTCATGCATGAAAAAAAAAATATGTATAACAAAAAACAGTAAAATACTGTGAAACCAGTATTGAAAAATACTGGGATGTATAGTTTTGGCCATACTGGGCGGCACTTCATGCGACTGATAAGACTCCAATGGCATGATTTGTATATGTTCCTCTGGTTTTGAGAGTAATAATTTCATATGATTTTGGTTGGGCTAACACATCCACAGGCAATTTGATTTTATTCTAACACAATACTTTTTTTATTGGGTCTTGCTTATTGTCTACCTGTATTACAGATTGGAAAATCTTAAAAAAAAGAAAGTCTGGAGCTAATGTGCGATTATTGCTAATCAGGGACAGAGCTTTTCTATCTTGGGGAACCTTTTTCCATTTGCTTTACTAGTAGAAAATGTTACAGAACTAACAACACACAGCTACACAAAATTAAAGCTCCGCAACAGCACAGCTTTTATAAATGTAAAGACATACAAATGTGCAGCCGGACGTGCAACAACTCCCTAACACTCTGTCCGCAATGTTAAATCACACAAAGAGTCATCTTTGTAACTTCAAGTCTTTGTGATGTAGAGTTTTAAAATGCTGACAATTAATATTTACAGATTATACATGTATAATGCATTCATTCACATGTTCTAGGTAAATGTAATACACTTTAAGAGGTATTTACATCACAATTTGTGGTTTGTAGAATGTCATCATGCTCTTTGTCTTTTTAAGCCACAAGCAATTTCCTTCACTGACTATCCAAATAAGTTATTCAAGGTAGGATGTGCCCTTTTTTGAGACCATTGTGAATCAGTCAAGAGTCTGTGTGAGGCCCAGCTTTAGACAGTTGATGGCCCAGGGCAGACATCAATGTCCACATCATTCCAGACCTTGGAGCTGGTTGACCTGTGCCAGGCCTGTCGTGTTTCCAATGGCTGTTTGTTACTAATTAATGGACTGGAGCCCATTCTCCAGTGGTGAGTGCAACATAAACCACATGCATTAAACATGACCATGCCTCCATCTGCTGCAGCTGCAAGGAAAACAAAAAGGTGAAGACAGAAAGCGACGCACACCTGAAACATTTCAGATAAAACTTGAGAGCAATGTAGGTAGATGCTTGTACCTGAAATTGTAAGCATGTACCTACAAAAAGTATTGAGATGGAGCCTTGTAGTAGGAAGCATTAAATCATAGTTTCAGGTTCAGTTGCATGTCCTGCTAATGTCAAGCAGACAGAAAAGATTTAGCTACTAGAAACCAGATTTTGTGTGGTAATGCAGCTTTGAGTGATGCTGTAATAGAAGTTTATTTTAAAGGTGCTTAATGGATTTCTGTAAAATAACTCACAAAACACTGTGCTAAACCTAGGAGGGAGCAGTCAGCAATAAACCCATCTCACATTTATATCACAACTGTTGTATTTAGCACACCTGTCAGAGAGCTTTTCCAAAGATTGGACTTGTCCTTTAGGACTGAATATGTCCTTGGTAGCCATCACGAGACACATGCATACACACACAGACATGCACGCACACACTGCAGCACACGTTAATGCATAAATTGCCATTATTTGAGCTGCTACTGGTGGCAGAAGCGCCCCCACCGAGATCACCTCGGCTGACAAAAGTTAATTTGCACTAATGATGTTTTGCTCCTCTCATTACCTTAAATCATCTCCTTCCCTTCCCTGCCCTCCCTTCACTGCAGAGAGGGAGACGGATGCGAATAGAAAAGTGCAGAAAGAGACATGCCCAAAGAGAGCCAAAGCCAAATAAGTGCAACACAGTTGCAAAGAGAGCAGTCAGCAGTTTGTAATTGTTATTGTTCTGGATGAAGCCGATGCCAATTCGAGCTTTTCCAAACAACTTTCCCACACTCGCTGTTAGATGTTTTACACCCTCATATAATTATCAAAGGTACTCGAGTTAGTTTTAGATGGAAACCATGCGCACTCTCAAGTGTCTCAACTCTACAGCCTGCTGCAGTTGTATTTATGTTGTAGGCTTAAGTGGTGGACTTTGTAATGATAACAGAGTCTAGGCTTAACAAAGCTGGAGTGTTTAATGTGTAAATTAGCTTTTTATAATCCAAGTTTGGGTATTATGGTTTTCTGAGTGGATTAATATAATGAGTGTGATTTTTTGTGTGTTTCGCCAAACTTCCTCCACATCACACTTACCGTTCCTGCGCTAGCACGTTGTTACAGTAATGCTGAGTGCCCGTCTTCTTACTTAGTTTGTTTAATCTCTTCTCTGTACTTCATGTCTGCTTTTCCTTCCTTTATTAGGTAAAACACTGCTCTTGTTCAGTTGGATAGATTTTGGTTGCTGACCTTTAATGATTAGTCTGTTGCACCATACCTCATACAGAAAAGCAAACTGGGTTTATAGGCCGCTGTGACCAAGGCTATTTCTTACTATTCCACCCTTTGTTGAGGTGTAATGTTACAATCAGTCCACATCGATATTTATTGACTGGCAATCAAATTACATTAATCCAAATTGAAGATCAATCAAACAGTGAGACAGTGATCAGTAATCCGGCTTAAGAGGAAAATAAAGTGGAATTGTTTATGTATGTTTTGATCTAATAAGCAAAAGGTGTGGTCCTTAGTATGATAAAGTCAGACTGTCCTAACTTAGTTTTAACTTAAGTTAAACTATAGTTTGAGAATCTGAGCACTATTCTGCTTTAATGTCTACAAGTAGAAATGTATACTTTTAGTGTCTTTTTCATTACGTGAAAATGACAAAGCTCAACAAACATTGTGGCACTGTCAGATTGAGCCCAGAAAAAAATAATATTTTAAAATTTAGGTTGCTTTTTGTTACTGAGTTCTGTTGAATTAGCATGCTATAACATAGCAAATCAATCTCTGGTCCCTGAATTAAATCAAATTAAAATAGCATTGGCAGAATTTGCTATATCTGCAAACATGGATTCATTATCCACTGAATCACTTTTATCTTGTATCATAATCAAGCTTGTGATGTACACGCTATGTTATTGCTATATAAAGTGCTCAAATAGTATCTGAGCATTAGCAAGCTAGCTGACCAGATAGAATAGAATAGAATAGAATAGAATGCCTTTATTGTCATTATACACCGGTACAACGAGATTAAGCCATCACCAAA